>OX632360.1:35642020-35677020 GCA_951751655.1 Ophion costatus
CGATAATTTTGTCCTGAATTTCTTGACCGATAAATATTTTCTCCGGTCGGACAAAAGCACCACTTTTCTGCAATAACTGCGTTCGCCGATACTCAGTACCTTCACTGGGAAAAGGATTGTTTAGAAAGCTCAGAATACTGTCTAAATTATTTCGCGAAGCCGGCTCTGAAACTACCAAATTTTCCACTAATGTACCGATGTTACATATAAACCCAGAAGTTTTGTTAATAATTCGCTGAAGTGCCGTACGAGATAAGGTTTGGTCTGTATGCAATTCCGCCAAATACGTCTGTGACAACTTTGTTAAAGTTTGAGTAACGTGCACAGGACTAATGGTTGATATACTTTGCCTCGGAATATTTTCGGCTGTTGGCAGAGGATCAATCGGATTACCGTTTACCGTTTCGGTGTCAACTATTACAACTGGATTTTCAATGACCTGCCTTTGAGGGTGTTTGTTTTTTACATGTCGCTTAAACGAATCGAGACGTTGAAATGTCCTCGCACATCTAGTTTCTCCACATGTATACGGTCTCGAGTCGTTATGATACATCTGTATATGCAAAAACAGTGCTTCGGGGGTAATAAACTGCGTATTACAATATTCGCTTACATCGTTAAATGAACAAGTATACATCTTAAAATCGAAATGAATAAGAAAGCATGAACTAATAACATAAGTAACTCTTGCATTTAACGATAATACTTTGTTGTCGTAGATACAATAATTATCATGTAAAAAAGTACTTTAATACGAATTTTACTTTGGTCTATTACATGAGTAGAGCTACGTGAGCAGAGGAACTACCGTTGTCAGTCTCACAAATGATTGCGTATCGGATGTAAGTCCATACTTGGGTATACGTTTTTTTTCTAAACTATTATAACGATAATAACTTGATCGTTTAATCATTTATATCATTACGACAATTAGTGCGTTGATATTTAGCGGAAGCCAATTTGAAACGTAGCGTAAGAGTAGCTCAGAGTTCGCTAATCAGAGCGGTGACAGAGCACGAGACTTTGTCGAGGTTTGTTGTTATTTTATAAAAATACCTCTGTACAAACATCCACGTATTCTGAGCTTCCGGGGGGTATTCCAGATTCAATACATGGAATAGTTTAAAGCACACATCAACCGCTGCAAGTGGGTTGTCAAGGCGATACCGAATATCTTCCAGAACAACATAAGAGTTTTTGATTTCGGAGAAGGATTCTCCGATAATAACGACGAAAGGCTGAACAGATCGTTTCATTTTTTCATATTTTTGGTGTCTCTCGCGAAGGGTAATTTCCAGATCCGCTACGGTCTAGAAGAAAAAATGGACAATGATTATTATTACGTGCTTATGAATACAAATTGGACAGAGTATTGGGATTCCGGATACGTTATACTATGCGAAGATAAATAATCGTATTGAATGATAAAATACCTTAGCATGGAGAATGAAGCTGTCCTGAGATTCTGCAATTGTCGGCTTCCATGACTCTTTTTTCGCCTTTCCGATTAATCTGGGAGGCAATAAAGCCGGTATCAGATACAATAGTGCGGTATCTTTGCATGCTGAAATAAATAAATTTCAAATAGAATACACTTCAAGCAAAATAACTCGATTCTTCAGTGTTATTTGCTTTACCATCAGTTGAATCCTCCTTTAATTGAGAAACGATTCGCGTTAAAGCATTTTTGTCTTTTACCGCTCGCGCCTTCATTACACACCACAGTTTGTCTGAGTGTGTGTGCCACCCATGCAACAATCCATGTCTTTTTCCGGGATGCGCAATATCAAAATCAATGGAAACCTATAGGGTAACGGAAATGACTTGTAATTAGAGATGTCGCACGATTATAAATGATAAGAAACGCTTAGCTTTTGTTAAGTTTTTATTTTTCGTTATGTGTAAATAATTTGTTTAAAGTCTATGCTACGGAAGTAATGTATATTCAAAATCCCTATAGATAAATTGAAAATGTTTTCTAACCTAAAATTACATCATTCAAAAAAAACGAATTCTATTTTCGAAAGCCATAATTAAGAGTTAATAATTCCGTATCAGGCATTACGATTGTACATTACATTTGTATTTTGCATCACGAAAATGTTTAGATTGAATACCACGAGCTTAATGTACAAAGGGTAGTTTTTTCACTTTGTAAAATTCCAGATGTAATGACAAATTCACTGTGACCACGTATAACTTTAATTTTTAGCGCGCAGGAATGAATTGCGAATGGAATTGATTCGTGCCTCATTATGAGAGTATACTTACCACTGTATATCCTAGAGGATGCTTTAGGGCGGGCCATTCCTTAAAGATGTGCGTTATTGTGATAGCGGAGTCTTTTTGCAGCTGCTGCAATCGATTCGGCGTCGTTTTCGTCCATAGTTCTATAACTTGCGTCCAGGGTTTCGAATAATACATGAGCCATGTTTTTGCGTCGATAAATTCGTCTGCTGGTATCACTGTATCCCAAGTATTTGTAATAAGTTGGCATCAAATATAATTGGCACTGTAATTATTTCTGAAAAGCCATGAGCTTACGTTTTTCGATATCAATGATTATTCTCTCAGCCGTTATTTCATTTTTTGGGGGGGTCAGCAAACCATGTTTTTTTAAGGTTGTTCTCCGGTTACGATAGCAGTAAGGCAACTTGCCCTTTGAAATCGATTGTTTTTTACCATCAGTAAAAGGTGGTATATAATATGCGCCCTAAAGAATTAGACACTCGTAAGTATGGCATCTTATAGAAATAGTAGAAAAAATCTTTTATCTAAAAGCAGGAAAAGAAATATACGCACCTGCGATTCTGTTGGAAATAATTCGCATATTAATTGAGCAGCTACTTTAAAGTGTTCATTTTTCAAATCCTTTCCGAATTGCATCAAAAGTCTGTCGACTACGACAGCGGTCAATTTGCATCGTGCAAACTCGTCAAGTTTGCTCTTGGCGTGGAAAGTCGCTAAGATTATTTTACCGTCCGTGCAAGATTGCAAAAACGTTTTCAAATCCTAAGTGGAGTACGTAATGATACCAGATAAGATATAATAATGATACTTTAAGCAGGACATTACCAAGATGGATATATCTAGAAAAATTATAGTGGCTCGAATTACGAGTTGAGGCCCAATAAAATCCCATAATACGTTTATAGGAAAAAAAATAATCGGTCCTGTGGCAATTAAATCTCATTATCCTTAAACATTCCCAAGTAAAAGGTCAAACTAAATGTATGGATGTTTAAAATTAATTGAATAAACAATCCTGTTATCCAAGGAAGCATATTACTGTTTACTAAATACTAACCAAACAATAAGGCATGTCTTTTTAAATTTCATCAGGTCGAAAATGTCTACATGGAGTTGCGTGAGCGGCTTCTCATGAAAAAATAGGTATGGCTAGCCGATGAATAAAAAATATTAAAATATCTTCTCGGTATGTCAATTAAAAAAGCGGGGAAAACGAGAAAGACCTATTTTACAAACAAAAATTCCTATCTGAGTCTATTAATCGTGATAAATGTATTTTCAAAACTATCCATTTCTATTAAAAGAAGTATTATCTCAATTAACGATTCATGAATTAATTTGAAAGTTATTGCTACATATAATTGGTAAAATGTTACCTCTGCTGTCGTATTTTTTTGTGCTGCACATATGCTGTCCGATGAGCCTTCCGGTGTAGATGCGAATGACGTTGTCGCATGTAGCTCGCTGCAAGATGATGCAGATGACTTACTGGTATCCACGTGCTCACTTTTCGCTGATTTTTTTTTATCCTCGGGACGGTTCTCCGTGGTTTGCTTCACAAATGTATTGGTAACAGTCTATGTAAAAGAATTCTTACTCAGATTCAATAAAACGAAATGGTTGTCAAACTTTTTATTGTAACTTTTTTAGTACTTTCAAAACTAATTTTTTTTCGGTCGTATAACCTGTTCCATTTCATTAGTTGCATCTTTGCCTAGTGCAAAAAAGTCTGTATCATTGACAGATGACGAATCGATCCGACATCGCTTCTTTTTCGGCGACGAATCGTCGAGACTATTTGAGGCCGACGCTAAACTTTCTGACGAAATCTTGAGAGTTTGAACCGCTTTTTGAAATCTCAAGCGATCTCCGAGAGGGTCGATTAATATGCCAACGAAATTCAAGGGCAAATCGTCAATTTCAGAGAGACCGATCCGATTCTCTAAAAAAATATTCGGTGGGTCGAAATAACCCCGAGCCCGATAAGATTGTGATTTATTTCTAATGCTGACGCCAAACAATGTACAAATGTCGCACAACGTGAAAAAGATGGCCGGTCCACACTGAGGGCAAACATGAAAAAGTTACCCGGTACTTACGTTTGAATGCACTGATATATTCACCAAGGCCGTGAATTTCCAACCACTCTTCGGTTTCCTCGTCCATATTCCTGAGTCAAGTCGTATTCACCGAAGAAAATAATTACGAAGATGCAACTCCCAACTCGATAGACCACGCGTAACGGTCACGTGCTGGTCGAAAATTTTTGTCGCGTTGCCGGTGTATCGGCACGAAGAAGCACAAAACACACAAACTGACAGGAGTGCGCGCGCAGAATACACGGGAACGCGCAAAAAGCCGTAAGAGCGCGCAAAAAGCGGGAACGCGCAGAAAGGCGCGGGAGCGCTCATCACATGAGAAACTTCTCAAGGCGGTTGCTAGAGGGCCAGTGATGCTATCTTGTCAAATAATAAGGCTATTTGATCGCACCATATATCGCATGAATGCGTGAAAAAATATATATTCCCTTCTCGTAAAAGTTAAAGGTGAATTTTTTTACACCAATAAGGCTGTTGTTTGCAGAAAAGAAAGTTGTTGTCATGCCTTTTATTAACGACCCAACTATTTATGTATATAGAAAAAATAACTCTTTTTCTCAACTACAGAATGTTACGAATAGATACATTTAGTGGATTCAACTAAATTCTTTTTTGAACAGATGAAAACGAATCACAGATTTATTACAAATAAATACAATATTTAGTTATTTGACGGTATTAAGCAGATCTTGGTTTGAATAAAAAAATATATTTAAAATAAATAATTCCAATAATGGAATGCAGTAGGAAAAATTTGATTTCACGAAAAATCTACTTAATTCAAATAAAAAAAAAATCCAATAGACGCATTTCATAAATATCAATAGAATTTTTTTCTCAGTGTATGTTTTCACCAAATTGATGAAACCTATAATGCATCGACTTCGATCTGAAGGATTAATTTCGTGCATTTATATGGACGATATTCTCTGTGTCGGTGATAACTATACATCATGCTTCGAGAACATCACTCTAACAATAAGTCTCCTACAAAGTTTGGGATTTATTATTAATTTTGAAAATTACCTTAATACCGGCGAAACGATGCAAATATCTGGGTTTCAACATTGATACGAAAAAATTCACGATTGAATTAACGGACGAGAAGAGGACGAAATTAAGATACTTGATTGATTCCTTTCTTAAAAAACAAAAATGTAAAATTAGGGAGTTCGCTCAGTTGATTGGCTCCTTAATTGCAGCCGGTCCAGGAGTATCATACAGTTTATTGTACTGTAGAGATTTAGAAAGAGCAAAGACGTTTGCATTAATCTTAAATGCTCATGATTATGATCGTATTATGCACATCCCCCATTATACACGGAAAGATCTTCTTTGGTGGAGGAGTAGGCTAACGGACGCTTGCAACACTATAAAAAAAGCCCAGTACAACGCTGTGATTTTTACAGATGCCTCACTTACCGGATGGGGAGCATCCTGCAAGGGAGTATCTTCGGGAGGCTTATGGTCATTTAACGAAAGAAAAGAATCTATAAACTACTTAGAATTATTAGCTATTCTCTTCGCTCTAAAAATTTTCACGGCCAATCTGACGAATTGCGAAGTCCTCTTACGAGTTGACAGTACCACAGCCATTCATTATGTGAATAAGATGGGGGGAACACGGTTCCAGAAATTTAATAAATTATCAAAAGAAATTTGGCAGTGGTGTGGAACACGAAATTTATGGATTGTTGCGACCTATATACCATCGAAGGAAAACATTGAAGCAGATCACGAATCGAGAATTAATAACGTGGACACAGAGTGGGAATTGTCTTTTTCAGCCTTTCAAAAAATAGTAAAAAACTTCGGAACTCCAGAAATAGACCTCTTTGCTTCCAGAATAAATACCAAATGCAAAAGATACTGCTCCTGGCATAGAGATCCTGATTCATTCGCGGTAGATGCCCTTACTATATCGTGGAAACCCTGGTTCTTTTACAGTTTTCCGCCATTTTCTCTAATTTTGCACGTCCTTCAAAAAATCAGACGCGACCAGGCAGAGGGTATTTTAGTCGTGCCATGGTGGCCAACCCAACCATGGTATCCGATCTCCCATTCTATGGTAAGAGGAAAGATCTTACAGTTCAGACCGTCATTGGATCTTTTGGGTTCTCCGTGTAGATCAATACGCCATCCACTAGCTACCAAACTTACCCTGGTGGCAGCGCGTGTATCAGGGAAGGTTTCTTAAGACAAAATATCTCGGAGGAGGCTTCAAGGATTCTCCTAACATCAATCGCCGAATCTACTTTAAATCAATATAATTCACACCTTAAGGAATGGTGGAAATTCTGTATGAATAAGTCCCTCGACGTATATGCTGCCTCAAACAGTGACATTTTGGATTTCCTCACAAAAAGGTTCCACGTGGGAGCTTCTTATAGTACACTCAATTGTGCAAGATCAGCAATTAATATTTTGTATAAGAAAGCGACCACCGAGGACTCACTCATTAGCCGCCTTTTGAAAGGGATATTCAACATAAAACCGCCTAAACCAAAATATGACGAAACCTGGGATACGGAAAAGATTTTGAATTTTATCGAGAATTTGGACGCGAATAATGATTTATCTTTGACATGTTTAACGGAAAAGTGCGTAGTATTACTTGCCTTATGCACTGGTCATAGAATACAGACCCTAGCAAGCCTAGACATAAGTAATATTTCGCGTCAAGAATCAGAAATAAGAATAAAAGTTCCTGCTAAATTAAAGACCTCTCGCCCGGGTACGGTACAACCCTTGCTAACGTTACCTTTTTTGCCGGACCGACCAAAACTGTGCGTCGCCACAGCATTATTGAATTATTTAGACCGTACAAAAGAATTGAGAGGTGATGTATCAAGCTTATTTATTGCAACAAGGAGACCGTATAAAAAAGTCTCAGCTCGAACGATCAGCAGATGGATAAATCTTGTTTTGAAAAAGGCAGGAATCAACACTGATATTTTTTCGGCATATAGTATAAGACATGCATCTACCTCAGCAGCTCTGACTAAGGGAGTAGATCTCGAAACAATAAAACGTACAGCAGGATGGTCTAACAGATCACTAATGTTTGCAAAATTCTACAATCGCCCCATTGTATCGGATAATAAGTTTTTTGCTGTTTCAATACTCACAAAGAAGTGATACAGTTCATAAGGGCCTGAGGCTAAATGTTGTAAGACTGTGATATTTTAATAAATGTTTCGTTCTTACCCAAGAATTCGAATCATTTACTATAAGCAACGAGAAATTGTAAACTCTAAACTGCTGCATATGTAATCATCGAAGAGCGACATTTGAAATATAATATAACGATCAAACGAACTTACCTTTACGTGAAGTTCGATCGTTATTATATGAAAATGTCGCTCGAGATGATTACCTCACTCCCTGCCCAATAAATAACCCATACAATTTCTCAACAAACAACTCTTAAAAATGAAGAATAACAAGCTTAGCTGACGGTTACTAGGACCAAGCAGCAGCCTAAGCTTGTTTTTTGTTGCTAAGCACTCTAAAGCGTGTGAAAACAACCAGCAGCAGAAGGCGCTGCATATGTAATCATCTCGAGCGACATTTTCATATAATAACGATCGAACTTCACGTAAAGGTAAGTTCGTTTGATCGTTATATTCATAATACATTCGACTTTAACGTCGAATGAAATTCGACGAGTGAATTTATTGTATAAAGGCTAAGGACCTTTTTTGTAGAGCGTTAAAGGGTTACGTTGGTTTTGAAGCCAAAAAACATATTTTCTGTATTTTGTTAAAAATATAATATATGAATTATTTTAAACAAACATTATTTTTATTTATTTTTAACAACAATATTTTTAACAAACTTCATCCAAAAATTTGGGGAATTCAGCCGGTGGCACCTGATTTCCGGAGACCCCGAAAAAAAACGGTGGACGTTATTTCTCAAAAACTAAAGCATCTGTTGCATCCCCGAGTCCGACAACCCGGGATAGGTATTTTTGCGATCGTTGCGAAGTTAAGAGTTAGAACTCAAGTTCGTTGAATAGGAATATAATTTTATTACTGGGCTGGTCTTATAATTGAATTTACAGTGTGTCGGTCGTACCTTAGGACCGAACCGTTCAAAAGCCAACCAAGGACTAACTACTCCCTGGTAACTTCTCTTAATTGTCGACTCTGATTGTCGCAATTTGCCCTAGATCGAACATCATCCGATGCTTCGTCAGGACGTGTCGCAAGGTGTCTTTTTGACGTTTGCATTTTGGCAAAAGTGTGACTCTTTCACAAGGAGGATGCAAAACGGTCTGGAATGCCGTTTCGCAAATACTTTCTCGACCGTTCGGTCGTTTCGTTGTATTGCGTAAATTAGCGGATACAACTTCCCTCCTCCTTAAAGGATCAAATTCCTCCTGGGATTTGTTATAATGTTCGGTCCTCCGGTTTACAAATTTCTATTTCCATTTTCCCATGTGATTATCCTAGATATATATATCGCTATTTTTTCTTAAAATAATTCTCGCATGAATATAGTACATTTTCTTTTGTATACATTTTCGCCTGTTCGTTTTACACGGAACTCGTCGTGGATGCGTTTCGCTTGATTTTTAATCATAATTTGGGCACGGGCAGCTTCCTTTTTGCTGACTGTGCGTTGCTTGATTGCGCCGGCTCGGCGCCGCTTTGACCCTCATTGTTGACGGGTTTCCATGCGTGGTTCATACGGTAATAGCATATACAGGCTATCCCAAGTATTATCAGCGCGATTGCGCTTAGCGAATAATTACCTATTATATGTCCATATGTCCTAGAATCGCTTGATTCCCTTTTTAGGTTATTTATTATGGTTTTTAGACGTTCGCCGATCCTGTTTAATTCTTTTGGATCGCTTATGATTTCGTGCGGTAATACAATTTTTGTTGATGTGTGATCGAGTATGTTCATATCTGTAGACAACAATGATAAATTATTTTGCGGTAGGAAATCGGCGTATTCGTTTTGTTTTATTTCGCCGACGGTTTCTAGGCTAAAACTAGGGGCGGTGACGGAACATTTTCCGCCCAAAGCCAGAGTCCCTGCACCCGTAAGGGTTGCGTACGCGGTTGGTTGTTTTCCGCAATGGATGAGCAGTGTATCGGGCTCTGGTGCAACGTATAGCCACCTACCATGGCGTTCTAACGCAATAATTAGAGTGCTATTTATCTGAGCGACTCTTCGGTCGCAATTCGCGTATTTATGTTTAGGTGCAATGTACAATGCCACCTTGCACGATGCGCAAGTATGAGCGAGACGCGCAGCTTGCTTTGGTCGGCAATAATAATGTGACGCTATAGCTTTACAATTTCCTAACTCATTTTTTGTTATATGTAGGCAAGACTCTCTCGTGGCTTCTACCGCGACGAGGTCATTTTTTATTTCTATAAATTGATAAGTATGATTTTCTATTTTGGTGGACAGAGGATAAGCTTTGCTGATTTTATATTCCTCAGTGCCAATTAACGGTATTTTTATTACAAGTACAATGTACGTTTTCGTACTATACGCGCCTACTTCTGATAACTCCAATAACTTTGGCATTTCCGCGTAGTTTATCGCGGTAGGGAACGTATGCCCTATCGGCACATTGGGCAAAGCGTCAGTCAAATGGTTCGTCAATTGTCTTGGCGATAATATGCTTGGGCTCACCATTCTTCTCGTGAGTCCTATTAAAAAGTTAACTACTTGTCGTACGTCACTTAGTAATGACTCTACAATGAGCCTCACGGCCATCATTCGTTCATCCAATTGTTGCCGGACGTTTTGGTCGTTGTACTGGTTGACGACTCTTTGTTTGATCTGTTGCACGAGAGCTTGTAGCACCTTCAGATTTTCTTCCAGACGGATTGTTGATTGATTAAAAAGATCTATTGTGGAGTCCAAAATTTGCATATTTCCTTTTAAGGCATCTTCTACTGTTTTTTGCCTTTTATTTATTTCGTTTATTTCGTTGCCGATTTCGGATGCGTCTTGTGCATTCATATTTCCTGTTATTGCTTTTATTATTCCCCCCAATCCGTCTATCAAACCTCGTCGATAACGATTTTTTTTATTTCCTGTTATGTCGTATGCGGCTTGTAGTTCGATGTTAATTTTTTCTACCATGCGAGTCGTTGTTTTCGGGACCATATGGCAGCGTAAGTTGGCCCGCAGGTCTTGAACGCATAGTTCTATTATTCTCTTCGTGGCTTCGGTGATCTGCGCTTCCTGTTCTGCTATTCCACTTAGGTCCATTTTTACCGCCAGTTTTCATACGTCACGGGTTATTGACATTGTCCCGATTTCCTCATAGAAAATTCCGGGTAAAACCGTGAACCTTTCTGTCCGGTATGGTTTTTCCGGTGTATCAGCCTCACCTGGACTCGACCCTAGGGCCAGAGCAAGTATCCTGCGAAAATAATTCGCGGGGTTAAATTCTTTGGACCTGACGTGTTTTTTTTCTTTGGCGAATTTCATTGAAGACTTTTTGTATTCGGACTCGTTGCTGAGTCTTGAGTTTAATGTCCCCTTTCTTCTTCATTTCTGCAAAGTTCGCGTTTTTGTGCTTCGATCAAGTCGCTCGTTTAACGTGTGAACGGCGACGTTTTCATTCTCGTTTCGAATTTCGACGCAAGCCGATCTTATAATACCTCGGTGAGTATTCGTTTTTCCTCTGTCTTCTTTATTTTCCTCTTATCTTGCTTTCTAATTATTATTATTGTTTTTTTTATTTTTATTCCAGACATGGAACATTCTCGATATGAGGGGGAAACTGTGGTACTCGGAGGTAAGGAGGACGGTCTGGAATTTGTTGTGGTATGTAGACGAATTCTCTTTCCTTTTTTTACATCGGAGGAGATTCCCTTCCTCCTAAATAAATTTTTTTTTCATTTTTTTTTTTTAACGCATGGGTCCCCAAGAGGACGCGCTCATCCTCTAAGGGATGGTGGCGGCGGCTCTTTATTCAACACGCCGTCGGTGTTCGCCGCCGTCGCGCCTGGGTCCAGGCCAACCTCCTCAAGATTTGGGCCGAGGATCCGGACAGCTTGGAGGCCATGGAGTGGGGCTGGGAGCCCGCCGACTTGTTCGGCTTGTGTCGGCTCTTCTACGACAGCCCGGAAGAGGGTCGGTGGATCAGCCGCCCCACCATGTGGTGGCTGCACGCCCTCTTCCCCTCCCCTCTGGGGTTGAAACCGGACCCCATTTGGGTGTTCGGTTAACCACCTTTTCCCTCTCGTAACTTTCGGGTAAGAAAAAAATGTAACAATATATAGTCTTTTTCCACATATATTTCTGTGTTTATTTTATTTTCCTTCCCCTTTTTAGGGCGTATTACGGGCGAGCCTTTCTGGCCTCCCTTAATTAAAATTGAACTCCCCTTTTTTTGATGACGGGCCTTTCGTGCGGTCGAGCCGCGGGCCCCTCCTGTCTCCGCGCCCACCCGCTGGCCATCGAAACGGCTAGTGGGTGATATATTTCGTTATTCGATTCACGTGTACGCATGCTTCCTTGCGTCCGCGGCCGATACGGTAGGTCTCACCTGCCTCTCGGCTTCGGACCATGTAAGGCCCTACCCACTTCGGGGTGAGCTTGGCCGATTTGCCCCTCTTCACGGTCTCGTCGTAAAAGAGGACTTGATCACCCGGGCGATACTCTATTTTACCGGTCGTGTGATCGTATTGATGCTTCGATTTCTCTTTTCCCTTTTTCAGGTTTTCTTGCGCTTGTTGCCATGACGCCCTCAGGCGCTCTCGTAATTCCGCTGCGTAATCGTCGTACGAATACGTTGCTCGCGGAATTTCTCGCAGTGCGGTTGGTAATTTAGCCTCCTTTCTGAACACCAATTGATACGGCGCAATACCCGTAGCCGTGTGTGGCGTAGTATTGTATGTAAACATGGCGTATGGTATCCATTCGTCCCAGTCCCTTTGATCCTCACATACGAAATTTTTCGGGTATTCTGCAAGAGTCCTATGTGTTCTTCCCAGGGCTCCATTCGATTGTGGATGGTATGCCGTGGTTTGCATTTTTTTTATTTGTAGGAGATCACACATCTCTTTAAATATTTTGCTTAGAAAATTTGTGCCTTGATCCGAGAGGATTTCGGACGGGGCACCAAATTTATAAATAATTTCCGTTACAAGGGCCTTTGCTATTGTATTGGCTTCTTAATTTCCTAACGGAATTGCTGCGCTATATTTTGTTAGTAAATCCTGGAAAGTCAGAATATATATTTGTTGCCTTTTTCTGTCACAGTCAAGGGACCTACAATATCGACAGCACATTTTTCGAACGCTCGGCTTGGCGTGTCTGTGATTACCATCGGTGCCTTCTTAATTTTTCCCGATTTATTCCGCTGACATTTGTCGCAATCTTGTATGTGTGCGGTGACGTCTCGTTTCATTCCCGGCCACACATACCGTTGACGTATTCGCTGCAGCGTCCGTGTGATGCCTTGGTGCCCACCTCGAGGTGCATCGTGATATTCTTGTATTATTTTTGCTCGGTCTTCCTTGCTTGGAGTGGATACGCCAGTGCTGCAGTTTTCTTCGTCGCTCGCGCTCGTGCTCGCGCATCGCGACTCTTTTAACTCACGGGGAGATTCCCCTTGTGCCCCGCTGCCCCAGGCGGCTTCTTCTCCACGTGCTGCCTCGTAGCACGGTGAGTCGTATTCTCGGCCTCTCCTCTTTGTGCAGACATTTGTGACGGTGTCCTTCTTTTTGTGCTCTCTCTCTCAGGCGCTCTCGCTCGTGTTGTCTTTGTCCGAGTCCGTATTGTCGGACTCGGTTTCTTCTCTCTCGCTTTCATAACGGCTGACGGCCATACTGTCTTTCTTTGTTTTCTCTCTCGCACTGCCGCGCGGAGACTTCTTTCTTTCTCTATTTAATTCTTTCTTTGCTGCGCTACTGCGTTTCCGTCTATTTTTTCCTTTATTATTTCTCTCTGTTCTACTACCACGCTTGTGTGTAAATTTTTCTCCCTGTAGTGCCTGAGCTCGTGTCAAGGCATATATGCAAGGCATATATGCGCGTCTGCATTTGTGTTTGATTTTTCCGTTTTATAGTGGAATTTATAGTTGTATTCTTCCAATTTTATTCGCCATCTCATTAGGCTTGATCCTGGGTCCTTTACGCTGAATAACCATGTCAATGGCTTGTGATCCGTAATTATGGTGAATTTTGTGCCATAAATATACGATCGAAATTGATGTACTGCCCATACGATTGCAAGCCGTTCTTTTTCTGTAGTCGAGTAATCGGTTTCGGCCTTATTGAGAGTTCGACTTGCATAACATATGGGCAAATCCTCTCCAATTTTCCCTTGGGACAGGATTGCACCGATTGCCTTATCTGAGGCATCCGTTGTCACGATAAACGGTTTTGTGAAATCAGGATACTGGAGTATGGGTGCTGTGATCAGGGCTTCCCTTAAATGGTCAAATGAGCTTTGGCATAATCCGGACCATTCGAATTTGACACCCTTTTTGATCAAATTCGTCATTAGTTTTGCGATCTTGGAAAAATCTTTTAAAAATCTGCGGTAGTACCCGGCTAATCCCAGGAATGACGTATTTCTTTTACATTTCTCGGTATTGGAAAATTTTTTACCGCTTTCAGCTTTTTGGGGTCAGGCTTCACACCGACTTCTGTTATAATATGGCCGAGATATTTCGTTTCCTTTCGCATAAATTCGGATTTCTTTGGCTGTATTTTTAAATTAGCTTCTCTTAGCCGCGTCAGCACTTCACGTAGTCGCTTGTCGTGCTCGGAGAGTGAGGCTCCATGTATGGCAATATCGTCTCGATATACGTAGCATTTTAGGCCTTGCTGCGTCCATTAATCTGTGGAACGTAGGAGGTGCATTTTTTAAACCAAATGACATTCGATTATACTCGTAATGCCCTAACGGTGTTGAAAAAGCCGTTTTCGGTTTGTCTTCCTCCGCCATTGGGATTTGATGAAATCTCGAAGCGAGGTCGAGGGTCGTGAAGTACTTTGCCTTTCCCAACTGGTCCAGTATCTCTGCGATATTGGGCAGTGGGTAAGAGTCACCTTCTGTAGCCTCGTTTAGCTTCCGAAAGTTAACGACCACCCTTTTTTGGACTATTCCGTCCGCATCTGGTTTTTTCGGCACTACGAGCAATGGAGCATTCCATGGGCTTGTGCTTGGGTGGATTATATCCTCATCTAGCATTTTTTTATGCCTGTCGTTGAATTTCTTTTTTGTGCTCCTCCGGCAGTCGATAAGGTCGCACCTTTATCGGCATTGTCCCGTCCTTGA
Organism: Ophion costatus; assembly: GCA_951751655.1. NCBI lineage: Eukaryota > Metazoa > Arthropoda > Insecta > Hymenoptera > Ichneumonidae > Ophion > Ophion costatus. The sequence goes on from OX632360.1 coordinate 35,656,638, forward strand.
GCGATATCCGATGCTCGACTGCCTCTGTACCACCTAGCAGTTCTCCTTCGAGATGAAATACGTCGGGAAGTTCCTCGCAAATTTGTTGCAAAATTGTTTGGTCTTCCGCGTTCAAATGCGAGTTCCCCTTAATCTCGCGTCATAATTTTTCCATCCTTTGCTTTCGTAATTCTGCGATTTTTTCGACGTCCTGATGCGTTTCCTCTTATTTCTTCTTTTTGTCGCAGTTTTCTTTTCCCAGGCTAATTTTGTCAATTTCTAATTTTTCGAGTTCGACCGTAGGTCTTATGATAATTTGCTCTTTCTCGTGCACGTTCATTATTGTTACAGGGCAAGTGTTTGCCTCTGCCTTTACGACGGCTTTTCCCATCGTAACTCCCTTTTGGATTTTCGTTCCCTTGTAACTCCTTGGCATTTTCCCGCCGTCCTCGCCTGCACTATACATTCTGTGCAGGCGGGTATTTTTAAGTATTTCGTGCCGTGTACAAACGGTATTTTATGCCCTATAATTTCTATTACTTTCCTCCTAATTTGTTGATTCCCTTTTCGACTATACAGTCCATTCCAAGGAGTCCGTCTACTGCTAACAGTACTTCCTTGCCGACCACGTGGAACTTGTGCGTTATCACAGCGGCCGGGGTGTCCAGTTTCAACTCAGCTGTGCAGAGGGTGCGGAACGCCTTGCCAACTCATCCAACTCATTCACCTTTACAATGCTGTACTGGGCCCCTGTGTCACACCGGAGCGTCAGCATTTTTTCGCGAGCCTGCTTTGACGCTATATGTAGGTCACTGGCGTGTACTCGCGGCAGCTGAGTGCTGACGTGGTAAATTCTTCTTGGGGCCTTGTCATTGTGTACATATGGCTTTCCAAGTAGAATGTCCATTATTTTTGTTTGCGGTATTTTTCGCTTGTTCACTTGAACGCTTTTTGTTTCTTTCTCTATGGAAAGAACACCGACTGCTAACGAACTGACGATTCTTTTGGGCGTATTTTCTTGGGTTCTTTCATTTGGCCTATATTCGTTTTGTTTTCTTGGGAACTTATTGTTTGGCACATAATTGTAATGCTTCTGTGGGTTACTCGGGCCTTGCCATCCTGGCCTTCTTCTACAGTCGTTATATCTGTGACCCGGTTTTTTGCAATAATTGCAAATTATTTCTGCTTGATTAATCGTTTTCGTTGGCACTGGCAAGCTATAACTCGCTTGCGTATGCGCCTGTTGCGACGCGGACCTTTGAAATGGGAACGATTTTCGCCCCTCGTGGGCACCTGACGGTGCGGACTGTCCGCTACTGTAGGAGACGCTCTTCGCGATTGTTTTGGTCCCTTCGACCGATTTTTCCTCTTCGATTGCTCCGCGGATTGCTTCGCCCAACTCGTGGTACCCTCGTGACCTTACTATTAGCTGTAGGTCCTTGCGAAGTCCATATTCGAAATTATTGAGGGCAATATGCCTAATTAACTGTTCGATTGCTCTTCAACCAGATTCCGAATTGACCATTAACCCGTGATTAAATCAATCATTATAGACTCGAAGCGATTTGCGTAAGCTTGTACAGTCTCGTCATGTTTTAGTCTACAGGAATTGAATTCGATTTGTAGCGCGGGGACTGTTCGCATCGCCTCGTACAGTGATTTTAATAATGTCAGCAAATCGTCGAACGTCTCTACGTCTTTGTAACGCAGGTCTGCCGCGGCCTTGCCTTGCAATTTGAGATGCAATATAGCTCGTAATAAATCCGCGACATTTTCGGGACGGACTCGAGTCGACGCATATTTTATTGCTCGTGTAAAATCTGTAACGTCTTCCGGTTTGGAGGCGTCGAATACGGGGATGCTCATTCGAGCTTCTTTTATTGACATATAGTCGTCGTGTTCGGCCATTGTTACTGTCCGTTGATTTAATAACGTAGAATCTTGGCGATTTAATTTGCGATTTCTTTCGGTTTCAACGGGGTTAAATGTTTTGTCAGCACTGGACAACGCGTCTGACGAATGGTTTTCCGAAGGCTGATTATGCTATCGCTTCGGATTTAAATATTTCGCGTACGTTACGGGAGTCAAATCTAGTTTTTCCGTGCTTGGGTTTTCCCTACGACGCTTTCGGCCTAAATCCCTTTCACCGTCGTAAATGATGACAGTGTTAAAAAAACGAATCTAACGATCGCGATAGTTCGTCTCTCCCGGCCAATCGATACCGGTCTGCTTTTACTTCGTCTGACATACACGAATTCTCTGGCGTTGGAGGGGTTTGTTTATGAACTGTTCCGTCACTTACAGGTAGAGGATCGCAGGATGCATGCTGATTGATGAACTGCCGATCGTTCTGGTCTTGGTTTCTCAGTTCCGTACTCTGTTTCTGGGTACAATTTCTCTGATTGTTGAGTCCTTCTTCCGTTGATCTTCGGGATCCGGGTTTTCTGGGATTGGCTCTGCTTGGCTGTAGCCTTTCCTCTGTATTCCTCGTCCGACTCGGTCGGGCTGGCTCACTCTAGCACACGGGTGAACTCGGTCACTCGCTTATAGTGCTCGAGTGGTAGATGTGCGTGTCCACGCACAACGGACGAACTTTTCGGCAGATCCCACCGCTGCCACCAATGTTGTATCCCCGAGCTCGAGAACCCGGGATAGGTATTTTTGGGATCGCGTTGCGAAATTAAGAGTTAGAACTCAAGTTCGTTGAATAGGAATATCATTTTATTACTGGGCTCGTCTTATAATTAAATTTACAGTGTGTCGGTCGTACCTTAGAACCGAACCGTTCAAAAGCCAACCAAGGACTGACTATTCCCTGGTAACTTCTCTTAAGGCAGAACACCACTGTGACCCCCTGTTTTTTGGCCATTTTTCAAGAATTTTTTTTGTGGGAAAAAAAGAGATATTCGAAATTTTTTTTGTCTTGTTCGTTGTTTATTGAAGATACATAAAAAAAAAATTTCAAATTTTTCACGCCCTGTGGTGACCCTGAGGAAGCTCCCGCGTCAGGTACTGCTGCCTCTGCAGTGGTTCGCGGCACGCAGCAGAACTCTCTTCAAAGTCGATCTGAAAAAAAATACCGAGTGTTGTCGATAATAATATGATATTCTGAAGAGAAGTACACAGGGATTTGAAAAAATATTGATATTTAAAAAATAGGCACGCTTTTGAAATTAAAGGACGATTTTCGAGCAAAATTTCTCGTCGAAAATAGGCTATAACTTTTTTTTACTATTGAGATATCGAAAAAATCCTGTGTACGTCTTTAGATAATCTAGATTTATTGATGCAGTCCAAATTTGAAGTCGATCGGATAAAAATTGCTCGAGTTCGGCTGCGTGCCGCACTCAAAAAATGGGTTTAAGAAAAACGCGTTCAAAGTTTTAGGTTTGTTAATTTATGCGATAAATTGGGAAAAACATGTTTACCTTTAATCAGCGATGCCGGCACCATATAGCTGGCCTTCAAGAAGCAAATCATTGTCCCTAGCATCTTTTCTCGACCTTGTAGAGGCTCTTCTTGCCTCTTTTGCAGCATCTGTGAGCGAGCGCTCCGCCAGCTCGATCCGCGCTGCGTCGGTTTCAACGCAAAAATTGAAACAATTTGGGCCGATAGTTGTCCCCAACGTCTCCAAAACTTTCATGAGGCTTCTCAGGCCATCATTGAATAATAATACCGCAATATCAGCTGCAATATCGACGCTTTTTTTGCTCCCGGACCGACACTTGGGGGCTATTGCCCAAACTGATTTGTTGTAGCTTTCGTTGTTGTTTTGCGTGAAGCCGCCCAAACAACGCTGCAGCAAATCATCTCTGCTCAAATTTTGGACGACTGGCGTAATTGCCTCCAATACTTCCTCAGGAAGAGGCGGTTTATGGCGATATTCAGAAATATTACCGCTTGCGACCGCTCGCTGCCACGAACACCATGACTCGGCTCCCTCTGGGCAATCGTCATGTTATGGCTCACTATATGTGGATATTTTATGTTTGATAGTTGCCCAAATTGCCTTCCTCATTTTTTATTTGCCAAGCCGTAATATGTGCTCAACTCGTCAATCAATTTTCCGGTGAGCTTTCCTCTGCCAGATAATCCTTTTTGTTTTTTCACGATTTCGCGGAAGCGCGTCCCCATACGTTTTTGGACATGATCGATGCACTCTTTTTTTTATCTCGAAACCGTCGTATGGATCGCTATTCGATATGCCCAGAAACGTTTCAGAATCGCCGTCACCAATATAATATTTATATTTTATGCCATAGAGCTCTTCAGACCGTTGAAACATTTCGACAGCTGAGACGACTTCCATTTTTCCGTAGGAGCCGCTATGGTTCGCCTGGCACTCATCGTCGTGGGTACTTTTCCATTCCCAGTACTCCGCGGTGCTTTCTTTTTTTTTCCCAATGCTCGTAAGCTTTGCAATATTTCGATTTCACCATAACGTCGATCACTTTTTTAGTGTACCAGCCGATTAGCGATGTTATGCCGAAAAGCGAGCTGAAACCGCGCTTACGCCACGATCCGTCGCCTGAAACGATAATTCCGTCCTTTACCCCATTTTCCAACGAAATTGTCTCCTCCTCAAGTGGAGCCTTTTGTTTGCTCACTGTGCTCACAGCTTTAGTGGCAATCGAAATCGAATTTAAGATTCAATCGTAGAAAGACTGAAATATGGGGCGCGGTAGGTCCATAAATGCACAAAACTTCATCAGGCCATTCAAACCGACGCCAAGAAGACGCATACTGAATACGATCCGACGATTTATTTCGTATGCATTGTCAATCATAGGACACGAATTGATTTGCACTTTTTCACAATGGCCGCAATCGACCTCGATTTTGAATCCGAGTCCGCGCAAACTTCTTTCAGTAAACTTTATATCGCGATCACACACTTTGCACTTCACTAACGTCGATATAATGTTCAATGCATTGACGAGGTGTACTATACGATAACCGAAATCGTTAGTAACACCGACCTCTAAATCGTCCGACGATTTTAACTTTTTCGCCGACGTGCTCACATACTCTGGAGAACTATTTTCGGAGCTATAACGGTTCGGAGGTTTTCGATTCGTAATTTTCGTTCGACTCCTCGTCACATAGCTCCGTTTTGTTCCCTTTTTCCCCGCGTACACTTTCGGATTATCCATTTTGATGTGTAAAGAATAATTCTAAGCGTTCGATATTTATAAACGAAACGATTCGGAGCGTTTAGACACGAGTAGCGTCGCTTCTATTCGCAAACTGACGCTATGACGCTATCCCTATACCTGCCGTGAACATTTTTCAATTATCGCCACCTATGGCTTTTTTCGAAACTATATTTATAACAATAGTCGGTTTTTGTGAAGGGAGACAAAAGAATACCTGGGAAAGACCCGCAGGACCTGGGAAAGGCCCGGTATACCTGCCGATCCTGAGTCGCGCCGCAGCGCGGGACCCCGAGCGTCACGGAGCGCTGCACCGCTCCACAAAATATTCAATATCTCCGAAAATAATTATTTTTTCGACCTGGGTCCAGCGGCATCTTAATCTTAAATGTATTTTAGATTTTCCTAGATGGTTTTCAAAAAATCGATTTTTTGAAGCCGTCACAATGGTGACGTCGTTTAATTGTCGACTCTGATTGTCGTAATTTGCCCTTGATCGAACATCATCCGATGCTTCGTCAGGACGTGTCGCAAAGTGTCTTTTTGACGTTTGCATCTTGGCAAAAGTGTGACTCTTTCGCAAGGAGGATCCGAAACGGTCTGGAATGCCGTTTCGCAAATACTTTCTCGACCGTTCGGTCGTTTCGTTGTATTGCGTAAATTAGCGGATACAACACATCGATCTTATTTAAATTTTGCACACTTCTTCAAGATAGCATTAACTAGTGATTGAACGAAGGTTTTTTTCAGTCAGGTCCCACCGTCGTTTGTCAATTGTTTAGCCTCCTGTACAAAATCACGCAGAAATTCGGCTATGGAAGCTGGCTTAGAATCTCCATAATATAGGGCAACGATGGCTGGAATGTAGTCGTAGTTTTCATGAAAAACTTGAATCAATATCGGCCAAAATTGTTTTCGAGAACTGTTCAATATGGGCATTCCGTCTGTGCTAACAAGAATTTTGATGGTCTTGCACTTATAAATTCTACTACATACCCTTTTTTTGAGTGCTTCCTCGATTCCTATGTAGATGAAGCTGCCTTCGACACCTCGTTTTGAGAGCATATGTTGCTTTGGCCGTACGTGGGCGGTAGCTAATAGGGTTGCTGCTGTACGTGGGAGCTCCGTATGACCTTCGCTTCTCAAAACATCTAGTAGCTCGGAAATGCACTTATTTGTCAACGTTGTAATATTCCTTAACGCCCAGTAACGTATTTTATCGGACATATTCTGCGGTGTGGAAATACTTTTAACTTCTTTATGTTGAATGCAAGTTACGTCAGCTGCTTCGTAATCTATTGTTAACTCCGGGCTAGAAGTTCCACTTCGAGGATGTTGAGCCTCTTGGTCATCACGTCCATTTGGATACAAACTAGCTGCAATCGCATCTGTAGCTTCCGAAACATAAATGTCAGAGGTTTATTACTGAGGCTCAATAGTGTTCAGTTCGTCTTCCGCATTATTGAGACAACGAAACTTTTTTACGCGACTATACGCTGACTTTTTTTATCCGCCATTATAGGGCACGATTGCTCGAATATTTCAACGATTTTTTACTTAATCCCTGCAATTATATCAAAATTGTTGTCACGTCGAAACTCAACCCTATTCTGAAATGTCAATGCTACCAACGTTGCACGCTACATATTATGGCTGTTGAGGCGAAGCTCAAACGGAAATTTACAAAACGCGGGCCTTCGATCGAGTGCCAATGGTCCACTGACAAGCTACTGCTGTTTTACGGCCAAGACGGACGCGGCGATCGAACGAGAGTTTCAACGACTCTGGACCATATATGGTCACGTTCCGATCGTCGGCTGCTGGTTCGACACCGCTTTACCGCCGCGCCGAGCGTTCGCTGTTCTCTGGGTTGCAACCGGTGGCCAACTACACCTGGGCGACGATTAGCCAGTGTAGTATGAAATGTGGTGGCCAGCGTTGCGCCAACTACCGAGCCTAAAGTCGACCCAACGATTGAACGAGGGTTTCAACAACTCTGGGCCCTAGTAGCGTTCCGACCGTCGGCTGCTGATTCAACGCCGCCTTACCGCCATACGTTGGCTGTGCTCTGGGTTGCAACCGGTGGCCAACTACACCCGGGCGACGATTAACCAGTGTAGGATGAAATGTGGTGGCCAACGTTGCGCCAACTACTGAGCCTAACGTCGATGCGATGATCGAACGAGAGTTTCGATAACTCTGGGCCATAGTCGCGTTCCGATCGTTGACTGCCGACTCATTGCCGCTTGATAGCCAAGCATCGCCCATACGTTTCGCCAACGCTGGGTCGTCATAGACCGACGATCGTTAGCAGCCGACGAGCTGCCGCAATCCAGCCAAGCATCGGCCGTACTCGGAACGTTGGCTACCTGCACATGGGACTGGGTTAATACATGTTTGCAATCCCTTTTCAATGCCGATATACACGTTTGTGCCAGCGAGCTTATTATTGTCATCCCGAACTTCCAAAATCTCATACGGCGTCGATTCCGTGTCCAAAAATGTTTTAGAAGTTTCGGGCAACTCACGAAGCAAGCGAATTCGTAGAATTCCAAGAAGTTTGTCCAAGTGAACATGAGAGATATTGTACTCAAGAGCCCATTTTCGAAGCTATTCACCTTCGCTGGGCACTGACCTGCGTTCATTGTTTGGCAGATCAATAATCGGTGGTTCTTCATCTTGATGTACTGCTTGCGTCATTGACACGGCATTTCAAACATTATTCGCCCCAATATCCGTGTTATTTATTCCAAATCTAGAGATGGAATTTCCACTGTTCATCAAACTGAATGCAATTTCATCTGATTGTGAGTCGGAAGCACTCCGGACCGTAGAAACGGCTTCAGTTTCCCTGCTAGTACTGGGATTGTGAAATCTTTCGTTACTGAACTGCTGAATATCTTCCTGAATTCCTTTTTGATTTTCACGGTGCCGCTGAGAACGAACTCCAGCCTGTTCGCGCTCACGAAACAATTTGTCAATTTTTACTTTTCACTTTTCAGCCACGAATCAGTCCGATTTATTTTTAACACGACATATATGCAGTTTAAAGGAATGCAAAAAACATCGTTCGGAGTATCTCAACAAACGCGCGCTATCTTCAACGCGTTCGACAGGAATGTGCGTGTACCACGAAGTGTGCAGGTTATGTTCGATGACGCGCGGTTTTTTACTCTTTATTTATCATTTTTAAATCTATTTGTTATAAGTTCTCGTTCATGTTGTTGAATTATTTCTTTGCGCACCGTTTTTCAAATCGAATTCGACTTATTTTTATACGACACGTATTCGGGGTAAATAAATGTTACGATTGCGGTTGCGCAATAACTCGATAGTCGCGCGCTTTTTAACGACGACACGAATATACACGTACCCCGTGTCGCTTCTGTTCTATCGCCCGACGTCTTTCTGTTGTCGGAAGCGATTTTCTAAACCCTTATAGGATCCCGATAGGGAATCCCTATTAACTCCCGATAAGGAATCCCTATTAGATGGTTTGGAAGTTATCACATAATAGGTATTTGTCCGCTTCTTTGAGGTGTCTGAAGAGTGTCTGAAAATGACCTGACATTTAAATTTATTAATAAAACGTATTATTTATTTGAAAAGTACGAATATTTTTATTTCAATATAAGGTACCAACATGGAGGTTATGTTTGGAACACAATATCCGATTGATGGCCGCCTCGTCCCTGTTTACAAATGTTCACTCTTTTGACGAAATTTTCAATAACATTTGGGTATAATTGTGGACTAATCTCATTTATGATGCGGCCAATTCTTTCCTTGACCTCTGGAATGGTCTGTGGATTATTGGCATACACTTTTCCTTGCAGAAAACCCCAAATAACGAAGTCCAAAGGCGTCAAAGCACACGATCTGGGTGGTCAATTCACTTCGCCGCGGCGCGAGATAACGCGACCATGAAATTTCGTCTGCAATAACTGTATTGTTTTGCCAGCAGTGTTGCAGGTTCTTCCAGCTTATTGAAAGAATATGTCTTCCAAGTCCCTGCCGTTCAATTCAACATTGACGGTAGCCGCATACCCAACAGTATTCTCAAAAACGTACGGCCCAATCACTCCTCCAATCCGAAATTCGTATCAAACAGTGACTCGTGGTGAATGCATAGGAAGCTGTTGGATCACTTGTGGATTTTTGGTCCCTCAAATTCAACAGTTTTGTTTATTTACGTAGCCACTAAGTTTAAAATGCGCCGCATCACTGAAGATGATATTCTTCGAAAAATCCCCATCGATTTGTTGATGCTCCAATATCTAATCGGCGAATGTACGAAGCTGCGAATGGTTTGCTGGCTGCAGTTCTTGTGTCAATTAGATCTTGTAAGCATTCATATGCAGATCTTTCATAAAAATTCGCTACACAGAGCATCTTTAAATGTTCAATTGCTAAGCACGATGGCGAATCGAGGTGGAAGGACTTTCGTCAACAATTTCACTCACTGAGGCTATGTTTTCATTCGGCCGAGCGGTAAGAAGACGGCCACTTCTTTTCGCGGTCAGGATTGAACCACTTACCTCAAATTTTGTTGTTGAATTCACCATAGCCTTGCGAGACTATGGCATCATAACAAAATTTAAAAAAAAGTGCGGTCTTTTCCAACCGTCTCTGCAAAATTTTCACCATTTTTGTAGTGAATTCCACATTTTCTCTGCGTGACTCGATCGTGTAATTCTCCGTGACTAAACCTCAATACTTCCTGATGCCAGTTGTCAAAGTTGCGCGGTGGCGCGCAATTAAAAATGTCAGGTCATTTTAAGACACCCGCATGTACAAACATACCCGCGTTATGTACCGCATGTTTGACGGGACGCACCGGTAGTTATGTGCATGTTTGTATTTAGTAATTCACTAAGAATTTCCATGTTATTAATTTTGGAATGTTTATTATAATCTTTTCCTAATAGAACTTCCTGTAAGTACTCACAAACATGCGACTTATGCACGAGTGGCCACGTGTAAGGCCTACCGCGCCCTGCAATAAAATTCCGTGCGACATTTTTTTCGCAAAATCTGCAAAGTATGGACCACATTGGAAGCACGCGCACTGCGAAAAAAAATCGCACGCGGATTTAAATTCTGTGGTTTGCGGCAGATTTGTTCCGATACATCGCCACATGGAAATTTTTCACCCTATGCGCTCATATGAAACCCCTATTGCTCTAACCGTAATGATAAATAAACGGAAATGCGACCTTTCGTTTCGTAATCCATGGCCGAGCTACTTCAACGAAAGTTGCGATATGGATGGCAAAACTCACAGAAATTATATTGCAGTGCACTTATCTATTGCAACATTTTTCCGTGGCGATTTAAGAAACGCACCTGATTGGCCCGTCTTTGTAAATTAATAATAATTCACGGGGTTTATCTGAGACCCACACCTGCTTATATCAATCGACTTAGAATTTCACACCTAAGCCCTATTTCAGGAAACGCATTCAGGTCTGGGACACCACGTATACAGTGTGAGAAGTTTTCAAAAATGTTTTGGAACTTTTCACAAGAGTTGGCCGCAATCTTCGTCTCAAAACACCAAGCAACTCGTCGAGGTTAACGTGAGATGTTTCTGACTAAATCGCCCAATAACAAAGTCCATTGATCTCTCGTTCTCCATTGCCTTATTCGTCGGATGTGGTCTCTTCTTCATATTCATCGGGTTCTTCCTCATCTTCGTATGTTTCTTGTTGTCCTCGTACATCTATCAGTTCTTCTATGACCGCTTTTGCCTCGTTCGATTCACGGTTGTCGTCACATACACAGTGATTACACGACACAGTAGATTGTGCAGAGAAAGTTCACGCCCTCTTGAATATCGAAAATCATCGAACATATTGAAGGTTCGTCTACGAAATTTTAAGTAAAGAAAATTTAATTTAATAAGGAAATAATAAGAAAATAAATCCAATTAATAAGGAAATCCGCCAACTGTGATGCGTTTAGGCGTGAACAAACTTTAATGGTCTGAAAAGGTATTTAATTGTCAGATGCGTTATTCCAACAAAACTAAAAACATATGACTAATCTACGATTGCGAGTTGTACGTAACCATATTTAAAATCGTAAAAAACGATTGTAATCATTAAAAAATCAATACAAACTTGGTCATGAAAAGATGTTGAGCTATTGGTACTGTTTTACCTCCTAATTTACTTTTCGTTTATGCAAAATATAAAACCAATACTTAAAATAAGATATAACTCTATTTTACACGAACATTAAGGGGGGATTGTCTTTTTTTTCGCAAAATTTACCGCTTTTTGGGAATTTTTTTGTGAAGAATGTATACAACGGAAAACTTGTGAAACTTGGCATATAGTTTTATTGATCTGTTTACTACATACAAAAAAGTTTTTAAACAATTTCATCAAAAAATCCGCCTCCCACCCCCCTCGACGCACGATGGTCCTTTTTTGATGGTGTGCACGATTACAGCCTTCACGTTCATCCTGCAACAAAAACCCAAAAAGCATTTTACTTTAGACACATATAGCTATCGTTCGATGGAGGGAAAAAAAAATTGACGATTTGGTGACGTTTTGAACTTGAAGTATCGATTTTTCGAAAAAAATTGATCGATTTTTTCTCATAAATAAAAAACTATTAAACGTATTGCTTTTTTGCTTCATCAAACGATAAAAGGATGTCAGCTGAGCATTCTGTCCAAATTTGAAGGCAATCGGTTGAATAGTCTTTGAGAAATCGTGCACACCAGTTGTGAAAAAGCTGTTTCGAGACAAACGCGTTTAAAGTTGTGAGTACAGTTTATGGGACATATCGAGTACTTACAGTATTTTTAATCTAATCTGCTATGCCAGGGCCATACAGGATGCCTTCCTCGGCTTCGAACAACTCATTCAGTGAAGCAGTTTCGCTTCTGCGTCTTGTTCGAGCCTCTTTCGTTGCTTCGAGGCTGCGTCTCGTTGACCTCTCTATCCGCTGCTTATCTCGCGCATCGACGAATATTGATGCTTGCTGGCCAACGACGATTCCAATCGTCGTCATTGTTTTAAGGACTGCTGTAAAGCCTTCGTTAAAAATCCCTGCGGCCAAATAAGCCGCGATGTCGATCGATTTTGCGCCACAGTGAAGGTGTTTAGGTACGAATCGCCAAACGGTTGCGTTGAAGCTTTCGTTGTTGTTTTAAGTATCGCCACCTAAACACCTTTCCAGCAAGTCTCTCGATGAGAAATCAATGTAAATCGGCTTAATAGCATTCGCGACGTCTTCATGCAGTGGAGCTTCGTGATCAAATTCGTCCAGAGTTTTTTCGGCTTCGGCAATGCGCAATATGCACCAGCTTGGTGACCCCGCGGAATAGTACATATTCTGAGGATTTTCATTCTTCGAGATCTTGTGGTAGAACGTTGCCCACACAGCATTGTACATCTCATCAACAGAGTCTGGATGTCTTCTGATAGCCAAACCGTAGAAAATTGTTAATTCTTTTATCAATTTATCGGTTAATTTTCCTTTTCCTCCAAGTTTTTTCGTTTTTTTCACATTTCTCAGTCGCGAGCCCATACGCTTCTCAACGTGCCCGACGCATTCCCTTTTCTTCACGATCAAATCATCGCCGTAAGGTTTGTCTTCCAACAAGGCTTTGAATGTTTTCGTGTCGCCATCGCCGATGTATTTCGCGTACCGTACTTCATGCATTTCCCAAGATCGTCGGAACATGTCTTTGATCGCGTCAACTTCCATCTTTCCAGCTGACCCATCGTGATTTGCCGTACATTCACTGCTGTGTTCTTCGAACCAATCGTCGTATTCTTCGGTACCGGATTTTAATTGCCACCATTTACAAGCGTGACAGTAAGACGATTTCACGACAAGGTCAACCACTTTGCTTGAATATTTGCCGATGAGTGTCGTGATTCCAAACAAGGAACTATATGCTCGCTTTTTCCATGTTCCGTCTCCCGACACAGAAATATCTGTCTCTGGATTTCCGTGCTCAGCATTCTTCGCTTTCTCTTCTTTCACTGCCTTTTTCGCACACAGCTCCCATACAGCTTTGGCTCCACTGTAAATGTTCTCCAAGGAGGCATAGTACAAGGTTGTGCTGAAACCTTGGGATATATCCATCAAGCCACAAAATAAATTTATACCCTCTCTGCCTACTCCCAATAGTCTCATCACAAAAACCATTCTCCGGTTTATCTCACACGATTTGTCATCAACGAGAGGACAGGAATTAATATACTGCACACGACACTTGCACTGCACAACTATTTTGAAACCCAAGCCGCGAGAACTGGATTCGCCAAATTTGATCGGTCATTTGCATTCCTGACATATTACGAGTTGCGAGATTGCAGAGAAAACCGATAGTAACGTGATAATGCGATATCCATGACCCGGGTCCGTAATTATTTCTTTGTCTTCCGCTGTCGACAGGTTCTGGGCCGACGTACTTGCAAACGTTGTTTCCGTTTCTCGGGTGTGAATATTCCCAACAAATTTCCTTTTTTTCGGTCTAGCAGCACGACTATGAGTATCACTTCCCTGTTTTCGATCCATGATATATACGTCTGTTACCAGTAAACTCTCGTTCGAGACTGAGCGACTCTCCACCGAATATTTCGATCTCGCACGACCGTTAGGACTCGTCCTTCATTGAATTAAATGCCTATTGTATGCTGTCCCGTTATTTTTATGGTCTGCCAAGCAACAGATTCGGGCAGCTGCCGGGCGCGCCGACCCCTGCCATGTGACAACGAGCGCGCGGCCACCGCGAGTCGACACGCAGGTATAAAATCGCGTATAACTTTGCCATTTTTGAGAATTTTAATTTGAAATTTTGCACACATATTCTCAACACTTTGAAGAATATGGAACAGCGGTCAGCGAAAAATCGATTATTTTGTCGAAAAAAAAAGAAAATCGCCCCTTGAACAGTACATGAACAAGAACACTTTTATTTTTAACACAAGGCGCTCCCTTAACTGACATTATTCACGGTTTATTCTTTCTTCTGGTCTCGCAGTAAGGGATACTTGACAGATCGGTTTTTTATCACATTGTTTTTAGCGAATAACCTCAGTTTCATTCTCTGTGAGATGCAAACTGCATAATAATACATTACATTAAGTAATATGTATGAATATGATACTCGTCAACTGACTGAACATTATGACACGCAAGAAAACGGGCAATCGAATATGGTAATATGGCGCCAGAGCCGTCATGAAACAAAAGTTATACATAATCAAAGCAGAGGATACTTCTTCTGTAACTGAGCGTCCCCGAAACCCGCCCGCCATTATCCCCTCCCATATTGACCTACCAAAATCTGAGCTCATCGATTACGAATTAGCATATAATCAAACTTCTGTACGAAGGTTATCAACGCAAATATAAATGCTCATAAGATATAATAATTCTGTAACGACAATTATTTTAGGTGTAATGAATGATTGAGTTATTTAATAAGGCAACACAGCAAAAGAGCCGCTTCGAAGTTATATTGTTGAAGTTCGGATCCATTTTTCAGGAAATGTCAATGTTTTGGTCGGGAGTACATTGGCATTCTCTGAAGAGTCGAGTGCGATTTTGAAAACTGGGAACTAGAATGTTTTCTACTCTTCCGCGTGCCAGGGTAAAAAAGGACGAGCGCGCGTTCTATTGGACAGAAATGGCTTCGATCTCGCAGGAGCAACTTCGAGCGATCATATTTTACGAGTGGCGGCGCGGCACGAACGCAAGCACAACTGCTAAACATATTCAGGATGCATTCAGCGAGAACGTAGTTTCTCATCGAACAGTCCAGCGCTAGTTCAATCGTTTTAAATCTGGAGACACAAGCCTTGAAGATAAGGAACGTTCCGGACGACCGTCGACCATCGATAAAGACGCATTACTCCGCTGCATCAAGGTAAAACCGGAAGCAAGTACGCACGAGCTAGCGAGAGAACTTGGCTGCACCCAACCGTCAATAGTAAATCACTTATACAACTTGAGATACAGGAAGGTTCTAGCTCAATGGATACCACACCGTCTCACCGACGCCAAAAAGAACTGCCGCGTGACCATCTGCCAGTCTCTCCTGCTACGCTATCATCACAAGGAGTTTTTAGAAGATCTTGTGACGGGAGATGAAAGCTGAGTCTTGTATGATAACAGAACAGGTCTAGCCTACTGGCTTCCTATCGGAGGAAAACAGCCACACCAACCGAAACCTGATGGTCAATTACAAAAGATTTTATTGAGCTGTTTCTGGGACGCAAAGGGAATGCTGTTTCACAATTTTCTCCCTGTAGGCAAGACGATCTCCTCTACACGATACATCGAGAATCCCCAGGAATTGGCAAAAGCTATAAGAGAAAAACGGCCAAGATGCGCGACTGTGCACCTTCTCCACGACAACGCGAGACCCCATGTCGCAAAGGAAACCCACAAAGCAATCACTGAGCTTCACTGAAATACCGTTCCTCATCGACCATACTCTACTGACATCGCGCCATCTGACTACCATTTGTTCAGCCATTTGAAGGCATATTTGAGGAACAAAACTTTCAAAAACGTCGACGATCTCAGAAGGGATGTTCAAATTTCTTTGAGTTCCAGCCGCCGCAGTTTTGGGCAAAGGGAATAAATGAGTTGCCAACTAGATGGTCGAGTGTCATAGGAACCGATGGCGAATATATTCTTGATTAGAAATGTTTTGTATACGATACATAAATAAATAAATTATATTGAAATTATTGCGACAAAACTTTTTCATCAACCTAATATTTATAGTAGTACATAGTACACATAGTACTACCATGATTTATTATATCATTTTCGTTCGTCGATTATTATTGAAAAGAAATATGCTGATATCATGGAGGATATCATTACAATACATGTAATCATATTATCAAATTAAATGATTAATATCTTTAATGAAGCAAAAAATAAAGCAGGTTGCAAACATTTTCTAAGGTCAAACTTTTCTTTTCGGAAAATATTAATGTTGCGGCTGAGAAAACCATTTGGTGATCTTTCGGCCTATTCCATGGAAGGGCTCGTCCAGGTAAATCGGACGAGGCAAGCCTGGCCAGGGCCAGACGCAAAGTCGAGAATGCCCGCTCGGCACGGGAAAGATCGCATGCGGCGGGTTCTTTGTTCTAAAAGTCAGTCAGCCCAAAAGCGCGGAAAAAGGTTGGGTAACGACCTAGGCGTGTACGATGCACAGAACTCCAAAAAACGGCTATTAAAATAAGGGGTTCGTTTTCAATCAATCGGCCAATCAATTCAATTCAATCAATTTATTAACGCATGCGAAGCTGTGGATACACATACGCGCACACGCACGCACACACACACACACACGCCCGCACGCACACACGCACGCACCCGCACAAGCATACACACACACTCACACACACACATATATTGACAAGTACATACATTCATATATACATATATGTATGTATATGTACTTGTAAAGATGTATGCATAGATGTATACATACATCTATGTACATATGTGTGAATAAAAATAGTTGTTTATCTAGCTATATTTATAGACGGATAAGCGGCTATGATTACTCCCGCTGCTTCACGATCAAGATTTTATTTTGGATAGTGGAGTTGCAATGTGATCGGAATTTCCTTAAAAAAAATACTCCCACGTCGCTTCATCTGGGAATATTTACCACGCTTCGCAAATTGATATGGATATGAATACGAGCCAGATCAAAGATCGACAGAATACGACGAGGAAGAAAACGGGCGACGAGAAAGCGAGACGATCCTCGTACAATACAGTAAAAAAACTCACGTGCAACGATACGGGTCTTTCAAGAAAAGGTTCAACTGAATGTGTTGCATGAGACAATTCGGTGGAGACTCAGTCAGTGGAGCCAATTTTTGCACCCAATTCAGAAGACAACGACCGTTCATTCGGCAACATAACAAACTCAAACGCCGTGGACATTCGATTCATTTTTGGAAACGCATTGTTTGATCGAATTGATTTTCCACCGAAATATTTTGGTGAAAAATAATTTCAAGGTCATGATGTCATAGGTCGTTGCATTCATCTGAACATAAGCTACAACGTCTTAATTTAAAAAAAAACAACATGTTCCTATTTGTTAAACCATTGATGATCTTGACAAAAATTAATCTTTCCCCACTCCATCAGCGCTCTGAAATCAATCAAATTACCTCCTGACACTTTTTCGTGGCTCTAAAAGTAACAGACATGTTTGGGGTGGTCAGGTTAAATGGTCCACCCTGTATATATATATATATATTGTGACGTGACTTTTTCGTCCCGTCACTTCGAGCGGAGTGATTTCGACTAGTGGGTCGGATTTACGACCCTTTTGGAAGCGCGTCGGGCAGCCAGGTTCCCGACTGACACTTCGGGACCAGGAAAAGAAGGAGAGCGGCGAATTTTTTTTTTGTCAGTAAAATATTGAAGCGATCCCCCTTAAGGGCATCCCAATTATATTTGCGACGTAACCCAGGCGTTCGGCAGGGGCACCGTGCTCGAGGTGGCAGTGCCCGTTTGGCGTGCTAGCAGCACCAAAACACTAAACATCTTTTTTTTCCTTTTCTTTTAAATAAAATTATTACATTTAGGAAGGCCCCGAGAGCCCGAGGTGACTGCGTCCCGTGCCCTCTTAGTGAAGGTGGTATGCCCATAGGGAGGTCCTCTCTCTAAGTTAGCGACGTCGGGGAAGGTCGGAGGCTCGGGCGCCATTGACCGCTCCGCGCGTTAACCCAGGCGGGTACACGCGGGTTTTCCCTCATCGGAGCAGGCGAGCACGGAACATCAGTGCTCGCGGTCAAGGGATGTCCGAGGGGACGCTGGCTTAGGACCAACGCAACGTGTTTCCCGCCGCTCGGACTACGCGGCACCTTCCTGTCACACCTGGCTGCCGGCATCAAGGACGTCGCGGTCCGTTAAAATCGGCGCCTCCGTAATGGGACCGCGGTAGGCGGTGGCGGACTGAGGGTGACGTTTTTCGTCGTTCAGCGTCGAGTGTGGGCCCGACGCGGGGTTTGAGGGCCACCTTGCCCTTGCGAGGGAGGCCTCCCCCGCGTTCGTCGTCGCTCACCGAGTCCAGGAGGAAGGCGTTCGCGGTGCCGGCTTCTATTACAGCGAGGGGAAATCCGCACGCGGGTATCGGCGGGGTGGTGCCGGGTCTCGGCCGACCTCGAAGGCCAAACGCGTCAATCGTACGGTTGCCGAAGTTCGAAATCCGGCATCGTCGCGATAAGAGACGGCGAATTCGTAGACTTCCTTTATAAAGGAGAGAGAGAGAGACAACGACAGTGTCACGCTAGGGCAAGCCTTGATCTGGCGGGGCGAGGGGGGTGCGGAACGCCGAGCCACGGAATGTGAGGTGAGGAATCGGCAGTCGAGAATTTGGCGAGCTCGCGTCCAGTCGAATTTTTGGCAAGTCGTAATTAGAGTCAGTGAGTGCCGGCTGGAACTTCGGAGCGGTGAGTCCGATTCTCCATCCTCTATCTCTGGGTAAGCCTGGGTTTTTCGTTCCCGAGTCGAGTTTGCGAGTTTTGGGGAACAGTCCCCGTCATAGTTTCTTTTTTTGTTCGCCTGGAGGCGCGCCTAAAGGATGACGTACTCGGGAGGTGAAAATCCTACGCTTTAGTTCGGTCAAATTTGGCCTTGTCTAAGCTCTATTTGTTATTGCAGTGTATTATCTGATTCGTATTTTTTTCAATGCAACTCATTTGAGTATTAATTTTCTTCGGCGACGCAAATTAATAGCTGAGTGGTTAGATTTCAAAGATGTGTTCGATTAGCGTAATTATGTACGCTAGCGCGCCAAGGCTATGCCGATGTTTATATATCTCCGTCTCTCTCTAACACGTGGTCTCTCGCGTCGATCGTACCATTATCGATTTTTCGAGCAATCGTTGGTCCACCGAAGTACCAAGGATTTCGAGGGCCCTGGGGCAATATCTCGAACTCGAATAATATTCGTCTATCTCCCGTAAATATTATATTCCGGTTATCTCTCGTAATTATTACAATTTTTCGGTTATCTCTCGCAATACTTATTATCTTCCGATTACCTCTCGTAATTATTATTATTTTTCGGTTATCTCTCGCAATAAATATTATCTTCCGGTTATCTCTCGTAATTATTATTATTTTTCGGTTATCTCTCGCAATAATTATCATATTCCGTTTACCTCTAGTAATTATTATAATTTTGCGGTTATCTCTCGCAATAATTATTATCTTCCGGTTATCTCTCGTAATAATTATTATTTTTCGGTTATCTCTCGCAATAATTATTATCTTCCGGTTATCTCTCGTAAATATTATTATTTTTCGCTTATCTCTCGCAATAATTATTAGAATCTGGTTATCTCTCGTAATCATGATTATTTTCGGTTATCTCTCGCAATAATTATTATATTCCGTTTACCTTCTGTAATTAGTGGTAATTTCCGTTTACCTTTCGTAATTTTGTATTAATTCTTGTGTATCTTTTCCGGAGTCATCCTAAGACCACGCGTTTGAGGAGGCTATTGGCCACGTTCGGGGGTTGTCCCCCGTCTAACCGATCCCATGAACTATTTTGGTTAACTTGGGTGAGGTCGCGCCCTGCGAGCGGTCGCGTGATTTCTGGCCTTGCGTCTCAACTATTTTACTGGTCCCGCGTCGTTTTTGCGTTTTGCGTTTACGATTGTCATGCGCGAGCCTGGACTGCCATGTAAAGTCTACTTAAATAAAAGCCTGTTATTAGTTATGTTCCGAAACTTTCTTCATTCCACACGTCTGCGTCCCTGTACCATATTCTCTCACTCAGGTGAGCTGAGCTAGCCGTTTCTCCCTCAGTCCTACCGCCCCTTTTTCTGCGTTTGCATGGCCCTTGTACTCGCGGCGTCGCGAATAATGAAGTCGGTCGTGGACTGGCGGTATTCCATACCAGGCGCCCGACACGATGTCGTGAGACCCGATTCCGGGGTCGGGCATTCGCCCGTTACCTCCTTTTGGCCGACGCAGAAGATAAGGGGAGGAATTGACGTCGATTGAGAAGTGTGGTAAAAAGGTCGTCACAATATATATATATACAGGGTGAGTCACTTACTGTTGTCACCTTGAATATCTCTGTAATTATCGACGTCACAAAAAAATGTTCGAAACAAAAGTTGTACCGTACGAAAGGGGTCATCAAATGCGACCATTTTTTTATCTCAGTGGAGCCGCTGTCACATAGTAAAGGTCACCTCCACTTTTTTAAATAGGACGGTACA
>OX632360.1:35682020-35827020 GCA_951751655.1 Ophion costatus
ATTCTGCTTTGACTCTTCCTTTTCTCTTTACCTCTTTTTTTCATAAATTAAATGGAGAAAATTATTTATTTCATGAAGATGTAAGTCTCCGCCGGAATTCTTTCCGCTACACACTATGACAATGACCATAATACCAAACGTCAGTACAATGCATCCAAAATAATGCATGCAATCTTTTTATGCATAAAAATAATAGTCGATGCCGAGAGATCCGGGCAAACGAATGTTAAAAATGTGATCCGAAATGCGATTTTATAACTACATAAGTTGGAAACATTCCGTAAATTATTAAAACACTTTATGCGTGCTTATTGCTGGATTAGATTTTGCTCCAATTCATTGGCATTGTATTGTTTTTTTTTAAACACATTTCAGGGGGCCGCTTACCGTTCATTCGATTTTTCTTCGATAACAAAACATTCTTTTTCATCCTTTTCTTGCTCATAGAGGCTCGTCTGTTCCGAATTCGGTTTCTTTTCGGTTGCAATTGTTTTCTTATCGTAGTTTCCCCAAATTCGGTAGGTATGTTTCTGCTCTCGAATAGACTAAGTCGTAAGCCTTACGATGCACTTTTGCATCGTAGCGCTGGATTTAACCCCACCCCTAACCACTGTAGCCCCGGAAAACCCCTCATCCGAATATTTTCCATCTGTTTCCCAATGATCAATGCCACACGTGTGTATTTTGCATTCAATACCTGAAAAATCGCGAGCAATGCCGCAATTAATACGTCTCGTCTAAAGCAGTGCAAAAATATACGAGCGACTTCTTCTCCGTCTCTTTCATTCGAATCGCATATCAACAAATGAATCTTGAGTTAAAAGCACAATGGTAAAACCCACGAGAATTGAATTTTCTCCCAATTTTAATGATTCCACGCGTTCAGGATCTTCCACGTTGAAATTAACCAAAACTTTTACAAAAAAAACGAGTTCGTTGTGAAAAAAAGATTTTTTTCATCATAAAATGAATTTCCAACTAAAATTTTCAATTTCAGACTTCATCTTCACAGAAAAAGAATTTGGACACACTCTGTTTTAGATAAATAAATGCGTCTCAATGGACAATTCATTAGGGAGAAGAAAAATGTTTTTTTGATGTGGCTGAGAATCCCAATTTTTTATTAATTAAATCTACAAGTAATCAAATCATAAACAAATAATATAAATAATAAATATTCCTTACATTTATATTAGATATTTTTCATTTTCTTCGGATTGGCCAAAATGGAACACAGACGTTTATAATTAAAATGATTTTGAAGATAATTTTTTTTTTATTCAATTTTTATATTTTACTAAATTTACTATACTGTCTCTCTTATTTATGTTATTGTTTACTACTAACTGTTTTTAATATTATACTTTCAACTTTGATTAAAAGTTTTCGCTTTAATATCATTATAATTATTATTAGTATTAGGAGATATAGACAATTGAGGAGGTCATATTTTTCAGGTCCATTTTTTGTCGCATATGCGCAATGACCTTCGACATATGCCGATATATATATATATATATCATTGTAGATAATGTGTATTTTTTGTAGTCGATCCCGCAATCTACTTTTGGGCCGAGATATTCGAGAAATCGGAGAACGAGGTGCCCTTAGACGAGGAGCTCGTGAACAAATTGGAGTCGTGCGACTTGGATTTTA
The DNA here is from genome assembly GCA_951751655.1 of Ophion costatus. Classification (NCBI taxonomy): domain Eukaryota; kingdom Metazoa; phylum Arthropoda; class Insecta; order Hymenoptera; family Ichneumonidae; genus Ophion; species Ophion costatus. Next base: position 35,683,677 of record OX632360.1, read on the forward strand.
CCAATTTTAATTCGGACGACGATGTGGACGTGCTGCCTCCCGTGAACGTGGCGAACGGAGTGCCATCACTGCTAAGACAAGATCCCGACAATTCTCACGTTGCTCGTACCAATACCGTCATGCTCAAACTCGAGACCGACAATCTTCATATAATGGAGACGAGAACGAGAATACCGAAACGCGTGGCACAATTATATTGTGCCACCGCCGATGTGTGGCGGATGGCGGCAGTTGAAATAAAGCGAAAATTTCCGAAAATGTAGTGCCCAATTGTTAACGTTATAAAAATAATAAATTGTCGCAATCGGCTTTCTTTTCCAAAGTATAACGAAGTTTCGCTGTGGAAAAGAGAGCAAAAATTTCTGAAAATCTAATGTGCAATTGTAAAAGTAATAAAAAATAAGAAATTGTCCCAATTCACTTTGTTTCTCAAATCAAAACGCATTTTCGCTTTGGAAAACAAAGCAAAAGTTTCTAAAAATCCAATTCTCAATTGTTAAAGTAATGAAAATACAATTTGTTAAAATTACGACAATCAAAAGTTGTTAAAAACTATACAAATTTAAGAAACCACAAGATTAAAAAATAGTAGAAACCGAAAAAAAGCAAAAATTGTAAATTCGCCTTGTTTTGAAAATTTCAAAAAATGTAATGCGCATTCGTCAAAGTTATTAAAATAAAGAATTGTCGCAATTCGCTTCGTTTTCTGATACAAAACGAATTTTCGCTTTGGAAAACAAAGCGAACATTTATGGAATTCAATGTTCAGTGGCAAAAGTTATAGAAACGAAAAATTGTTAACATTGCGACAATATAAAATTGTTGAAAATTGTATAAATTTTAAAAACCAAAAAAATGTTTAAATTGTCTAAACGAAATTGTAAGCAATCTGTAAGAAATTGTTGTGAATTGTAAGAAACTTTCGTCAATTGTGAGAAATATTCACAAATTGTAAGAAATTTTCGTAAAACGTAAGAAAATTTTGTTAATTGTAAAAAAATTCTAAAAATTGTAAAATATTTCCGTATATTCTAAGAAATTTTCGTACATTGTTAGAAATGTATTTAAATTGTAAATTTTTTTAGACTGTAAGAAATGTTTATAAATTGCAAAAAAAAATCGAATATTGTCAAAATTTCAGTAAATTGTGAGGAATTTTTGTAAATTGTAAGAAATTTTCGTATACGCTAAGATTTTTGTTAATTCTCGGAAATTTTGGTAAATTGTAAGAAATGTTTGTAAATTGCAAAAAAATCTTGTAAAATGTAAGAAAATTACATCAATAGTACAAAATTTTCGTAAACGGTAAGAAATTTTTGTAAATTGGAAAAAAAAGTTGTAAATTCTAAGCAATGTTTGTAAATTGTATAATAATTACAAAAAATATAAAATATTTCCGTGAACAATAAGAATTTTTTATAAATTGTAAGAAAAATTCAAAAATTGTACGACTCTTCCGTAAATTTAAGAAATTTTCGTAAGTTCTAATAAGTTTTTGTAAATTGTAAGAAATTTTTGTGAATTGTAAGAAAAAATCGAATATTGCAAAAAAGCTTCGTACATTGTAAGGGATTTTTGTAAACTGTAAGAAATGTTTGTCAATTGTAAGCAAATTTCGTCGATTGCAAACATTTTCGTAAATTGTAAAAAGAATTTGTACATTCTAAGCATTCTTTGTAAATAGTGAAAAAAAATTGTATATTATAAAAAGATTTTGTAAATTGTGAACGATGTTTGCCAAGGAAACGGAAATAAATCAATAATTCAAAAACAATTTCCCTTTTTATTTACTATATATATATACACACACACACACACACCCATACATGCAAAGAAAAAAAAGCGGTCCGTTCATGTATGGTACTACAGTGGTACGGTGTGAGTATTTTGAGCCTAACGAGAGGTTATTTTAACCGTACTATGAACGTACGGAGCTCGTTTTGAACGGATACAATAGCTTCACTATACCGATACCGGGAGCGTACGTTAACCGCACGGTAACGTCACGGTGGTGGCACATTTACCGTACGCTGTACCACACGCCGTACTACTCCTGTACCGTACACGAGCAGTACGCCGTACTACTCGCGTACGATACGGTGTGAGCTCACCGTACTGGTACATCCACTGTACGCCGTACCGTACGCTGTACTGCTACGGTACCGTTACCGTACGCACGTACGTGGAGGTCAGGGTGACGTTACGGCGTACTCCACCAGAGCAGTACACGAGCGGTACGTGTCTATCTGGGTATATATATGGTGACCTAAAAATCGAGGGGAACGAGGAAAGGGGACCGAGAAAGTCACAAAACCTCTCTTTTCCTATCCCGACCATTTTTAAAGAGCGCCAGCCAAAACTCGGCTTGTCGGGACGAGAAAAGGGAACGCAGTGTCTGGCCAAACTGCAGCCTTGTGGATAAGTTAGAGGGGATGGGACAGGTGTCAATAACGCGATGAAAGAATCGAAAGAAAAAGCGAAAATATATGATTCAATACCGTTAGAGGATTTATTTTAGTCAGTCGACGATTCCACTCCTTCACAAGGAATACCCGGACGAGAACATCTAATCGAAGGGACGATCAATTCAAGCGCACACGAACACCAATTCCGACCGGGGCCTACACACACCTACACTCTACGCCGAGCTCGTCTTGGCCTCTTCTCTCTCTCCCCTGCCGGCAACACTAATCATGCAAAACTGGGCCCCCGCCATCGGTTACCCGGCCGAGTTTTTTAGAGGATATCCCGGAAAAATGCCCCGGTCGTTACGTACGTGGGCGTCAACACTCGGCACCCTCTTCACCGCGACGAAGCTTGAAAAGTCCTTATGCTGGGGACAGCGGGGAACCGCTAGGTACAATTAATGCTGACGGGAGACTGCACGGGTTCGAACCCGCACCGCGATGGTAGACTGGAGGGTGGTTCTCCGTGGAGACGTCCCGGCTGGATGAAAATCCCACCCTCTTACCCCACGTTCAAGTTCTGCTGCAGTCCGAGGGATCACCGAGGACGACGCGGCGAAAGTCGCCTCTCTCACTCTCACTCGCCCTTTCTTTTAGACTGCTGATTAATTGTCTTTGTTTTCGAGCCCAGGCTCATCGCGAAACGAAAGTGAGCCCCCGCACGCGACCACCACACGATTTCCCGACAATCCGAGCTAGCTACGTGTTACAAAACAATTACGGAAAGGCGACAGAGGCCGCGGCCACGAGAAAAAATTCCCGGGATCGAGGAATTTTTTCTCGTGGCCAATTATCTACACGAACGATCGCGGAGGGCAACGCTGAGCTCACCGGCAAGAAATAATGGCTGTCCTGTGCTGGTCGTCATACGTTCTTCCGACTCGGTACTTCGCAAAAAGCTGACCAACAAGCCGGCTGGCGTGCGAGACGCGTACCCGTTCCTCTCCCTGCACCTCTCCTTTCTTTCTAGCTTCTCATCTTATAACTCCCGAAACGAAAGAATTAAGATCAGCACACTTGTCCCGCGGGCCTCTGCTGTCGACGGGAGCGAACACCGCGACCTACGTCGAACTTCCACCGGCCGCGCGAAAATTTCCGTCTCCCGTGTTCCACGGGATGAGAGAATCCTCGCGGGAGGAGGGGCACGGGGAGGCGAGAAGTCCGGGCATGGATTCGGCCCTGACGACCATTTTCTCCGGGCCATACGGGAGTCGCGAGCGTGGGGTTTTCGCGGGAAGTTTGGCCTTCCCGAACGTTCGGCCGTCTTCAAACCTCCGCGCCTTCCCGATCTTCAGCCCAAGGCAAACGCTTAAGCTTATAGTCGCTGCTGCCTCAGATGTTCTCCTCCACGATGACGCGTACTTCCTTCCGCTAGGGAAACCTCGACATCGGGTTTACCGTGGGAAAGTAGAAAGAAATACAAAAAAATTAATATAAAATATATCGCCGCTCAGGACCCTACGGAATCGTGTCGCGGCAGCGATGGCGGCCCCGAGCCGAAAGACGCCCTCGCCGGGCCCACCAACAGGCCCGGCGGGCCAGCAGAGTATTACCGCAAAAACACGTTACAATATATATGTATATATATATATATATATATTGTGACGTGACATTTGGGCGGTCCCGCCACAGATTCAAAAGGGTGTCGACCAGTGGGTCGGATTTACGACCCTGGGGCGTCACAGGTCGACCGGAGGGGGCTCCGGGACTCGAGGACTCACTGCGTGTTGAAATCCCTCTGTATCGGCGAACGATGGCTATCGCGGAGCGCCGCGATACTACCTCACCCAGGCTACCTTCGGCCGAGGCATTCCATGCGGGCCGCGTGGAGAGTCGACTCCGACCTCTGGGCGCGCGACCCAAAATCCCACCTGTAGATACCTACCTAAACGTACGCTAAAAAGATTTCAGATCCGAGAATTTTGGGAAGATGGGGGGACGGACGGAACGAGGTACGGGTTGGCCCAATCGCGCGCCTCATTTCGCCCCGACTAAGGAAAGGAGAGGGCATTACCTGCGAAGCGCCACTTCCGGTCTCGCGGATCGCGGCACTTCGCGTGGATTGGTCCACGAGGGCATCCCCGTGCCACCACTCTTCTGCAAGCGAGCGTCGACCATCCGTGCTCTAGTCCAGTCATTACGTACATTCAAAAAAGAAAATGAATTTGCGCTTCTAATTTTTTAATATGTTGTAGGGGATACCTAGAAAAGCTTAACTTGAGATTGTCGACCAAGCTTTCCTAGGAGCTTTCGCCGCCATGTTGAAAAAAGGGGTAAAATTTGTTTCTCGGCAATAACTCGGCTATCCGATGAGATTTCGAAAATTTTTGTAGGACACTTTTTGTAGCTTTCTTTGTGCTCTACAATAACGCCTGAATCATTTTTAGCGTTTCATGCATCGTTATCGAGATATCGATCGATAAAGTCAAAAATTTAGGACATAATTTTTGTTTTTTGCTTTTTTTTTCTTTGGGTCTTAATAAATATGAAAAATTGTGGAATTCAAACTTGTAGAGCATATTCAGACCTACAATTTCCTTCTTGGATTTTTTTATGTTGGACAAAAATTACGATCTCCAGCGCGCCGCAAAGTCGGTGAATCCACACTCAGCGTCGAGCGAGCTGCTCGCTCGGTTGTGTCTGGATGTCGAATCGAATGGGAAATTGTTCAGGAAATTGATGGGATAAAAAATAAGTACATAGAGCAACAAATTAAGGATCACACAATAGTAATTTATTAAACAAATAATTTGTTTGTGCAGTAAAAAATATTATTTTTTTACAATACAAAATAAACAAAACAAAATAAACGGAAAGAAAAATATTTTTTTCTGCACTCGAGACACGAACGATGGACTTTTTTCATGTCTTTTTTCGCTTGGATGGTCCAGGCTGAAGATCTTCGTCCTCCGTAAACTCTTCGAGTTGTTGTGTCTGTTGAAACGTTGGAAATGATGCTGATTCGATGAGAGCATCGTCATCATCATCGTTACAGACATCGTCGTCGTCGTCGTCAAGCAAAATGTCGACTCTGGCGACGTTACTGCATGTTTGCCCACTGCAGTGCATGCAAATAACGGAGCAACTGATTCCCGCTTTTCTGCACCCACAGGCGGCCTCACAATTTCCTTTACACTTACAGGAAATGAGCTTTAATAGTTCAGGCGGAGCGGGTTCGGCGGTGCTGGTGATTGGTTCGAGCCCTCGATTGGTCTGTCGCCAACCCCATCCTTGTGGATCCTTGAAAAATCCGAGCCAGGTTTGAACTTGGAGATACGTCCGGAAAATGTGTTGACGCACAGCGCTTTTGGTTGGCGGGAGTAGTGAGAGGTGATTCACTTTATTCGCTGTCATTGATTTTGCGAAGCGATGGAATCGCAAAATATTTATGGACTTCTCGTGCTTATCACCACCATATAGGGCGATAAGGAATTGCTCTCCCGCGCAAGTGAGAACCTCCGGATCGACCTTTTCTTGTTTGAATAATTCCACCGATGACCGTAGCTCTGGATTTTTCTCGAGAGTGTTAATGAACTTCGACTTGCCGATGTTATAGAAAGATGATGTCGTGTCGCAACCGCTAAAAGCGTGAATGAAAAGAATGTGCTCCAGAACTGACTTGTGTTTGAAACTGTGCGGCGAGTACAACTTTTCCGGCGTATTTCCTTTTGCTGGTTTGCGGAAAAATATATTATTTTTATCCGGAGCAAGCCCGGCGAGTAAAACCAGAAGATCGATATCTTCGCCGACGATTTCCACGGAGTCATGACTCGACGCTTCTTTAATTGCCGTGTTCACAATAAGAGTATCCGCGTCCTCAAAAGCCTGCTCCACTTTTATTCCGGTCGTTGTAAAGTAACGGCAAAGCATTTGTATTAGTTGGTTCTTGTTTTGATCCCTTGTGAGAAACTTCTCCTGGCTAACTTTTGGAGTAGTTGTCTCATCGAATGTGAACTCCGGCGATTGGTTTTTTCTCGAACGTCGTACTCTTTCCGAAGTTTTGGTTCCAGCGAGTGTCATATCAGTCGGATAACCGTCGAATATGATTGCAACCTTTCCTTCGAAGTTATGTTGTACGTATCTGACGTATTTCTGGCAGATAAGGTCAAACGTTTCGATTCGACCCCACACAACTTTGTGGAGAAGGAATCCACCGTCGATTATGCAATGATGTCTGTTGGAACGTTGTAAATTTTCGGTCAAAGGTTCGAAGGCTTTGTATAATAATGACTTTGTTCCTTTCCGCATTCCTTCTTCGGTGAACAGCGACAGCGGGAACGGAGCAAGTTCGTATGCCAGAAAATGTTTCAGATCAGTCTCGGAATTTTTAGCAATGCACATTCTTTGAAAAAGTAGCAGTGGGTTGATCGGAACTGGTGACGAGTCGACTTTAATACTGGTAGTTACTGCCGATAAGGGAAGCACTTTATCCTTTCTCTTGAAAGACAAGGATGCGAAATTTGCTCCGACGATTTTGGTCATCATCTCGCAACCAATTTCGTATGCACGATGACAATTAATGTTATCGTTTGCGATAACTCCTGTCCCGATAGACGTCAATTCTTTTTGTTGAGGAAAAGGATTGTGACCTGCGAGCCACATGTCCAGTTTCTCCACGTCGGAATTGTCTCGAGAAATTCGCGAAGGCCTCATATCGACGTACTGTTCGGTTGTGCAACAAGATACTCCGGAAAAGTATTCAATCTGTTCACAAATGTTTTGGAGCTGGACCATACCCAAAGTCCACGATGCTATTGTGCTGTCCGTAATTCCCCGTCCCTGAGTTAGTCCTCCCGTTGTCTTCATGGATCGCATAAGAGTCTGCTCGATCGTCATGTCTGACATAATCCCAGACCAAAATTTGTCCGTGCGACGAATCGTAAAATATCCACTACGAGTGAACTTGATGTAATCTTCCATGGGTATTTTTTCATGCAAAGCTCGCATATCCTGTAGGTACAAGTGAGCAGACTTTGCATACAGGAAGTGACCGCTTGCGTGAAAATACGGAAGCATTTTTTCTATGGTATTGAGATGAAGTTCCCAATTACCCGATCTTTCTGCCTCCACAAAGTTTTTCACCAGAGAAACCATTCGGTGATACTGTACCCAGAGTTTCGCTGTGGGGCCTCGGTTTTCGATAGCATTCAATGCTTTCGCAAATTTCTCGTACGCGTTTTTCACCCCGTTGTTTTCTGCGGCTGTCAGGATGGTCGGTCGATTAAAAAGATCTTCCGCGTAGTAATCGAGTTCGTCACGTTCCTCTTCGTCGAATTCAAGCGAGTCCAACACAATTTTTGTCAACGCTGTGTGAGCCAAAATGTGAGCACGGACAGCTCGTGCATATGCATGACCGCAGAGTATTTTGTCGACACAATTTTCGGCGTAGATTAACTTGAGAAGATCTTCGATTCCACTACCCGACATTATCGCACCAATCGTTCCCATAAACGACATCAGTAGATGAAATCCACCGAGTCTTACAACAACGTCTTTTAACTCCGATGTTGGATAAGCGGCTCCCACGATGTCCCGAGCTTTCCAGTACAGCGGCTGATCGAATGTGACGATTGTAGTTTTTTGATTACAGCGTTTGCTGTTCCGTACAGCTTCTTGAAGCGATGTAAAGATCGTCTCGTAATCGGATGGCGGTGCGTTGATAAATGGAAGGCACATAACCTTTGAGCGAGCGTAATGCAGATTGGCTGTTGCACTTTCCATAAATCCATTCCATCCTGGAATTCCGATGGAGCAATTCCATTTTCCGTATAGCCAAATGAAATCTGGGATCGTTGGTAATATGTCGCTCGAAAGTTGACGGAGAGGTTCGGCGACAGTTACAGACTGTAAGCCTGCCGATTTATGTTGGCTGTAAGACAGTACAGGAACCATGCCCAATTGTGCAATCTCTGAGGCCGATTTAATTTCGACAATACGCGGAATTTCTCTCTCGCGCTCAATAGCCGTGAAAGGAGTCACACAATGAATTCCCCCCATCGCATGAAACGTTCCACGGCCGTCGAGAGTGTTTATGTTGAAATCCGCATTATCAAATACGAATTGACTGAATGAATTTTCCAGGATTTCACTTTCAGGTCGATGAATGCACGAATTCTCGAAAATCGTCACTTCTCGATACGGTGCACTGAACCCCATTGCCGATAAAATGTTGATGAGGCTCTTGGAACCGAATTTCTTATACAGATAAGTTCCAACACCGATCTGCAGCGGAGAGAAAAAAGAACGAGGACGCACAGCCGTAATTATTGCGTGAGCAATCGATGTGCACTTTTTTTTCCACGAGTCCAGTGCGCCACGTTTATCTTTCATTATTGCTGTTGAAAGAAAAACTTGTAGAGATTCCGGAACAGCGGCTTCGACATCCCGTACAAATTCATCCGAGGGAGGATAATTTTGTTTGTCGTAAACGACGCCTCTTATGTCCTCTCGAATTATAGCAGCAGCTTCGCGAATAACTCGGAGTCGTTCCTCGTGAGAGTTCTGCTTCTTTTCCTGGTACCATTTATCCGCAAGAATTTTAAATCCGGTGTTTCGGAAACAAACGACACAATTTCGCTTTTGTTTCTCGATAATTAGAATGTCCTCGCCATATTTCGCTTCTAAATGTGCTTTAACCGTTTTTATGTGCGGAACAAAATTTCCATTTACGTGACTCATTAATTCAGTCATCGAAAACTGGCATTCGTCGGAATTTTCTTTTAGAAATGAGTAAATCCCCTCCATTGCCTCGTCGACTTTGTTACCCGTCGGTCGTCCTCTTTTCGCACCCTCCTCAGGTAGCGGGTTGTACACACGATGCATGCATTCGCGATGGTAGCGAGCTTCTACGGCGATGAGATCAGGTACCGAGCAGACACGCTTGACGATAGAAGCGGCAAATTCATCGTTACGTCCGAGCAGATATTTTAGGACGTTATCTTTCATAGACTTTTCTCGAACCGTTCGAATTGCGTGTCGTCGATGCATTGGTGTTTTTGTTTGATCGGAAAACGGTACTCCACAAAACAAACATTTATTTTTAAAATCGAAACGGTCTTCGAGCTGCTGTTGATGTTCGGGTTCCGGTTCAGGTTCCTGTTCATCCGAGACTGATTTTGTTCGACGAGCGACAAACGACGCGAGTCTTTCGTTCGCATAATTCTTGTAACACGCCCTATGCACACTCACAGATTCGACACTTTCTAGCATGCGTTGATGGTCCACATGTCCTCTTTTCTCACTCACCGTCAAGAGAGTTCGAACAGCTCTTTTTTTAGCAACATAAATGTCGTCGATTAACGCTTTTTTACAAATAAAACAGTCTCCCATGGTCACAAAATTGTTGAAACACGTGTGCTCACTTCGAAAGGCTCGAGGCAACTAACCGAGATGCTACGAAAAGAAGAACACGTTTCAACACGTAGACCCTAACAAAAGGGTCCCTTTATACCTGACCCCTCCAACTCCAACGGACGCTCTATGCGGGCACTCCGTTATAACGAGTTTACAGCCAACTAGATATCGAAATTTTTGCCCAGAATATCGGAACCCTCGATTTACACTACGCACAGCAAAAACTCAACACGATACGATATACTAACTTGAGCGCGCTCGACGCTGAGCGTGGATTCACCGACTTTGCGGCGCGCTGGAGATCGTAATTTTTGTCCAACATAAAAAAATCCAAGAAGGAAATTGTAGGTCTGAATATGCTCTACAAGTTTGAATTCCACAATTTTTCATATTTATTAAGACCCAAAGAAAAAAAAAGGAAAAAACAAAAATTGTGTCCTAAATTTTTGACTTTATCGATCGATATCTCGATAACGATGCATGATACGCTAAAAATGATTCAGGCGTTATTGTAGAGCACAAAGAAAGCTACAAAAAGTGTCCTACAAAAATTTTCGAAATCTCATCGGATAGCCGAGTTATTGCCGAGAAACAAATTTTACCCCTTTTTTCAACATGGCGGCGAAAGCTCCTAGGAAAGCTTGGTCGACAATCTCAAGTTAAGCTTTTCTAGGTATCCCCTACAACATATTAAAAAATTAGAAGCGCAAATTCATTTTCTTTTATTTGCCTTTTTTTCGGACGAAATGACTGGACTACTCGCGGAATCGGATGCCGGGAGGGACGCTGGAATAAGGCCAACAGACTGTGTCGCCCGTCCCTCCCGACTTCGCAACCTGGCGTTGCACCATCCCTACGGTCACCCCGGCCTTCTTGGACCGGATAAAACCGGCGCCTCGTCGAAGGCGGTCGGAGCGGTGTATCGGCGACCGGGGTGCATCTCGCCTGGTGGCCAAAATTTCCCTGTGGGCCCACCGTTCCTCCCGGGACGCCGGGAGCTAGCGAGGGAGGCCTCCCCCCGGTTTCGGGGATCCCGCCCCGGCTCCTAGAGGAAGATTCCCGGGGTGCCGCTCTATTTCGTTGCGAGGAGTGGTGCGGGCGCGCGGGGTGTCGCGGGGAAGCGAGACCGTGGTCGCGGATTCCGCCGAAACCGCGAGGCCCGTGCGAGTGAGATAGACTCGCTCACGTGCTCACACGAGTAAGGAGTGGGGCGTGGCTCGCGAGTGGGGGTCATAGGCAGGCCGGGAGCACCGCGGGAGCGTCACACGAGAAATTAGTCTCGGTTTTGGAGTCCCCACGGTCAGTCGTAGAAAGAAAGCGAAGAATCGCACGTGACCGACGCCCGAGGTGCCTGGGAGAACGCCGTTCTTGGCTGCGACGACTCCGGCGGTGAGCCCGAACCCGTTAAGACACTCTCTCCAAAAAGGTAGGAGCTCCGACTATGTTTTTTGCCATTCTTGTGTTGCGCCACGAGGCGATTTAGTTTTATCCCACGGGGGAAAGTTGCGGCTCCGAGGGGATCAAGGGACTCGCGGGCTTCCGGGGAGCGATGGGATCGTTCCCGGTGCCCGCGTCCCGAACCCCGGGGACCGAGTCTTAGAGTCAGTCTTTTCTGAGTCGGAGCTCATACCTACCATTAATTCGTTCCGTCTCCTTTGGGCGACATTATCGCGAGAATTTAGAGTCCCTTCAGGCCAAAAATTGGGCGAGTCTCGAACCACGTGACACGGCGTGGTTCGAAGCCGTTACCTGCTAGCGTTAAGCCATGATTATTATTCCTTTGTCGCCGAAACATTCCTTTGTTCCGCGCTGCGCGCTCAGGGTCGCCGCGCGACCGTGGTCTCTAGCGAATGTTTACGTTCTCGAGTGTTGTTGTCATATATCGCTCGTCGAGCGTTAGCGAGACCCCCTCGAAAGAAAAGCCGCTCGACATATTTGCTCGCCACAAAATTATCCACTCGAATAAATGTGGCGAAAGCCTCCGAGTATCCTGGGAGTAGCGCCCTAGTTCGAGTTACCTGCCAACTTGCGCTGCATTAATTAGGTTGCCTACTTGCCACTCGACATCACTCGAGTTATCACCGGTATTTACCTGCCGTATTGAGGTTACCTACTCGCCATCGGACATCCGCCAAGTACCTGCGGTATTGGCGTGCATTAATTAGGTTGCCTACCCAGTGGCGAAAGTCAGCTGAGGTATTTACGGGGCTTCTAGGTTACCTACCCAGTGACGAAAGTCAGCTGAGGTATTTACGGGAATTTTAGGTTACCTACCCAGTGACAAAAGTCAGCTGAGGTATTTACGGGAATTTTAGGTTGCCTACCCAGTGACGAAAGTCAGCTGAGGTATTTACGGGGCTTTTAGGTTACCTACCCAGTGACGAAAGTCAGCTGAGGTATTTACGGGAATTTTAGGTTGCCTACCCAGTGACGAAAGTCAGCTGAGGTATTTAAGGGGCTTTTAGGTTACCTACCCAGTGACAAAAGTCAGCTGAGGTATTTACGGGAATTTTAGGTTGCCTACCCAGTGACGAAAGTCAGCTGAGGTATTTACGGGGCTTTTAGGTTACCTACCCAGTGACGAAAGTCAGCTGAGGTATTTACGGGAATTTTAGGTTGCCTACCCAGGGACGAAAGTCAGCTGAGGTATTTACGGGGCTTTTAGGGCGCCTACCCAGTGACGCAAGTCCGCGGAGGCATCTACGGGATATTTAGGCTACCTCCGGGGTTATCCGAACATCTCGAAGTACCTGCGGTATTTATCCCCGTTATTTAGGTTACCTACCCGATTATCGTCATAATTCGGGTTTCCTCCGGTATTTTCTCTCGGGTTAGACTACCTCCTTGATTATCCGAACCGCGCGAAATACCTGCGGTATTTATCCCCGTTATTTAGGTTACCTACCCGATTATCGTCATAATTCGGGTTTCCTCCGGTATTTTCTGTCGGGTTAGGCTACCTACTGGGTTACGAGAACCCTCGGCTCCCCCAGCGATAATCATTGTCACCCCATCGTTGGTCGATTAAATAAGGCCTGTGGCGGCGGCGTTCCGAGATGTCGACCGCCGTACCGACCGTGGGTTGCACGAGGCAGCCCCGCGTTTGCGGCGAACGAAATGTAAGGGCCAAGTAGCCCGACCGGAATAAAACCTTGTCAATTACCACTCGACCCCGTTTGTACATTTTTTTTCTCTCCCGCGAAACCCTGTTCCGCGGTTCCCCCGAGGGACCCTCCTTGGCACTTCAGTTCCGACCCTGCCCCTCTACCATCTTCGCCGGCGAGCCGATCTAGCCGGACCGCCTCGGCCGCGCCCGTCCGCCCCGGGTGCCCTACCATGAAGGACCCGTACGGAGTGGATACAATTTAAGTCGGCCTCTGGCCTGCGGTATTCTGTACCTGGCGCCCACGTCCACCCGGCGGGTCAGCGGACACCCGGTGGGGCTGGACGGACCGCGGGCCGAGAAGTGTGCGGACCGGGAAACCCGTTACAAAATGGCGCCCAACGTGGGGCCCGAGTGCCAAGGTTTGAGTAGGGATATTGGCCAGATGTGCTGTGCTAGTTTTTCGTTATCGCAGAGACCACGGCGCGCGAGAGACCCTGACGCGCTTGATTATTTCCGGGAAGGCCGTTGTTGTGGAGCGGGATCGCGACGCGAGAGGATTAGAGCGTACAAATCAACGTCGTCGCAATCCGGATTTCTTACCTCTCCATTTCTTATGATTTGTAATCCCCTTTGTTCACCGACGAGGGCCGAGAGCACGTGTTTTTGTTCCGTATACCTTAGAGTTACGTCTCGATGTAATCCGCGTTAAGCCGTTGTTTTCCTTTCTTTTGATGTCTAACCGACCGAGTCGTCAAGATATAAATTCGGTTCTGATCTGTATCAGAGTTTCTTTTTTTTGTTGGTCGCGTGAATTGTGCTGTCCAGACCAGACCGTCTTTGTTTGTAACTCCTGTTACGGTTAGCGGTTCGTAGCAGGACGCCAATCCCTTTCAGTCCATTGTCCTCGAGGTAAATACCGAAACCAGTCGAGTTGAGTACGGCCACGTTTTTGCCTGGTGAGGGAAAAACCCTGGCCCGTTTGTTTACCTCAAGGGAACGTTAATCCGTAGGTCGGTCGTGACCCATTGTCAACAACAGGTAGGCGAGACCCCGCGGACTAATCCGCCTGGCCGAGGCCAGGGCAGCGAATTGGGATTCCAGTTAATCCCCTTGCTTTTCCTTTGGGTTTTTTTTTCTCTCTCTCTCTCTCGTCTTCGCTTCATGGCTCACTTCCCCTCTCTTATCGTGGATAGGACGAATGAGAACGTCCGTCCCGATAACGGAGCCAAGGGGGGACACCCCCCACCTATACCGTCCTAAGGGGGTTATAAGGCCGATTCCCCGGACAGGAAGGTAGTCTTCGCGCATCACTCGTTACGTACACTAGTACCTCCCTGTGTCTGGGTGGAGAACCGCGCTGCCGGGTGAATCAAAGTAGCCATTCAAGCTTTACTACCTATCCTCTCACGGGTAGCCAACCCCCTAGTACCTTTCGCTCAATGGAGTACCTAATTACGCGCCACGCTTGGGTTGCGTCCTCGCAGCTCAGACCTGCAACTCCCCGCGCTACGTTTCGCGTATAACACTGCCTACCACAGCTCCCTACAAACGAGTCCGGCTTACCTCAATTTTGGGCGAGAACCTGCGCCTTTAGCCATCGCGACGGGGTCACCGGAGCCTGAAGTGATCCCTAATACCCCGCAAGTCTGGAAAAAGCGCATGGAGGGGTTGGAGGGAATGTGGCATTTGGTGAAGCATTCGCTGGATGCCGCCTACCGGTCACAGGCTAAGTACTACAACCGGAGGCGGCGCGAGCGGGACTACCAGGTGGGGGACCTGGTTCTGAAACGGCTCCGGATCCTGTCCTCGGGAGCACAACACATTGCGGCCAAGTTAGCTCCGAGGTACCACGGTCCGTTCGTAATCCGCCGAAAAATGTCAGCCGTGGTGGTCGAACTCCTGGATCCCAACGGCCCATGGACGGGTAAGGTCCATGTCCAGGATCTAAAGCCGTATATAGCGTAACCCCGCTGGAGGACCACTCGTCGTCGTGACACGGACGCGTAGGCTGATCCGCCCACGTCACCATCAGGAGTTACCTGATTACCTACCTAGATACTTACCTGTTAGTTTCGCTTGCCGCAAGTTCGCCTATCTAGGAGCACGCCTACGGCTCTACCTAAATACTTACCTCCTCGTTTCGCTCGCTGCTATCTCGCCTATCTAGGGGTTGCCCGCTTGCATACCCCGTCACCTACCCTGCATGCCGGCACTATAATCTGTTGTTCACCTGCTATACGCTTGCCTGTGCTTGTCTAACCCTTCATGTTTCCCTCCACAGATCATTGTTTTGTTCTTTTCTTGTGTGTGACCGGGCTATACGTACCCCTTTTCCTGTACCCGCTTGGGGTTTCCGGGAGTCCGGGACAAATCTCGGCACGATGCCAAGACGAGCAACGGGCGGCGATCGAGGCGAACGCCCAGCAAGCCCTGGGGGCCCCGAGCCAATGGACACCGCCAACACTTCCGAGGACGCGAGCGAGGATACCACTCGCGGCGCGGAGAGTCAACCCTCGCCATCCGGGTCAACAACCGAGCGCGAAAATTCCGACGCCGAAGAAGAGTCCCTGTTGCGGGAGTTAGGCGAGGCTCTGGATGAGGAGGATGTTCCTGGCTCATCCGAGCGCACCCCTGGAAAGGGTCACGCCCCCGGAGGTGAGCACCCGGAGATGGAGGACCCGCTCGGGGAAGATGCCCCGCCCCCCTTACACGTATTACTGGAGGAAACCATGGACGCGGGGGAGTTCGAGGACCCGGCGTTTTTGGGGAAAGATCCGCTGTGGGACCCCATCCGCCCATACGTCCAGGGCCTGGGGGCCTTGAATTACCTGCAACCCGGGTTTTTCCCGGCGCTGTCCAATCAAATCGCGAGGCTGACTCACCAGGAGACCAAGAAGTGTCCTATTTACGACCTCCTGGGTCGACCGATCCGTCGGGCGACCTCCGCGGAGATCCGTGATTTTCCGCCGACCACGGACACGGGCACGCAGGCCAACCCCACAACCCGGGACGTGGCGGTAGCGACAGTGCTCCCTGAACCTGACTCACCGGCGAGGAGCCAAACCCCTCAGGGACGCGAAGCTGCAACCCAATCCAGGGGGGGGGGTCGTCAGTTCCACGGTGGTCGAGGATCCCGACTCCCGCGCAACGGTCCGCAAGCAGCCGCGGCACCGGCCGCCGACACCACCCTCGGAGTCCCTGGACCCAGAAGCGAACATCTGGAGCCTGGACTATCGGGCCCCCCTTGACCCCCGACCGCGATACGGGGCCTGCTTCAATTGTGGGGTAAGGGGGCACACCCGCCAGATTTGCCCTCATCAGCCCAGTCCCAGTTGCTGGAAATGTGGCACCCCCGGGGTGACCACCCGTACCTGCCCAACCCACGGACCCGACTACCAACCCTGGAGGGGACCTGAGGCCGAGAGGGGGCCCTTGACCTCATCCGAAAGTGCCAAGGAGGGCGTAAGCCAAACGGCTTCCCGCCCCAAACCAGCACCCCGGCGACGAAGAAATCGGAGGGAATAGGTCCCGAAGAACGGTGCCTCCGGGGACGGGAAACAGTAGGAGGGGAACACCACGTCGTTTTCGCGTACCTCAACCACCACCTTTCCCTTTTTGTTTTGTGGTTCCTCTTCCTTTCTATGTAATTATTGTTTTTCTCGCCGCTTCCTACCCAGGCTGACGCGACCCGGCGCTGGCCCCAAAACACCTCTGGCCTGGGGGGTTGGAGACGCCGCCTCACGTTTTTCTTTTTCCTTTATTGTTTGGTTGTTTTTTTTTTGAAACTTAGGCCGATGACATAAGCGCCGGTTGTATTGTGGATTCGTTCATGTGATTCATACATTTGGTCAGGACGACGTTCCTTCCAGTCGTCGTAGAGCCACCGGTGGATTAATGGCGTAGCTTCGTTTTTTTTTGGTTTTGATTCCTCCCACCTCTTTTTCCTTTTTTTTTCCTCGCATTGCTCTCTCGTCTGTTTTTTTGGTTCCTCTCGGAACTGCGCGTCGGCTCAAGGTCGCACCGTGGCGGAGCATTTTTTTATTATCTTTCGAATTGTATCAGTCGGCCAACGAATTACCTACCAAATATAGTGTGAACAATCGTAGGATACCTGTAATTAAAAGGAAACATTAAGCAACTTACCTGTGTACGTCCCGCTCTGTATTACCTCCATCGTTGCATGCACGTCCTCCGCTGGCATCCCCGCTTTGCAGCACGGCTTACCCGCTTGATTTGCTTCTTTCTTCGCTGGACTGGTGGGGGGATATGTTCGGAGCGGAAAGTGGAGAGAGTGAGGACTGTGGGCGTGTCAGGCTCCAACGGGCCAGCCACGGGCGCAGGATTCGGGTTCCGCCGGTTTTGTTTCAGCTGGAGCGGAGTTGGGAGCCGCCTGCTGGTCGTCGCCCTCAGGGAGCCCATGCCACCACTTTCGCCAAGGACCCGGGACCCTAACCAGGACGGTTACGCTGCCGGAGATCGACCAGTGACGCTACGAAGCGTTCCACCCGGGCCCACTTTTGGAAGGGGGCTATGTGACGTGACATTTGGGCGGTCCCGCCACAGATTCAAAAGGGTGTCGACCAGTGGGTCGGATTTACGACCCTGGGGCGTCACAGGTCGACCGGAGGGGGCTCCGGGACTCGAGGACTCACTGCGCGTTGAAATCCCTCTGTATCGGCGAACGATGGCTATCGCGGGGCGCCGCGATACTACCTCACCCAGGCTACCTTCGGCCGAGGCATTCCATGCGGGCCGCGTGGAGAGTCGACTCCGACCTCTGGGCGCGCGACCCAAAATCCCACCGGTAGATACCTACCTAAACGTACGCTAAAAAGATTTCAGATCCGAGAATTTTGGGAAGATGGGGGGACGGACGGAACGAGGTACGGGTTGGCCCAATCGCGCGCCTCATTTCGCCCCGATTAAGGAAAGGAGAGGGCATTACCTGCGAAGCGCCACTTCCGGTCTCGCGGATCGCGGCACTCCGCGTGGATTGGTCCAGGAGGGCATCCCCGTGCCTCCACTCTTCTGCAAGCGAGCGTCGACCATCCGTGCTCGCGGAATCGGATGCCGGGAGGGACGCTGGAATAAGGCCAATAGACTGTGTCGCCCGTCCCTCCCGACTTCGCAACCTGGCGTTGCACCATCCCTACGGTCACCCCGGGCTTTCTGGACCGGATAAAACCGGCGCCTCGTCGAAGGGGGTCGGAGCGGTGTATCGGCGACCGGGGTGCATCTCGCCTGGTGGCCAAAATTTCCCTGTGGGCCCACCGTTCCTCCTGGGACGCCGGGAGCTAGCGAGGGAGGCCTCCCCCCGGTTTCGGGGATCCCGCCCCGGCTCCTAGAGGAAGATGCCCGGGGTGCCGCTCTATTTCGTTGCGAGGAGAGGTGCGGGCGCGCGGGGTGTCGCAAGGAAGCGAGACCGTGGTCGCGGATTCCGCCGAAACCGCGAGGCCCGTGCGAGTGAGATAGACTCGCTCACGTGCTCACACGAGTAAGGAGTGGGGCGTGGCGCGCGAGTGGGGGTCATAGGCAGTCCGGGAGCACCGCGGAAGCGTCACACAAGAAATTAGTCTCGGTTTTGGAGTCCCCACGGTCAGTCGTAGAAAGAAAGCGAAGAATCGCACGTGACCGACGCCCGAGGTGCCTGGGAGAACGCCGTTCTTGGCTGCGACGGCTCCGGCGGTGAGCCCGAACCCGTTAAGACACTCTCTCCAAAAAGGTAGGAGCTCCGACTATGTTTTTTGCCATTCTTGTGTTGCGCCACGAGGCGATTTAGTTTTATCCCACGGGGGAAAGTTGCGGCTCCGAGGGGATCGAGGGACTCGCGGGCTTCCGGGGAGCGATGGGATCGTTCCCGGTGCCCGCGTCCCGAACCCCGGGGACCGAGTCTTAGAGTCAGTCTTTTCTGAGTCGGAGCTCATACCTACCATTAATTCGTTCCGTCTCCTTTGGGCGACATTATCGCGAGAATTTAGAGTCCCTTCAGGCCAAAAATTGGGCGAGTCTCGAACCACGTGACACGGCGTGGTTCGAAGCCGTTACCTGCTAGCGTTAAGCCATGATTATTATTCCTTTGTCGCCGAAACATTCCTTTGTTCCGCGCTGCGCGCTCAGGGTCGCCGCGCGACCGTGGTCTCTAGCGAATGTTTACGTTCTCGAGTCTTGTTGTCATATATCGCTCGTCGAGCGTTAGCGAGACCCCCTCGAAAGAAAAGCCGCTCGACATATTTTCTCGCCACAAAATTATCCACTCGAATAAATGTGGCGAAAGCCTCCGAGTATCCTGGGAGTAGCGCCCTAGTTCGAGTAACCTGCCAACTTGCGGTGCATTAATTAGGTTGCCTACTTGCCACTCGACATCACTCGAGTTATCACCGGTATTTACCTGCCGTATTGAGGTTACCTACTCGCCATCGGACATCCGCCAAGTACCTGCGGTATTGGCGTGCATTAATTAGGTTGCCTACCCAGTGGCGAAAGTCAGCTGAGGTATTTACGGGGCTTCTAGGTTACCTACCCAGTGACGAAAGTCAGCTGAGGTATTTACGGGAATTTTAGGTTACATACCCAGTGACAAAAGTCAGCTGAGGTATTTACGGGAATTTTAGGTTGCCTACCCAGTGACGAAAGTCAGCTGAGGTATTTACGGGGCTTTTAGGTTACCTACCCAGTGACGAAAGTCAGCTGAGGTATTGACGGGAATTTTAGGTTGCCTACCCAGTGACGAAAGTCAGCTGAGGTATTTACGGGGCTTTTAGGTTACCTACCCAGTGACAAAAGTCAGCTGAGGTATTTACGGGAATTTTAGGTTGCCTACCCAGTGACGAAAGTCAGCTGAGGTATTTACGGGGCTTTTAGGTTACCTACCCAGTGACGAAAGTCAGCTGAGGTATTTACGGGAATTTTAGGTTGCCTACCCAGGGACGAAAGTCAGCTGAGGTATTTACGGGGCTTTTAGGGTGCCTACCCAGTGACGCAAGTCCGCGGAGGCATCTACGGGATATTTAGGCTACCTCCGGGGTTATCCGAACATCTCGAAGTACCTGCGGTATTTATCCCCGTTATTTAGGTTACCTACCCGATTATCGTCATAATTCGGGTTTCCTCCGGTATTTTCTCTCGGGTTAGACTACCTCCTTGATTATCCGAACCGCGCGAAATACCTGCGGTATTTATCCCCGTTATTTAGGTTACCTACCCGATTATCGTCATAATTCGGGTTTCCTCCGGTATTTTCTGTCGGGTTAGGCTACCTACTGGGTTACGAGAACCCTCGGCTCCCCCAGCGATAATCATTGTCACCCCATCGTTGGTCGATTAAATAAGGCCTGTGGCGGCGGCGTTCCGAGATGTCGACCGCCGTACCGACCGTGAAACCCTGTTCCGCGGTTCCCCCGAGGGAACCTCCTTGGCACTCCAGTTCCGACCCTGCCCCTCTACCATCTTCGCCGGCGAGCCGAGCTAGCCGGACCGCCTCGGCCGCGCCCGTCCGCCCCGGGTGCCCTACCATCAAGGACCCGTACGGAGTGGATACAATTTAAGTCGGCCTCTGGCCGGCGGTACTCTGTACCTGGCGCCCACGTCCACCCGGCGGGTCAGCGGACACCCGGTGGGGCTGGACGGACCGCGGGCCGAGAAGTGTGCGGACCGGGAAACCCGTTACAATATATATATATAATACAATATATACGATACATACAATATATATATAAAATGTTACGTCCCAGGTTTGTGCTTATTTCGACGGCACGGGATGTAACCTCGTATTTAACGAGTTTATTAAGGGTTGCTCCTTTTTGGGCCCGTAGGCACGGACCGGGGATAGGAGCATACTGTGCTGGCGACCTTTTACGATTTGATTATGTGTAAAGCACTTCACCTACCTTGGGTTGTCTATTGAGGAATAGATTTATCCCTCTTGACGTTTTCGATGGTCGTCCGTCGACAGGCAGCAGTCTCCACTCACACCGTGGTCGGCCTTGCATTTCTCGCTGACCCGGGAATGTAGGATCTGCTGTCGCGGATCACGGGAGGATCGTTGCATTAAGTAAACTCTCGGGGCTGTTTTGCATTTAACACGTGTGATTATATTAAAGTAAACTAACCTAGTTACAACAAAATTTAGACAGTTGGATAGAAAAGCCGGGTCTCCCTTTGAAGGGATTCCGGTAAGAGAGAACTAGAGGAGTACTCTTGTGAGACGTGCGCGAAAGACTCTTTGTCATTTTTAGGTTCGCACTAATTTTATACTTTTATCCCGACAGAACTTCCAACCCAAGTCTCCTAGGAGACTTGAGTTGGAGGAAGCTCCAACGTTGTCGCGGGCCCGCCAATCTTAGACTGACTGTTAGGACCTCTTAAGCCCTTTTTATTGTTCATTTGCGGGTGGGGAGAATCGCTGATGTCATGGAATTAGTTTCGTTGCTTTGTTCCCACAGGCGAGATCTTGCTGACGCTACACTTCATGGAAGAGACTGCGCTGCCCGGGACTTCGGTAATGCAAACCTCCGAGAGCCCGGGTCTCGGGTAACCCGCGAGTCTCGCGATAGCAATACATTTTCTACGCTCTTGTGATAATTTTCATGAATTTAATGTTCGTTACATTTATACTAAACTGGGTTGAGCCAGGACGTAACAATATTGTCATGGGGATCGCGCATTAACGTAAGCGGCGGGAGGGGGAAGGGGAAATTAATCATGGATCAACACATCCTAAAATTCAAATATAATTTAATTTACAATAACAAAAGGCAAAATGTGGCTCGGTACAAAAATAAAAGAATTTGAGTTCTTAATTACGAAAAAAGCAAGGAAGAAAACTCGATATAATATAAATTTGTACTGAAATAATAATAATCATAAGACTTTGACTCGACGTTAACGGGTTACTGGACACGCGAAGTCCCGACTCGATTTCTCGACCCGTTCAGATATTTTCGCAAGTTATTTCGTATATTATATTTCGAACTCGAACATTGTTTGGCGCCAGCCTTTCTCGGGCAACCCGTTTAACGCGTACAACAACAAAACCACAACAAAAGCTCGCTTGCCCGGCGAGTGAGAGACTCGGTATTATTGTTACGTCCCAGCCTTCAAATTTTTTACTCTACCCCAAAAAATTATCATTGGACACGTGCACGATAGCGGCACCCTCATTTTTCGACCAAAGTTATATTTTGTAAACTTTATGGACGCGATAGTCGAAATATGCCACAAGACCCAGAACGGGAAAGCGACTTGCATTCGCTCTCACGGACTAAATCACCGATAGTATATAATTTACGAGTGAATGTGCTCCGAGCGCGAAACTCACGTAGGAAAATTCCCGAATAGAAAAAACGCAAAACCAAAGCGAACAGAAAGCCTCACTCCGAATCCCCTACGGAAAACTCGCCCGTGACTCCACACGGTCGTAAAACAGGCCCTCAGCGAGAATTATAAGAACACGTGCGCTAAGGCCGATTCTTGGCAATAGAGCAGCGATTGCGTCTATCTCAGCCGCGACCCAATAAGAAATCCAGAATCATGCTCCCCTACTCCGCTAACCAATCACGAAAATTAACGTAACTTTTACGACCGATTATCCAATCCCTAAAAAACGCATCATAGGAAATGCACTCTCCCAAAAAACTCCTTCTCCTCCCAAAACCGAACTCTCGCCGTTTTTGTAAGACGAAGGAGCGTCACTCTGTAATCAGTCTCCGAATCGAAAAGTCGACTTACTCAGATAATACTCTGTCCGCGTAACCGCATAACATATTTTTCAATCCACTGTACGCGTCTTATATTTAAACGATAGATATATACAAGTGTGTTAATAAACTTTATTTGTAAATTGAAAGAAACACTCACGAGAGTAAGTTACTCGATCAAAGTATCAGGCGAACCTCAACCTCAAACCAAAACGCGCACCTTAAATCGTCTAAATCCAATTGTTATTAAATTGTGTTCGGAACTCGCGCGAAAACCAATTAAGACTCACAGCGCAATCCACCTCTCTTCGAAATTCGCGCACAAACTCGGCAACCTCACGAGTGCATTCTAAATCTCCCTCCGGGACGCAACATTATTACGCGAGGGGACGTCTCAGGATATCGGGGATAGACTGGGTTCTCTGGACTCGATGGCCTCTTGAATTCCGGACCACGACTATTTTATCTTTTCCAAATTTTTACTACATGAATTTCGCAATTAAAACCATTTAATACGTGGCGACGTTTATTCGCGCAAAACGTCACTCGGCTCGGCCGCCGGCCGAGGCCTCGCACAGCCCGACAGCGGCTACGCGCACGCGAGGGGAAATTTCACGGGGGACGACAGGGATCCGCCACGCACCTTCTCACATTTTTAATCGAAGGACTTTGGCTAGTTACTTTAAATATGAATTTTTCACAAATGTTATGTTACGGACAATTATTTTTCTCACAGATTATTTTTCGCACAGATTATTTTTCGGCAACGCGCGCGGATGAGGGACGTCAAATTGGGGATTCACACGGGCAGGGGTGAAAGAGAACGATTCTAAAGTCGCCCATGTGACACATTTTTCCGTACAAATTTTACTCGGCATTTTGCCGCTCTCGCAAAATGATGAAAAGAGAAGAGACTTACAGATTGGAGAGGATCCTACGATCGACTCAATGGAAATCCTTTCCCTCGTTTCCCGATTACTCTCTCTTCTTCTTTCTCCGGGGCTTGCGATCCATCTCGCGTTGTCGCCCAGTAATCTCGTCCTTCGCTTACCACGCTCGGAGACTCAATAGCTGGCCACGCCGGCCGGCTCATTCGTCTCGCCCGAATTTTTTCCTAAGATGGCGGACCTCCTATAGATTTCCCGTTCGATCGCCGGGGCTCGCTCTTCCGGCCGTCCTCGTCGATCGATTCTCCCCCGAGTCGTTGAGCGCCCCAATCGGTAAGGCGCTCGCCGGCTGTGCCACGGGAGATGCGCGAATTCGCCGATGACTCCCGGTTGGCGGAGATTCGGGAGAGGACAGCAGTAGGTCCTTGGAAGGCGAGCCCGATCAAATGCTTGTCCGATAATTTCCCGACAACCAGAGAAAATGAGGCTCGTAACGGATGAGCTCGCCTGCAATTATCAATTAATAAGTCATTTTCTGGATGAAAAGCGATTGGTTGAGATACGAGCCATTTTTTAAACAGGGGATACCACGATTGTGTTGGCCAAAACGGTACAACCAACACCCCATTTGCTTGTTCTATAATTATTTTCCTAATCGTTCTCAAGATGACGGCAAATGGTGGAAAGGCGTAAAAATATGAGTTTGTCCACGGTATGGTGAAAGCATCTACCGCACATGCCTCTGGATCTCTGTGCCAAGAGACGAATTTGTTACACTTGGCATTTACGTTTGACGCGAACAAATCTATGTCGAAATCCCCGAAAGTTAACTCTACTTAGTCGTATGCTCAGCTAGCTAATTCCCACTCGGTTTCGTTTTGCCTGTCTCTTGACTCCTCGTCTGCTTCTTTATTATCGCGAGAACTGATGTATGAAGCGAAAATCCATAAATCGCGATTCTCGCACCACCGCCAGATTTCTCTTGATAGATTTGACAACTTGGGAAACTGAACACTGCCCATACGGTTTATGTATGACAACGCCGTCGTATTATCAATGCGGAGCAATATCTCGCATGAGTGTTTATCTTTAGCGAAACATTTGAGCCCGTAAAAAACTGCTTTTAACTCAAGATAATTAATATGTTCTTCTCGCTCTTGACTATTCCAAAACCCATGTGTCCGGTTTCCCCCGCAAGCTACTCCCCAGCCCGTCAGCGAGGCATCGCTGAAAATTTCCATCTCAAAATGGTCCTCTCTTATCGGGTTAGCACACTATCTTATATTTTTTGTCCACCACTCTAAGTCTGGGATTAGTTTGTTCGATATTTTCATAATCTTATCATAATTCCCATTTATTTTTTGTAACGCTAGAAATTTTTCTCTTTCGAAGTTTTTTGTATATAGAGTCCCGTACTAGAGTTCCAATAAGCTACTAGAGTTCCAATAAACTCGGCAAACTTTCTGATTTGACAACGGTCAATAGATTTAAACTTCCTCGCGAGATCATATATTTGATTTCTTTTGCTTTGCGGTAATTTCAGACAGAATTTTTCCGAATCGAAAAGAAAACCAAGAAATTTTACTTCTTTCGACGGTTCAAGGACGCATTTTTCCCTATTAAGTATCAGCCCGGTTTTTTCGATTAACTTTTGAGTCTCTCGGACATTATCTCGGCATTCCTGAGCTGACTGTCCGGATAACAAGATATCGTCCAGATAAAAAACAAACAAAAACCCTTTTGATCTCCATTTTTTGCGCTATTGGCTTCATAAGTTTAGTAAAAACGTATGGGGCTGTACATAGACCGAACAGCATGCAGTTAAATTCATATAGCGTGTTTTGATGACTGAATCTGAGATATTTTCTGCTAGCTTTATCCACCGGGATCAAGAAATATGAGTCCATAAGGTCTATTGTCGCCATAAACATATCTTTCCGCATTAATCGAATAGCTATCTTTTTATCCTCCATTTTAAAGTGCGGTGCTGAAATAAACTTATTCAGTTTTTTTCAGATTGAGAATAGAACGCATGTCACCGTGAGGTTTTGGGACGAGAAAGTATGACGAAACGAACTGCTCTTCGCACGGCTCACATCTAGATATTGCGCCTTTTTTGAGCAATTTACCAATCTCCGATTCGCAAGCAATACTTTTTTGCTCTGGTAAATTTGGTTGTTTATATTCAACTCCTCAATACGGTTGACTCACGAAGGGAATAATGTACCCCCGTACCCATTGTAAAATGGACGGGTCATTAGTCAATTTTTTCCACGTAGAGGAAAAATATCGCACTCTTCCTGCGATTTTTACCAAGTCTACTCCTTGGGTCGACGGTTGTCCTTGTTCCGGAAGTCTTGCGGTTTCTATTCCTTTTTCTGAGTGCCCCGGTGACTCGCTCCGGAGGGACGGTGCCAGTTTAACTTCTCCGGCTGCTGCTCTCTCGAGAAGTTGTTCGGTTTTAAGTAGGATGATCCAAATCTGCGATTTCCGCCACGGGGCGCGTGCCCGAAGCTTCGCTGGTAACCACTTTGTTTGGTTAGATCCTTGGCAGATTTTTCCATCGATTTTGCTGCCTTGAGATTTTCTGCGAAATTTTCTCCAAATAACCATAAATCAATTGGGCTGTCATTGGCGATATTTTTGACAATGGGGTTTAACCCCGGGACAATAAACGATTTCCTTGTTTTGGACATATCATGGTGTAGGTCAGATAGAATTCTGCCTGCATCGGCCAAACGTTCGATAAATCTTGATGTGTCAATTTCTCGGTCGGTACTCCCTTCCGCTCTCAGGACCTCTATTAATGCTGCGCCAATGGCGTTAATGCCAGTTCCCAGTTGATTCTGAGCCGCGTACAGGTACGCATCTTTCTTTATCGCCAAATTTGACAAAGCCGACTTTATTTCCGGGTTGATTTTCGGTCCTTTAGTTAACGGACAATTACCTAGTGTTGGATATTTTTCCTGGAGGTCGCGCTTTTGATCTTTCGGAAGCCCATCCCGTAAAATTTTTGACCGGTGCTCGGCCACTGCCAGATGTATATCAGGACCGCGTTGATCGTATTTCGACGGGTCGTCTCCCAGAAGTCCCAATCTCGATTCATCGAGCTTCTTCGGTAACTGCTCTTCCTTGCCCTCGGTCTGTTTTACCGGCACCGCTGTGTGGGAACTAGGACGTGACGAATATCGCGGATTGCGCTCACCGCCGGCTATGTCTAACCCTTGAGCTTCTATGGACTGTTCACGACTGGAGTGTGACGCATCTCGCGGATGGCGCTCACCACTCTTTCCGTCGGAATCATAGGTTGTGGACCTCGATTTTCTCCTTGAGTACGAATGCCTCAAATGCGCCGTTCGTCTGTGTGTCACAGCGATACGCTCACCATTCTCTTTGTCAGAGTCCCATGACTCGTTCCTTCTCGACCGTCGACGTGATCTTGATCGCCCTTCCCGATGACGCGATCTTCGTTGCCTTTCTCGATGATGCAATTCTGATGCTCGCCCCTCTCGATGACGCGATCTTGAACGCCCATGGCGCGATCTTGAACGCCCATGGCGCGATCGTGACCGCATGATCTCTTTTTCCAAGCGTCGTAATTTTTCCATGAGAGAATCTTTCGTCGGACTTTTATTTCTCGGGGAACTCCCCGAATACTCTCCTGACGACGAGCTCATTTTTAACGAAAAGGCAACTTTCTAGAAACACAAACTGAAGATTTTCTAAGACGTATTTTTCTGCGACTGTCACGGATCGCACAGAAAGACGTAATGGCGTCATGGCGGTGGGCGCAGGGGCTTCTGGGGAGTGCACTGCCACCTATGGCCATAGGCACGATTTGAACAATTGAATTAATTTAAAAATCTGTGACGTATCGATCTACTGGCGTTACTACCATTGATCTAGAGGACAAGACGACGCAGCATAATTAACAAATGAAGGTTAATAAAGGTGCTTGGCGGAGATCAAGCCCGAGCGTGGTCACGCGGGCCGTTTCTCTAAACTCTTGTGGCGCAACGTCACAACATATATATATATATATATATGGATATATATACCGGACACTACTTCGCAGCTTTCTCCTTCCTCCGACCAAGCTCATTCGGCGGAGGAAGAGCTAAGGTAATTTGCAGACCAGACCTCTCGCTAAGAGAAAGCGTTTAGCCCGACCACCTCCAGAGCATAGAAACTCCTTCGGGTAGATTTGCCCATCCGCTGCCTTCCGGGACGCCTCACTAGGTCCCCTAGATACCAGCTGGCACCGGGAGATCCCTGTAAGGAGGCTCACTTCGCCGCTGTGGTGCTCCGTCTGCCCACCGCTGCTCTCACCGTTATTCAGCCCACCTGCCAAGAAAGTGGATACGGGCACCCAGACGACGAAGCCTACTCGAGTGCATCGGGGCACTCAAACTCTCCTCGATTACCAGCGAGAATCCGCGGTTCACCGGGAAGAAGCAGCCACTCAAACGTTTTCGGGAAGCGAGTGGGAGCCTCCCACTCGCTGCAACGTTCCTGAGACGCCGAAAAGAGGAAGTTACACCCCACCTCTGTGGCTACTTCTTGGGGTCCGCCGAACGAGGACGCTACCTTCTTTGCTGTGGAGCGAGTCTCCCCGAGCCAACATCAAACCTCCGATCGATTGTAATAATAATAATGATGTAAAATAAATAACAGTATAACCTTTTTACAAACATCGCTTGGCTCCAGCGCACTCGACGATCTACCCCAGCGCTGCACCTCCACTTACTCTGCGATACATTGAGCTATCGAGCACCACTTGAAGGCCCCGATTTTCATTAAGGATGCCCTATACATATTCTGCATAGGTTCTCAAAGGACCGCTATTATTTTTATAACGCATGTCACTAATAAGTTTCTGAAACTTCTTCATGCGCTTACAATGTACGCTCTAAGTGACAAATTTGTAGCGCAGTCGATATTGGTATAGACGTTGAAGTGATCATTTAGGTTTAGAATTATGACGATGTTATGGATGTCAAATGCTGCTGGTAATACGGGCGTTGATGACGATACCACCGGACGAAATAGTCTTTAATATCACAGTTCTAACTTCACCTTTATGACTAGAGCGCCGTAATTGGATTTGACGTAGAAAAAGAAAATCTCGCTGACTTGGTAAGAATTTACGACAAGGACATTTCAATTTTCTTGTATGAGCGTACTGTTTGAGAAATTGAAAGGGAGCCATTTAGTTTGACGAAGGCGTGCAGCATCTGAATCATTCGACGTTCGAGTACGGGGTCGATCGCCGCATGACGCAATGCAGACGGCAGGACCGTCTGCAGACTGGCTGAAAAACTGACAACATTATGACCACTCCCTCAGAAGTTGCTTACATTAAGACAGTGTTTTCTTAAAACGAGTAGGAGGTAGGAGAGAAACTCATTCTTCGGTTTCTCCTTTTGGATTGATTGAGGGAGAGAGAAACTTTTTTCCGAATCCGTCATAGGTTAGAACGATAAGTGAAAACTAGATCGAACCTCGTAGTTGGGTAAACCAGTGCATGTAATTCGTTCTTGTTGTAGATGAGAATAGGATTGAGTGCATGTTGATGAGTGCAAGAGGTCAAAAGTCGTCGCAGCTCGGGTTCAATGAATAAGCCTAAGATTAACAGTTGACCAGTTTGAAGGGCCGTTATGGTATTCCTTTTGCGGAGGGTCGTGTTTAGTGGTGACGTCAGGGGAGCCCTTCTGAATCATTGGTAAATTACAGTGACGCTTAATGAAATAAGTCACAATCAATTATTTTACCCAACCATAAACGGGAATACAAAATTTCGCGGTACTTTGGTAGATTTAGACATTATTACGTTTCCTCTGAAAAGTCGCGGCTACGAAACTCCTTCTGCTAGTCACATTTTTCTAAGTTTTGTCATCAATATTTTCTTTAAACATTCGGTAACCCCGTGTTCTTATTGTCGTTACGGAAACTTTAAAATTGTTTACAAGCGCGAACAGTTTATTTCAGGCTTCTAGAGTTATTTAGTGTATAAATTATTTGATAGAGATGTGGCCAGCGTGTCATCTCCGTAAAGTGCGGTATAAACTAGACGATTTTTCGAGCCGTAATTTTTGGTTAAAAGTTCGGTAACTTAGCTTGAAAGTTTACCAGCATACTGGGATACATTTTTACTTGATTATAGCCAAGAAGCAGTCAATTGTTAAATATTCATGTCCGTGAGAGGAATACCTTAATACGAAGAAAATTTACGACCAGGCGTTTGGTCCGCTTCACGTGAATTTTTCATCGGACTGTTTGGGTCTTAAGATATGGAAGCAGTGCAGCCAGATCGCGCGCGAAAGTTACCCTCTCTCTAGTCCCTTGCGCGCCCATCACACAATCATAGTAGCGCGTGTCCGTGAGCGAGCGACGCTCGGACATCTACGGAAAGAGCCGAGTGCCGTCGAAGTTTCCCGACCGCGCCTTCGGCAGCTACACCAATACATGGACGCTGAGCACGTTCATGTGCGGCCAAGCCAAAACGAAGGCTTCGAGGGAAAAAGCAATCTGAGCACGACCCGCGCGTGACGTCACGCGACGGCACGCGCGAGGCTTTTAGATGATTTCAATGCTTATTTAGCTCTTGCTGCACTGCGTTATTAATGTATACAAGAAAAATGTATCGCGCACTCTGAACGCTTATTTTTTTAGTTTATACGTTAATTTAAATATAATAATAAATCTAAATTACTAAAATATATTTATATTCGTATTATTATATTAATTCGCATACTTTCATCAAGCGATAAAGTACACGGAAAGAATTAAAAAGTAATTTTTGTGGTGAATTTCACGGGAAAAATTACCGTGATATATTTCAATGTGGTGACAAGTGAAAAAAACATAATAATTCGTATGCGTCAAGTTTTTTTAACTCACGTTACAGAAAATTTCAAATACGTAGTTCAAATTTTACTATACAAGGAGGGTAAAAATTTGAGACAGTAAAATTTAGCATGTATGTTCGAAAATTTGCCTACTGTCGGTTAAAAATTACCAACCGCGCAGTACGTTATTTATACGGTGCTGCACAGTAAAATTTACCTGCGTCAACCTCGGAAGAAAAATTCCCTATAAGGCTGGTAAAATTTAAATTCTTCGATTGAAGAAATCCTTAGTAAAATGTATTTTTTCTTAAAAAACTGGTGCTATAATAATCATAATAATAACCGAAATAACAATAACCATAATAATAATAATGAATATTATTTACTATTGAAAAATTGGTACAAATTAATGCTGTTTGTTTTTTGTTGGGAACATTTTTTTCTTCCATATAAATTGGTATACTCAACAAACGGATAAGGAGACAAATTTAATCATTAGAATTTATTTTTCGTTTAATACTAACATTTATTTATAATACATTTTGTACCATCGTAGGCTCGAGTGATGTGACTAATTTGCGCACATATTACTTCGTCATCATTTAACACGATCGTTACGTTTCACTTTCTCGCAACGAGACACTGCATGCGACTGAGGCTTCAGGCTAAACTGAACCGGCGATGTACGCAGTTTAGACGAAATTTTTTTGGGAAGTCCCATCGTGCCATAAAGAAATCGCGCTCCCCTACTTACCCCCACCACCATGCCATTCTGAAGTGGAAGGAATGAAGGGGAATTTTTACAATGCAGTGCCTCAAAATTCCCGTACCGTACCGCACGATAATTTTAGCCAAGCGCGCACGATAATTTTTACCGAGAGCACGATACATTTTCCTATAACATTCATTAAATTTTATAATAAATCTTAAAATAACTTTTATAAAGACGATACTTTTTTATAGACATTTCTGAAAGGCATAAAATACTAAAATGCACAGTAAAATTTCGTTGATATTATATATTTTTCAAATTTAAGTTTTGCGTATTTTGTTACACATCGAAATTTACTAGAAAATCTGGTAAAATTTTCTATCTGAAGAAGAAATTTTATTTTATTTTCGTGAAAATCTGTGTTCTACCCAACAATAATAAGCGAAGTTTCAGGGTTGTCATCTGGTTACCGTTACTGCACGGTAATTTTTAACATTTAATTCTCTCCGTGTATTATCTCCAAAAACAAGTCAATCATCCATCCGGCCGCCAATCGTAAGTGCCAGAAAGTGCATCTTTAACACAAGCGATAGGATGGTCCCGCTGGTAGCGTTCCTAGCTTCGGTCCGTAGGGGCGCAGGATCGTTCCTCACGCTCAGCGCTTTTTTTTTAAATCATGGTTACTATTAATTTTTATTTGATTAGTTATTTTTATTAGTTATCATATTTATTTTAATTAGTTATCTTTTAGTACCGAAAAATTTATCGCGCACTCTGACCGCTTATTTTATTAGCTTTTACGTTGATTTAAATATAATAAATCTAAAATACAACTTATTTATCTTCTAGCAAAATGTTTGCGCTTCACTCACACCCGACCATATGCCAAATAAATTGTAATTCATAAAAGCAAGCAGAAATATATATATGTTCGTATTATTATATTAATTCTCATATACTTACATCAAGCGATAGAGTATTATCTCCAAAAATAACCATC
This sequence comes from Ophion costatus, assembly GCA_951751655.1. Lineage (NCBI taxonomy): Eukaryota > Metazoa > Arthropoda > Insecta > Hymenoptera > Ichneumonidae > Ophion > Ophion costatus. The sequence continues at coordinate 35,715,743 of OX632360.1, forward strand.
CATCCGACCGCGAATCGTAAGTACCAGAAAGTGAACGTACATTGACACAAAAAATTAAAGGAGCAAGAAAAGTTGAACTTCGTCAAAAGTGGTCGTACAAAAAAAAGGATGTTAAAGCTTTAAGTTTCTAGTTTTAGTTCCGACAATGATTTTTTTTTTGAGAATCACTGATTGCGCGGTCGGAAGAAATATCACGGCAAAAAAAATTTTTCAAATTTTTACGTTTTTCAAAGTTCTCCACGTGTTTTGGAGATTTTTTTCGGACTTGACCAATATCAAGGTCATTGAGCCCATTCAATTCAGTCCAATTTGCTTTTTTTTTTATCTCCTTACGACCATTTTTCGCTGAGATATCGGCCTCTGAATGAAAAAACTTCCTTTTGTCTTCAGTCATCGATATCTCGGGAACTAATGGTCGTACGGGAATTCGATCGGCAATTTTGGAAACGTGAATACATACTCTACAAGCTCTGATTATTATTGTAGGTTTAAAAAAAATTATTTTTGCCATCAGTTTTAAAAAAGTACAAAAAAACGATGTTTTCTTGGTTTTTATAAAATCCACCGCTACTTTGCAAATATTGCGATAAACACTAATGTTTATGGACGGTCATTCGGCTTAATATGTCCCCAAGAGCTATGCAAAATTCCAAATTGATCCGTTCATCGGTCTTTCTTGCCCGATTGACCAAAATATGAAAAAAAATTAAAGGAACAAGTTTCCTCCTTCTCAGACATCATTTGATGATTATTAAGAGGAAAAACAACTTTTCACTACTTTTCGTACAATTGGGTATTGAGTACGCATTAAATGTTGGAAAAGAACCCTGAAAATCATACTGACTAAAAATTTTCGATTGTTCTTTTTAATTACAAAAATGTTGAAATTTTTTTGTTTATAAAAAAATCTATTTCGATTAAAATTTTTTTTTTAATGTTGACATTTTTTTTCGATTCAACATTGTACCGCCAGCACTAGAATTACCCAAAGCGTACGTAGAATTACCCAAAGCGTACCTCCCCGTGGTATGCTTCGGGTAATTCTAATGCTGGCGGTACAATGTTGATTTGAAAAAAATTTCAACATTTAAAAAAAAAAATTCGAAATTTATTTTTTTATAAAAAAAAATTTTCAATATTTTTTTTTATTAAAAAAATTTTTTTTCGAAAATTTTTAGTCAATAAGATTTTCACGGTTTTTTTCCAACATTTAATGCGTACTCAATACCCAATTGTACCAAAAGTAATGAAAAGTTTTTTTTCCCTCTTAATAATCGTGAAATGATGTCTGAAAAGGAGGAAACTTGCTCCTTTAATTTTTTTTCAAATTTTGGTCAATCGGACAAAAAAGACCGATATTCGGATCAACTTGGGATTTTGTATGGCTCTTGGGGACATATTGAGCTGAATGACCGTCCATAAACATTAGTGTTTATCGCAATATTTGCAAAGTATCGGTGGATTTCATAAAAACCCAGAAAACATCGTTTTTTTGTACTTTTCTAAAACTAATGGCACAAATAAAAATAAAAGTTTCACTACAATAATAATCAGAGCTTGTAGAGTATGTATTCAGGTTTCCAAAACTACCGATCGAATTCCCGTACGACCATTAGTTCCTGAGATATCTCAGCGAAAAATGGTCGTACGGAAAAAAAAAGCAAATTGAAGTGAATTAAAAGGGCTCAATGACCTTGATATTGGTGAAGTCCGAAAAAAATCTCCAAAACCCGTGCAGAACTTTGAAAAACGTAAAAATTTGCAAAATTTTTTTTGCCGTGATATTTCTTCCGACCGCGCGATCAGTGATTCTCAAAAAAAAAAAATCATTGTCGGAACTAAAACTAGAAACTTGAAGCTTCAAAATCCTTTTTTTTTTGTACGACCATTTTTGACGAAGTTCAACTTTTCTTGCGCCTTTAATTTTTTGTGTCAGTGTATGTGCATTTTCTGGTACTTACGATTCGCGCCCGGATGGATGATTGTTTTTGGGGATAATACTTTATCGCTTGATGAAAGTATATGAGAATGAATATAATAATACGAAGATAAATATATTTCCGCTTACTTTTATGAATTACAATTTATTTGGCATAGGGACGGGTGTGAGTAAAGCGCAAACAATTTTTTAGAAGATAAATATGATGTATTTTAGATTATTATATTTAAATTAACGTAAAAACTAATAAAATAAGCGGTCAGAATGCGCGATAAATTTTTCGACACTAAAAGAAAACTAATTAAAATAAATATGATAGCTAATAAAAATAACTAATCAAATAAAAATTAATAGTAACCATGATTTAAAAAAAAGCGCTGAGCGTGAGGAGCGATCCTGCGCCCCTACGGACCGAAACCAGGAACGCTACCAACGGGACCATCCTACCGCTTGTGTTAAAGATGCACTTTCTGGCACTTACGATTGGCGCCGGATGGATGATTCACTTGTTTTTGGAGATAATACTTTATCGCTTGATGAAAGTATGAGAATTAATATAATAATATCAATATAAATATATTTTCACTTACTTTTCTGAATTATAATTTATTTGGCATAAGGACGGGTGTGAGTAAAGCGTAAGCAATTTTCTAGAAGATAAATAAGTCGTAATTTAAATTTATTATATTTAAATGAACGTATAAGCTAAAAAAATAAGCTTTCAGAGTGCGCGATACATTTTTTTCGTATACATTAATCACGCAGAGCATCAAGAGCTAAATAAGCATTTAAATCATCTAAAAGCCTCGCGCGTGCCGTCGCGTGACGTCACGCGCGGATCATGCTCAGATTGCTTTTTCCCTCGAAGCCTTCGTTTTGGCTTGGCCGCACATGAACGTGCTGACCGTCCATGTATTGGTGTAGCTGCCGAAGGCGCGGTCGGGAAACTTCGACGGCACTCGGCTCTTTCCGAAGAATTCCGAGCGTCGCTCGCTCACGGACACGCGCTACTATGATTGTGTGATGGGCGCGCAAGGGACTAGAGAGAGGGTAACTTTCGCGCGCGATCTGGCTGCACTGTATGGAAGGTTATTGCGCTACTAGTATTGCGTGTCTGTTTGCTCAGGGGCGCAATAAGAAGAGAGCATCGGATTTGAAATAGTACGTATGTCCTGTTGGCAAATACTGTTTATCACTGTTATTTTAACAATTTGACATATGCGTGGGCAATATTAAACATGATGGTTTCGGGACAGGGGCGGTTTTTCTCTGTCCACCACGCATTGATGTACATGATTATCGTTGTTCGTTTATTTTTTATTAATATTGACTTATCAGAGTTTTTCTACGTCATAAACATAAAATTGAAGATTCGTTCGCTACTGTAACGATGCAGACGTTACAAGGCGGACAAAGTCCATAGGAAGAATTATGAACATATCATACAGCTAAAATTGGAAGCCGTTCGATTTATTAAAGCCACCGCCGTTCACGTTCTCGTACGAATTAATTAGTCGAATGAGCAAATATTTATATGGCGGCTGTCGTAGAGCAGGCTGCAATATAGAGCTGAATTAGTGTTCCTGCACGGAGAAAAAATACGGCCTCAAATTATAACATTCGTTGCCAGAATTCTAATATTCAGTGCTAGAAAATATAGCAGTTTACTGCCAGTTCGGAAATTCTAAGACTTGTTGTTATAGAAGTGTAAAAATGATTCTCAGACCGTATAGTAAAAATGATGCGTGCATATTACATTTGAAACTATTCTCGCATAGGCGCGAGTCCTATACGCTTCATAGTAAAAATAATGCGTGCTTTGTAAAATACCAACCTTTATTACACGCTATATTCTCATATGGATTGTACTATACGTATAGCATGAATCTTCGTGTATGTATAGATTTCACTATACGCATAGCATTAATCTTCGGCGTATAGCGACAAATATTACAAAGTTGATTAGTAAAATGTGACTTTTTATACTGCACTTTTTGTAGAATACTGGCAACTAATTGTTCCAATCACGTGGGCAAAATAATTTTTGAATACTACGAAAAATCACAATATGCCGTATGAAATGTATTATTTGTATCAATTTACGTGCCATATCGTAGGTTAAAATTTTAATTTCTTCATTATTACTATACCATAATTACAATTTTTATCTTCCATTCAATACTTTTCGATATTTAATGATATTTTTTTTTCAGAAGCATAGTATTAGTTCTTAACTCCGAAGCCCCTGTTTTCTCCGTGTGTCGCTAGTTTTCAGACACATAAACGACAAATGTAAGTTTGCGGAGAATAGTTTTTAAAGACCACGATAAGGATACTGCGAAATTTTAGTCTCTCAATCAGATTCACTCTTTCGATTCATCAAAATACAAATTGTTCAAAATTTCAGTAGTAGTCGTGCGATCGGTTACGGCGATTACATACGTCTATCAGCTTTTACCTGGGCTAATAATTGGATAACTGATCCATCAGCCGCGCAATAGCTTGCAAGCCAACCACCGTGCCGGAAGTAGCTATATTGGATTTCCGATAATAACGCCTCTGGACGTCAGTAAAATATAGCTACCCGTATAACCACAGATCTGCCACAGTTTTCCTATGCACTCATGCAAGTGTATTACAGTCATGCATTAAGGCGTTACCCCCACTTGTAGCCCAAAAAAAGGCCTTTTTCATGAATTTTTTTAAAGAAAACTACAAAAAAATTTTAATCGATCAATATACCATCTTAAAGAACACATCTTGAGGAACTTTCAGTAATTTTTTTATTGAAAAATATTACATTGTTTAGTGGCAAATGGCCGTCAATGAAATAATGTTTTTATCTACACGGTTTGCGGTGACCAACATTGCAGCGAAGTGGATCATCTGAAAAAAAAATGCGGATGGATTTAGTCAAATATAAGTATAAACTTGTCTTTAATCGAAGGATTTAAAAAAATATTCATTTTTCACAAAATGGCGGACAGTCAAAGTTAATGGTTCGATTTTAACGAAAAAAAAATCGAACGATTAAAGACTACATTTTTATGTATTAAATAAGCCTGCAAAATTTCAAGAAGATCGGTTCATTAGTGTTCGAGTAATCTTGGTCACCGACTTCAGAAATGCCATTTTGAGAAAAACGCGTTTAAAGTTTCCATTTCAGTTTACATGAAGAACGGATTCTTCTCTTTCAACGGTCATATCGCAGTCAATTTTGTTCGGATCGACTTGAAATTTTCAGGACATATTCTCAGATACTTATACTTCAAAAAAATGCAATAAAAAAACGATTTTTTCAAAATCGCAAGTGGGGGTAACCCCTTAAGAAAGAGTGGGTGAGAGTGACACTGAATCTTCATGGAATCGGCAGCAATGGAGTGACAAGGGCCGAGTAAAATCACAAGATGGGATCGCAAAAGAAGCATTGAGTAGAAAAAAACATTGGGCATATAGGGCTATAACACATATTCGTCCGTTTTTGTAATTTATTTTAAATCATTGACTTGTTAATTTAGAAGTAAATTGAATTCAATTAGGTGGGCACCGTTTTGATTACTGACCATCCGTCTTTCTGGTATCTAAAGAATTCTTCCACACGATTGCTGCGGTTTATTAGAAAAATATTGCTCCTAATAGCTTTGCCAGAAGTTTAGCTCTAGCACATCATTAAAACAGTTAGGAAAAGCTCCAAGCAAGGGATATTCCAAAGGTGAAAAGTTCGAACGATATTGTGGATGGAGTAAAAAATCGCAGCCTAGCTGCAACCATTTTCGACAATAACATTGGTTAAGGAATGGCAATCAGGAATTCGAGGGACTACATTTTCCTCTTTACTTATCTTGACGATGAGTTGGGGAGGAATCTGAGATTAAAGTGTCTCTCTCGATGTCATTAAAACTTTCTGCACGCTAAACCCTCTAAAGCATCAGCTCATACCACATAAATACTATCACAAATTTGAGATGCCTTTTTACCTCTTCCACAGTAAAAAAAAAAGGCAGCAAACACGTGGCCTCACTGATCAAAGAATCAATTTTATAAAAATGATACGTCAAGGTATCATTATCATAAATGACGCAAGAAATTTTGGTAACCAAATTGGTCAGTTTCTGAATTCGGTATCCATGTTTTTCCCGCCGACATTTCACCTTTTATTCTGTTCGAAAGTTACCGGGCATGAAAATTTTCCCAACTTTTAGGGACTGAGAAATGCAGAACCTTCAACGCGTACCAGTGTATTCGCCCTCCGATCTAAATGTTAAGTTAATACCCATGGGGTATCGCGATCGTGGTGTGGCGCGATGGTAGCCAGGAATATTTCAAAGCGCTCAGAGCTCGGAGCTGTCCACCAGTACGATATTCATCGAGTGTACATGGATTCGTGTAGGAGTGTGAAATACTTGTCGGTGTCGCTGATACGCGAAATAAAACTTGTGTGAATGTACTTAATATCGCAAGTTCTCGTGAAGGGTCCTTCATCTGTCCAGAACATATAATCTTGACACGCATCACTAGTACACTCCTTCACCACGGCCACTTGATCGCTTACCGCCGATCGCGATAATGCACGTTAAGTGAAATAACGACCATAGACCACAAAGATATATACCCAAATATAGACCAACTTGGCACCATTTTTTCTATTACTCTATCGATAATCTAATCATTACCTCAATTTGTGTACCAATGCTAGATAAGCTTGTCGGGCCTGACTCATATATTGTTCCAAATATCAAATACATCAAGAAGTGCGTAGAGAAAGAGAAAGAAAAAAGCTGGAACATTATTGGTGAGATCGGAATCAATCGCATTTTCTCAATTAAGTGCAAAAAATGTATCATCTGCGAAGGCACGAGCTACAAGTATTAACAGATCGTAAGTGTGTTGCAGTGTGTCGATAGCTCATCGCTACCTAAGAAATATCTTGGTTACGTGAGAGCCATTCGTCCGAAGCCATCTCGCAGATTTCTAGTGTAGTACAAGATTTCTAGTGTAGGTACAATGATGCTAAGGATACAACGGCTGGCTGAATGGCGTGGTTAAGATTCGAAACCGACATCGAATACTATTTACAATCGATATAGCCCCAATAGCGGTCATTCGTCAAATACCTATGTTTAATCGCGCTATGGGCTGCGAAGTGGTATATAGCATCCGCTTAGGGTTGAAGGAACGCTGGCTGCTAATGGCTCGTTGCATTGCAAAGGCTGATGCTGGCACAGGACCAGCCCTTTTTTACGCCAATGCTCTATTCGGCTATACACTATGCAATGACAAATAGCCTCGGTACGATGCCAGGACGACCGTTGCCTACCACTGGCGACTTGAAACTGGAAAGCCAATACTGCCCTAAAACTGGTATTCTGTCGCATGCAAATGATCAATCAGGCTACTGGCTAGACAATAATAAGTATAATCCGCCCAGGTCCAGGTCTTGCATTTGCGTATGCCCAGAAACTTCTGAGTTGGTCATAGTCGTAGTGTACGCATTGGGTATGTTTTCTCCTGTCTCGAACAAATATTAAGAACAGTACCAGAAGAAAAAAGTGTAAATAATATTTGTAGGGTTTTCGAGGGAAAATACATCGGTTATATATTCAACGTTGCCAGCAAAGACAAGGTCGCATGAAGTAATGATGAGTTTTTTGTAGTCAGCAACATTTTTTACATAAAACAAAAAATGTAAATAAACACAAAAACTTATATGGAATTGATCAAATTTTATACACAAAAACGACGAAGCTCCTGGATACTACGGTGGTTCAAAGCTGCTATGACAACTGCCTATTATCGGAAGGGTTGAGTTGCGTTCTTCTCTGCAAGTTGACAAGCTTTATTTGAACATTTTTGCAAACCGGGGTACTTCCAAGATCGGCCGATACTGAGGCCGATCCTTCATTTTTCTAATACAAAGAAAGACACTTGAATTATTCAGCGCCAGAAATAGTTAACCCAACTCTAGAAAGGCCGGGTTTCCCTATTCAACGAATATCCATTTTTAAATATACGATCATGCGTCAACAGCACCGTAGTGTATTCACTACCCTTTTTAGTGCTTTGAAGAAAAAAAAAATACGATGCTTATGAGAGTTGTTTGGGTTTTTAGGGCTTATTTTTATTGTAAAGTATCATGTTTTTTAGGTCATCACGAGACACGCCTTTACAAAGAAAGGATCAAAAATCGTGCGACGCAAGTTTCGATCCTAAGCTTTGGCATTCCCAGGAGGTATTGTCGAAAATAATATTATGCAGCATGGCCACCTCAACACTTTCTGCTCCGTATTGCTCATAACACAAGTGGCGAAAATATTACTCATCATGGACCGGACAATTTTATTTCGAGCGGGCCGTATGTGGAGCGCAAACTACATTTAAGTCGGCACATTCAACTTTGATAGCAAAGGAAATGGTTCACGACCGCATTTATTCGCTCTAACCGAGAATTTTTTTATCCCCCCGATTTGCGCTGAAGCAAGACGTTTTAAAGTTTAACGCCGCCCGTCCAAATTAAAGTGGAGGAGTCGTTTTTGGTCAGACATGGGAACTTTTATGACAGAGACGGTCGACCGATTACGAAGACGACAACGAAGACGAAAACGGTAACTCGGTCGTAAAGATTTGCTCGTTTCTCCGTGTGAGCCAACGACGTGATTCTTTTTTTCTAAAGATCCCTGTGTCATACATTGCACGAGTAAAAATAGTAGGTGCGTCAACACGCCGGTCATATGGGGCTATGAGAAACTTTTTCTACTCGGAATTTTTCATCCCTACCACTATATGAGTCTCGTAAAAGCTCATCATGGTGAATGTCAATGTGGAGGGTCTTATGTTCCAGGGCCATCCGCGATACATACATATATTAAATACATAAATATGGAAGTTTCACGGGAACGTAGTAACTTCTCCAGTCAGGCGCTATTTATACTGTGACGCCGCGATGGATGGCTTTGTTATTATGTTGCAAGAAAAGCGTAACTCTGACTCGCTCCAGAACTCGGTATTAGGACGGACAACTCGGTAAACACCGTGTCGAATGTACTTTAGACCTTTATTCAGACCCAAAACGGGCAGAGGTTCGTTGTTATAATTTTAGAGGCTTGCTGGCTAATCACATTACGATACGCGGAAAACTGTTTTTTAAGAAAAGGATTAATTGCTTCAAATATTTGGAAATTTCGAAGCTTTTGAGCGACCACTAAATATTCATTGGCTGGCTAGGGCTTTACGAGATTTATTTAAAAATGATTAAGCGTATAATTCATGGGTGAGACGTGGACAAAAAACCGATTTTTTAATGAAAACTTGAATTCTTTGGAGATATGAGCGATTTCTAAACATTTTCCGATCGCTAGCAGCTTCCGCGACGATGTTTCTTTTCCTTTAAAGAATATAATGGCATGGTGAGTGGAAAGAAAAAAAATAGAGCTCAAATTTGTGCAACCCTAATATATATGTATGCTATACAGCGTGAGCCACATAAAGTGTTACAGAGCGATAGCACTCAAACTATTGATCATATCCAAAAATGTTTCAGACAAACTTTCAGTGTTCGAGAAGGCCGTCATACTGGACCACCCTATTTTTTTTATCGGTGGAGGCGCTGAAGCTCAAGGCCAACTCCACTTTTTCAATTGGAATCATGAATTTTTTCGATGACATTAATACCGATTTCAAGACGAATTCAGCTACCTACAACACAAGGTCATTCTACTTACGCGAAGTATGAAAATAGTCGAAAAATGGAAAAAAGTCGGAATAATCACTTTCAATGGATCCATTAACCTTGGTTTGGGTCTGCCTACGGAAGATGCTCGAAGTGATGACCGTCGACTTCTAATCACTTGTTAATTCGCCGATGCAAAGACCGTCTAACTTTAGCCAACATTTGTGATGTAATTTCGGTACATGCTTGGCGTATTCTTTCTTTCGTGTCGTCAGGCGTGGTAGGTGCTACCGCCATGACGCGTTCTTTGACAAAACCCCATAAAAAGTAATCTGGTGAGGTTAGATCTGGCGAACGAGGTGGCCAAGCTACAGGGCTGCCTCGTCCTATCCACTTTTCACCAAAAATCTCATTCATCACTTTACTTGAACACAGATCCTAATGGGGGGTGGTGCACCGTCGTGTTGCATCCACATGTTCATGTGAACATGCAAGGGCACGACTTCCAGTAATTGAAGCAGTACGTTTTGCAGAAAGTTTGCGTAAGCTTGCCCAGTCAGGCGACCTTAAAAAAAATATGGGCCTATGACGTGATCGCCGACAATGCCGCACCAACAATTAACGGACCACGGATGTTGAAATGGTACAGTTCTTATCCATCGAGGATTCTCATTTGCCCAATAATGCATGTTTTAGGAGCATTTTAGGAGCAATAATGCATGATTTAGGAGATCATTGCCGTACAAATCCTAATGTAATGACGTACGGTACGGATGGAACTTGTGTTGATGTAATATTCGTAATACAGATCGCTGACTAATTCCACTCTCTCTTTCCATTTGCCTGCTCTTCGCATGTGGATTTAGTGCAGCAAAAGCTAAGATAGCAGCCGCATTATTTTCATTAACAATCGGTCGACGTTTGACTCGTATTTGTTTCACTGTACCGAAGCGACAGAAACGGTCGGCTAATCGCTTAAGGGGTTACCCCCACTTGCGATTTTGAAAAAATCGTTTTTTTATTGAATTTTTTTGAAGTATAAGTATCTGAGAATATGTCCTGAAAATTTCAAGTCGATCCGAACAAAATTGACTGAGATATGAGCGTTGAAAGAGAAGAATCCGTTCTTCGTGTAAACTGAAATTGAAACTTTAAACGCGTTTTTCTCAAAATGGCATTTCTGAAGTCGGTGACCAAGATTACTCGAACACTAATGAACCGATCTTCTTGAAATCTTGCAGGCTTATTTTATACATAAAAATGTAGTCTTTAATCGTTCGATTTTTTTCGTTAAAATCGTACCATTAACTTTGAATGTCCGCCATTTTGTGAAAAATGAATATTTTTTTAAATCCTTCGATTAAAGACTAGTTTATACTTATATTTGACTAAATCCATCCGCATTTTTTTTCAGATGATCCACTTCGCCGCAATGTTGGTTATCGCAAACCGTGTATATAAAAACATTATTTCATTGACGGCCATTTGCCACTAAACAATGTAATATTTTTCAATAAAAAAATTACTGAAAGTTCTTCAAGATGTGTTCTTTAAGATGGTATATTGATCGATTAAAATTTTTTTGTAGTTTTCTTTAAAAAAATTCATGAAAAAGGCCTTTTTTGCGCTACAAGTGGGGGTAACGCCTTAAAAGCCACGTGCAATTTTTGTTGCCTATCCGGATAACGAGCCGCATACAAATCTTGGGCGTTTCTGTAATGTTTACGGCATTCCTCCAGCACCATCAACATATCAAAAGATGCTAGAAAATCGTTCATTTTGGCGATCCAATGTACTCACATTAGAAGGTAATGCGTGACTAACTGATACGGCAACAGAAAATGCGTACTTGCTGCCGATAAGAAACATTGGTATCGTAAGAAATGAAAACAACGATCAAACAAGTGTTTACAAGTCGAGGGTCATCACTTCGAGCATCTTCTGTAGGTAGACTCAAACCAAGGTTAGTGGATCCTTTGGAAGTGATTATTGTGATATTTTTCGATTTTTCGACTATTTTCATGCTTTGCGTGACTAGAATGACCTTCTGTGGTAGGTCACTGAATTCGTATTAAAATCGGTAATAATGTCATCGAAAAAAATATATATGGTTCCATTTAAAAAAGTGGAGTTGACCTTGACATAGCTTTAGCGCCTCCACCGATAAACAAATAGGATGGTCCAGTATGACGGCCTTCTCGAACACTGAAACTTTAGTCTAAAACATTTTTGGATATGATCAATAGTTTGAGTGCTATTACTCTGTAACACTTTATGTGCCTCACCCTTTATATTGTGCCGAAAGAATTCTCGAATCCTCGAGAGCTCAAATGGTAACCGTTTTCTAGGAAGCTCAGGTGCGAGAACCGTCACCTTCTTGCGCTGGTGCATTCGAATTTTTCGGGGTGCCAGAGAATTTTGTTCCGTCATGTTTTTCAACAGTCATGTCACTGGGGTCGGTGGTGTCCACCCCGGTTTACCAACGGAGACTGGAGCTCTTCATGATGTTTTTCACCGGAATCATAACCGGTATGTTCGCGATGCACTCACGCAGAGGGACGGGTGCGAAAATGCACGGCCCCTCAGGCGGTGGGCTGCGGTCGGGATTCACCAGGGAAGTAACTTGTACAATCTGTACGAAAACTGGTACTTTGCATGACACCTGAATCGTCGAAGATCGCGGCCCGTAGCAACAAAAACAATGGGACGAAGCGATCGGCCAGCGAGAACGATTTAAAATAAAATAATTTTCATTTTATTGTGCGAGGGCTAGTGGATTAAAACCACCCAAAAACTTTACCAGACACTCTAGCGCGATCGCCTAACACGATCGAGAGCGACTGTACGCCTGTCCAACGTGGAACCAAGAACGCTACTCATACGGGTAGCCTAGTGGGAATAAACCTAACATCTATCTAACGATCCCAGCATGTTGCCAATTTTTTTAGGTTTTTTGGACTACCAGAAAGGTAACCTAAAAAATTCCGATTATTCTATGCTGGCGGCTAAAAATCGTTTTAAAAAGCAAGTGTTTTAATTTTATATTTTTTGAATAGGTTTTAGCAAAAAATGCGTTTCATAGAAGTTGTGCGGTACGTCACCTACGAAATAAGCCCTCTACCAAAATCACTTAGGATTTCTAGTTAACGGTAAATCACCAATGAACGAGGGTTTTTTTAAATTTATTGTATGTAGTTTGGTTATAAATAAACGTGTTTGACTGAAACTCATACGTTACCTAGGAAAACCAATCCTCAAGAGATGTCTGTCAATTTTGCGGTGCGGGAGACGATGCTCCCACTACGCCGCCCGGCCGCAGCGATGAGTCGCTTTTCCATGAGCTGATCGAGCCGGCGCGCTTTTCACGCGCGGACGCTCGAATGCAATAGTCATCTATAATGAGAGAATTGCTCTAACGGATTTGTATCATATGGAATGTAATACCTAAAAGCATCAAGAATGTTCACGAACATGAAGTGCGCGAAAATGTTGATTGCGACAATAAAAAACCGAAGAAACTCATAAATAACTATATCTCCCCTTGTAACGAAGATATTTTTTTTTGGAAATTACGCGACTCACACAGATGTATAGAAATATCGAAGAATATTTCATGTAGCCCCGAAATTCAACGAATTAGTTGAATTTGTTTATAAGCTAAGATGTTATATCCTCGAAATGCGAGTTTTTTTTCAATTACTTTTTGAGGTACATTATGAATGTTCACGCTGTAAACTAAGACCCCGATTATCTTCTACTCTCAGTCTCGTGGATGAGTTGCTATAAGCAAACACCGGATTTACGTAAATCGGTTATTATTGCTAAACTATCTGACATGGCTGGATAAAATTAAAAGATACCTCTTGGGGATAGATCGTTTTCGGTTACATATGAATTTTGAGTCTCTAAATTTATTAAAACCGAAATACGTACAACAAAACAAAACAAAAACAAGGGATATGACTGTCTAGAAGCTTATTTCTTAAATAATTTTTAAGAATCAATTTTGCAAAAACTATTCAACCTACAGTGCCGGGGATTTCGACGCATATTAAGCCATGTTTCGAATAGCAACACAAATTTTTATGAAATAATTTGTTGAAATCTATACAAGTTATGGGCTGTTATGCAGGTCGTGACGTGTGACGCTCGTCCAATCGGGCGCACGGGTTGCGGCGATCCGAGGCATCTAAAACAGAAGAACATTTTTTTTTTAAATCTATATGAATGTAGTTATCGTCTGAAGGAGAACTAAGTAAATACGACATTTTTTAAAAGGCTTCTTTATTTGTATCATTTTGATAATTTAATTTTCATTACACTGTAACCATGAATTCACCAGCCGGTGAAGTTAATATTTTTTGAATATTCGTAAATTGGATTTACATGGATGGTGCGCTTTGTTCGTTCAACTTGGAGCCGTTGGGCACGATATCAATTTTAAGGGGAGGTACCTGAGTAAACGGCGAGAAAAACAGGTAAACTTCGGGAATTTTTATCTCAAAAACTAATGTTTCGATTGGATCCGGGTTTTGTTATTGGAAAATATGTACATTGAGGTATGTTTAGGAATTTTTGAAAATAGATTCCTTAACTGGAAGCGCCGTTGTTGTGGTCAGCGTCAAACGTGTTGTTCGTTGACATGGCTTGTGGTGCCAAGGATTCCGGGCAGTCGGTTGATCTGAAACATGAAAACGTAGCGGATTCTTAAAGTATATTATACAAAAGAGTTCGCCTCGTAGGATTTTTTTTAAATTTTCATTTTTGACGATATTGCGACCGTTCTAACTTAACATTCGTTTTTCGGTCGCAGTTTCCGACGATTTTCGTTGCATAAAAAAGCAAAGGTTCAATCAAATGAAAAACTCCTACGTGGCGAACGAGAAAAACTATGAAAGAATATTGTATCCAAATTTGGACAAAATCGGACAAGCCGTTTTCGACATACATATGGCACTGACTTTGTAAACTATGTTTCGAGATACTCGCGTTTGAAAAGTGAGTAAAGTCATGACGTGCTCGGCCGTTGGGCCGCTGCACGATCTTCCGGTAAATTCTCCGTATAATTTTAGTGCTTGCGGAATTTCAACATGAAATGTTCACACAATATTCTTCGTACTTCAAACATTTAAAAAAATCAGTTAAAATCGATTTTCCAAAAAGTGTACTTCAATGCTGTTTCGAAGTTTGTCAGAAAAATTACTCGCAGGATAGAGATATTTTTTACCTTACCGTTAATCAGCAATCCCAGGGCCATACATTGGTCCATCTGAAGTACTCGCTGCTTCGTTAACTTAACGGATCTTGAACATCTCTCTATCCGTTCTGGAGATTTTATTTCGCTGGTCTTAACGGTTCATTTTTTCGATTTCACTAACGATGCACAACATAGAAAATACTGTTCACTCCTGTAGGATGAACGATAGACTGACGCTTCGAAACAACCCTAGGCCCCCGGAGTTATCGTACCCTTGTATACCTGCTCGCTATAACGAAAGGCCCAGCGCGACAGCTTCAGATCGAACCGACCGCGCACTCGACGTTCTGCCGCGTCTTGCAGAATAACCCACAACTTTTCATTATTGCGAATTTCTACATGAAATTTCTACACAATATTTTTTGAACTACAAACTACAAGAAAAAAAATCGATTTTTTGAAAAATGTACTCAGGTACCTCCCCTTAAATTGTCTTCTAACGAATTTCGGTTCGCCGCACCCAAAGATATACATTTTTTGTCTGACTGGTTTAAGAGAAATTCGCCTTTTTGATTCGTATAAATTCTACCATCGGATCATGAGCAATTCAGGATAAACATTTTATCCTGAAATCACAAGGACAGATCCATTGTCAAAAATTCCCTATTGATGTTGAATCTATCGAAAAAATTCAGGGATTGCAAAGTTACAAAGTAGTCCATCTCTTTGTCCAATAAGTGATTGATGTTTTTCGGATTAATTTGGAATCGTTTTGAGCTGTACTCATATGATGTTTCTTCCCTCGAATTTATTTCGAACAACATTTTACGCTTCACATCAGACGATAATTTTTCATCGAAGAATGCAATCGCAGTGTTACCCGAGATACATCAGCGTCAACTGATTTATAATTATGAAGATTTTTTAAAAATTGCAAATCGTGATTAGGAGCTTGAGGTGCAAGTGGAGCCGTGAACCAAGTCTTCACGTAGATTATTACGATGAAAATACATTCATCCCAAAGTGCCTCCTCTTCTTTTTTTGTCAGTTAGAATACCTCGCGAAATAAATAGATTTTTATACAATATATCGCTTTGGACATCCATTGGGCATGATGGTATGCGCCTGGAAATCTAAATCTAATACCGCGAGACGGAATAACACCTGGGAACAATTGCGTCAATTCTAGAAGTTACTTATAATCGTCTCTTGGTTGCACATTTGTCAAAGTATTTTCAACGAAAGAATGAATACTTTCAACATTGTCAATCAATACTTTCTGTACATTTTCACTCTCTATTCCGCTCTTATACAATATTTACTTTTACCCAGCTGAGGCCAGGCTTCTTGGGAACTCTTGAATATGGGAACACTCGGACCAGAAGTTTCGGGCATTTTTTCCTCGACGACACTTCTAACAAGGAACATCCCGCAGGTGTGCGCCTCCGATTTTGTTGAAACTCATACATGTGGTAAAGCATCGAAAACTTTGAGACACGTATTTTTTGTTATGTGCGGAAAAACGGATTCAAGGGGGGAAACCGCCCCTCAAAGAAAGGCGTGTCGAGGGGTGATTTTGCAGTTTCACCCAGAAGCGATCTACCGATTTGAATGAAACAAAAACGAAAATTCTTCTAATGAAAAGCAATGAAAAATCCACTATGAAAATGTTAGGAAAAAATTAAATTAGGGGGTAAACCACCCCTCAATTTGCTTTTTTAACCCCACACTTAAAAGGGTTGTATGCAAATTAATAAAACAGGTATCATTTTGAAGGGGAATTAAAATTAAAGTTGATGGATTTTTGCGTTTTGGCGGCATAGCAAATTTAAGGGGGTTAACCACCCCGAACATACATTTATTTATCATGGTCGTTTTTACTTTGTTTAAAGTGTATCTGCTGATTTTAAATATTTCTATAATCTACAATTTAATATTTTATCATATTTCGAAATTATTACATTCGTCTTAAGGGGTAACTGCCCCTCCGACGAGAAACATCATTGAAGTATCCGCTTTCGATTTCGTTGAAACCCATATATGTGGTAAAAACTATTAAACATGTTTTTTTCTATCGGCAGAAAATCGCTGTTAGAGGATGAAACCACCCCTCAAAGTTTCTCCCACAAGTAGTCCACCGATCTGAATGAAACAAAATCGAAAATTCCTCTAATATTAAGCGATGAAAAATCCACTACTAGAGTCTTGACTAGAAATATAATTAAGGGGTAAACCACCCCTCCATTTTCCGTTTTTCACCCGCTTAGGAGGGTTGTATGAAAATTAATAAAACAGGTATCATTTTGAAGGGGAATCAAAATTCAAGTTGACGCGTTTTTGCGTTTCAGCGGGACAGCAAATTAAAGGGGGTAAACCACCCCTAACATAAATTTGTTCATCACCGTCGTGTTTGCTTTGTTTTACATGTATCCACGGATTCAAAATATTCTCCCGCGTTTGTAAATTATTGCGTTTTTAAATTTTTCTATTAAGGGTAAACTACCCCCTCTAATTGCTTTTCGTTTGAAGTTTCGCATAAGGTTCCACGACTTTCATTAAAACTGCTTTCATTTCATCGGTAATATCAATTGTATGTTTGTGTGTGCAGGCATATTGGTTTTGAGCTTTAGGAGCGGTACTTTAGGAGTGGGGATGTGGGGCTACCCCTTACTCATAAGACTCATATTTTCGTGACGAAACGCATCCGATTTTAATATGCACGTCCATTAAGCATCTCCATGGGAATAAACATACACTTCTGCTATACCATTAATTATGATAATTTCCAGAATAAGTTATAAGGCTCATTTCGTATATTTCGGAACGATGATGCGCCTGGATCAAGCGATAATTTAGCCAGCGACGTAGTTTTGTGGAGGAATGTATATTTTTATTATTTTACCGTTTATTTAATTAAACATTTTAATGAAACTGAGGGTTTTCCAGTAGGTTAACGAACACGTTTTTAATATATTTTGACATATTTCATTTGTGAATCATATCAGCTGATTTAATTAATAGTACTTGTCGTATGCCGTCAAATCATTTTTTTGTGACATATACTTTTTTTCATATGATAACTATCAACAATCATGGCTCATAATTCCTGCAATAATGATAGTCGTCAAAAAAATGCTTTAACCACAACGACTTTTTGCACCATGCACATCTGATATTGGCCAAATTATTGCATCCGGGTATTTTACAATGTGTGTTCGATTAACCAAAACTAAAAGTAACAGGATTTTCAAAATCTTCTGGTTTTTTAGGTATATAATTACTTTTATACCATGAATATTTTAGAAGATTAGAATACCGCGGTGATGAGAGTTGATTGTGTGTAAGTGATTACAGTGTAATTATATTATTCCTCAAGTGAAATATCATATCAGATTTTAATAATATTACACTGTCTGAAAAATGTCGGACGAAATTTTTCCACACTCTGAATCCAAATACATCGAGCGGCTGAATCTTTCCAGTTGTACCTTTTGGAATAATCATTGGGACTATCTTCTTATCACGAGGTGTCGCTTGATGAACAACCTTAGGGCAGTGTCCACTCCATGAGTCTATCAATAATACGATATGTCTCCCGACGTTAGGAAAGAAAACCTTTTCCAACCAGGTTTTGAAATGATCTGTTGACACAAAACATATTCAATATTTACAAAAAATACTAATGGGGACATCAATTACATTTCATATTTTCAAAAAATCATTCATTCATCATCATTCATTCATCATTCATAAAAAAATCATTCATATGTGAGTATACGTACCAAAAGAAAGTTTTCCAGATTTGGATGCTAATAAAAGACGTTTTCTGCTTGAAATAGCGCTTTCTCTACTCGTGGTCCTAATTTACCCTTCCTCTCCTTTAAAACGATGAAAAGTGGGGAAAGTAATTTCCCCTCAGCGCTTATAGTAAGCTGAATCAGATAGCCGTGAGTTATTGAAGAAACTGACTGTAGGACGCATTCAACTTTCTTTTCTCCTTCGGTTGCAAGAGTTCGCGCCGAATGAATTACCACATGAAAACCACTTTGATCTGAATTATACACATTTTCCGTTCCATACTTTTTTATCAGTGGTGCAAGATCGGCGACAAATTTTTTCTGCATTTTTCCGTAGAAGTTCTTCTTCTCCCGTAGTTTTGCGCGTTACAAATTTATTAATTTTCTGGATACAATGCGATGCTGTTTTTAAAATTCCATAGTCAATGATGAGAGGCCTTAAATCGCACATCATCGAAACCTATCTCCTTTTGGGCTTGTAGCGCACACTTCTGAAGATCAATGTCATGTATAATGACACTAGCATCTAGAGCAGTTTTCATCTTCTTCAATGTATATTCAGAAATTCGCGCTAGCTTTTCTTTATAAGTACCGCCTTTATTCAGGTGATGTGCCCAGCGCCGCAATTGTCTTTCAGACTTGACAAATCTGTATTTCTGTTGGACGGTTTTGAGGCTATAGTTTTTTGGTTCACCAGACCTCCAGTATTGAACTGCTTTATTTTTGTAATCCTAGTTCAGCCCATCATCACTGGAACAGGCGACAGAATCACCATCATCAGTATCCTTTTGCCATACGGTATCTTCTACAGGATTGGCTTCATACTGTTTAAATGGTTCTTGAAAAGCGAGCGTTTCTTCCTCTATCACTTCAACTCTATTATAGTCATGCATGGAACTGATCAAAATTTGTTCAAAACTGTCCGCAAGTTCAATTTCCGCGTTGTGAACCGGCGTTTGTGAAATATCCATAGCTTCAAATGTAGCTAGTAGAAGTTTGATGACGTTTATTGCGTTCACTTTCATGGCTGATGAAATTTCTATTTTCCAACACACAGTATACTGTTTGTGGCTCACTTTAACGTGAAATGGAAGAATCCGAATGCTAACCGTCTTATAAAGCAAGTGATAAAACTGTAAGCTATTGACAACTTGAACTGCCAGAGGCTAATCACACATTACCCGAAAATGTAAATACATCATCGGGTAATGTATGATTAACGTCTTGCAGTTCAAGATGACAATAGCTTGCAGTTTAATATTTGCCCAGTGTAAAAATTCTGCGTAGAATAACAATTTGCGCAAATATCGTTATCGCGTCATGACGCGATAAGAATATTCGCGCTGGAAGAATTAATTATTGCAGTTAGTCGAGAAAGTTTGATACGTAGGCAAATAAACATCGGTCTGTTCGTTGATTGTATAACTTCAAACACAGAGATAAAAGATTTGCGACCGGGAGCATTCTGGATAATGACGCATTTAAGAATCGAAGCGTAAACATTTATCTGCGTATGATTTTTTTTACGCGAAATAAAAAAAACGAACAAACCACATATATTTATATATACCATGTGAATTTTATTAATAGTATCGTTAATATATTTTTGTTACTGCTTTGCATCTTTGCATGGGAGATGCTTTCGTCAAAACTTTTGAATCAGAAGACGGAACATTTCGGTACGAAAATATAATTATGACGATATGAAGTGGTGAGTTATGAGTAAGGGGTAGCCCCACGTTCCCACTCCCAAAGTACCGCTCCTAAAGCTCAAAACGAATATGCCTGCACACACAAACATAACATTGATATTACCAATGAAATGAAAGCAGTTTTAACGAAGTTCGTGAAACCTTTTGCGAAACTTCGAACAAAAAGCAATTAGAGGGGGTACCCTTAAAATGTCAAAATTTAAAAACGTTATAATTTACAAACGCGGAAGAATATTTTAAATCCGCGGATCCATGTTAAACACAGAAAACACGACGGTGATGAATAAATTTATGCTAGGGGTGGTTTACCCCCTTAAATTTGCTGTCCCGCTGAAACGCAAATACGCGTCAACTTGAATTTTGATTCCCCTTCAAAATGATACCTGTTTTATTAATTTTCATACAACCCTCTTAAGCGTAGGGTGAAAAACGGAAAATGGAGGCGTGGTTTACCCCTTCATTTTATTTCTAATCAAGACTCTAGTAGTGGATTTTTCATCGCTTAATATTAGAGGAATTTTCGATTTTGTTTCATTCAGATCCTTGGATTACTTGTGGGAGAAACTTTGAGGGGTGGTTTCATCCCCTAACGCCGTTTTGCTGCCGATACAAAAAAACATGTTTAATAGTTTGCAATGCTTTACCACATATATGGGTTTCAACGAAATCGAAAGCGGATACCTCAATGATGTTTCTCGTCGGAGGGGTTATCCCCCTTTATTACCCCTTTAGATGAATGTAATAATTTTGAAATATGATAAAACATTAAATTGTAGCTTATAGAAATATTTAAAATCAGCGGATACACTTTAAACAATGTAAAAACGACCATGATAAATAAATTTATGTTCGGGGTGGTTTACCCCCTTAAATTTGCTATGCTGCCAAAACGCAAAAACCCGTCAACTCTCATTTTAATCCCCTTTCAAAATGATACCTGTTTTATTAATTTGCATACAACCCTCTTAAGTGTGGGGTGAAAAAGGCAAATTGAGGGGTGGTTTACCCCCTAATTTATTTTTCTTAACATTTTCATAGTGGATTGTTTATCGCTTTGCATTAGAAGAATTTTCGTTTTTGTTTTATTCAGATCGGTGGATAGCTTCTGGGTGAAACTGCAAAATCACCCCTCGACACGCCTTTCTTTGAGGGGCGGTTTCCCCCTTAAATTCGTTTTTCCGCAGATAAAAAAAAATACGCGTCTCAAAGTTGTCGATGCTCTATCACATGTATGAGTTTCAACAAAATCGGAGGCGGACACCTGAGGGATGTTCCTTGTAAGAATTATTTCGAATATGTGGTGTCGGCAAGGTAGAAATAAAATATCTCGTTCAAACATTTGCTCTAAAATAACTGCTGCGCCCCTATTCCCACCAAGATTGGCCGCCGTCGTATCACAGCACAAAGCCTTTACTGCGTCGCAAAGC
Organism: Ophion costatus; assembly: GCA_951751655.1. NCBI lineage: Eukaryota > Metazoa > Arthropoda > Insecta > Hymenoptera > Ichneumonidae > Ophion > Ophion costatus. The sequence goes on from OX632360.1 coordinate 35,737,481, forward strand.
CCCCAATCATCAAGAATTTCATAAATGGCTTTTGCTTGAGCTAGTCCTATTCCATTAACTAGCTCGGGTATTCCTAACAGCTGGTCAACATAGCCATTGGTGATGACAATGGGTAGCCTATCCAATACTTCACGCTTCAACAAATTAGGAAGCATTTTTCCATCCCAATGTAAATCGATGGAATTTACGTCGATATTTTTAAATAATGTCTTAATATTTTTTGCTTTCGTTTGCCGCAATTTTTGCCTATAACGCTGAATCGATTTTCTATGGATTATTAAAGAATCCAAATCGAGATCTAATGATTGAGGTATAGCAGCGATCAGATGTACAGAATCTCTGTCGCTCAATTTACATTTGTCTAATGCCGCAACTGATTTTTCGTCTTTGAAACTAATCATCCCACGCGGTTTTTTTTGGGATGGATGGCCCAGCGTCATCCTCAACCTCGATAGAAGAAGAGTCATCTACATCCTCTATGGAAATATTTGAATAAGTTCCACCGCTTCTTTGGCTGAGACTTTGAAGAGAAACGCGTTCCGAGCTTGTCTCTAATTCCACAAATCGATCTTGAAAATAAAATGAAAAATGAGCGGCTGGTAATTATTTACACTATTATTATTCGAACGAGATATTAAACTGTCACTAATAATTTCGAGAAAACTCAATAATTCTTTTTCAGCGTTGCTTCTTGTTAATCTCCGCGCTCCAATTACCTCTCTCTGCAATTTAGCTTTTTCTTCTGCATCATAGATGGTCTCGATGTCTCCAATGAATCCGATTTGCCCATCTTTTCTCTGATTTATTAAAAAATATTTTCCTCTCTCATCAATCATTTCGAGAACATTTCCGTGGGCAATATCGAATAGGTTATTGAACTGCGAGGTAAAATCTATTTCTCGTTCTTCGTTAAAACTCTGGCCGTGATTTTTTTGTATCTTTCGCTAGTCTTTATATAAGTTTTCCTATTTTGTTACACACCGATCCAACTTTTGTGTCGGCAAACGAGCTTTTGCGCAAAAAATCATCGCTTCGTTTATCGTCAATGTTAAACTTTCGCGTTGAGTTAATTTCAATGCTTGCAGGTTGAAGAACAAAACTTTAGGAATCTGTAATCGAGACGGTAGCTTATTGCCGTAAATTTGTGCATCGACGTTGCCGATCAAAAAAATATCCTGACAGTGAGCACGTGTTGATGCCATGATTCAATTGCCTTTAACTTCGCACAAAAATAAGATACGGTAATCGATAGGATTTGTCACAAGACAATTCACATACACTGTTCTCCCGTCTCCGTATAACTTTGAAGGTTATAGCGTCCCAATAACCCAGTTGACGACACAACGGCGTGGATATATTTTCTTTTCTTCTGTGTCGCCACCTCTTGGCGGCATGTGTCACTATGACGGGGCTATCATTCGCTTTTTATGATCGACCGCCAAATTCAAAATTACAAATGAAAAGAACGTGGAAAGTTTGTAGATTATTCTTAATAAAAATATCTTTTTTTATTTTCATGAAGTAAAATGTTGATGCCTTTATTTATTTATGCATCAATTGAAGGAAATCGGCAAAGTGAATCAAATTTTAACGTATGAATCGTTGTTACGATGATGCAAAAAAAGTTTCACATCAACATAATTTAAGTAAAAAAAAACGACACCGATTATGAAAAAATAAGGAATTTTATTAAAATTAAAGAAATGTCATACAGGCACGTCTTCCTTTTAACGGACATAGTTGGGGCTTCGCGTCGATGTTTTAATTATTATTCGGAACCGCTTTGGAGAGCGGCACGATCAATTTTTTTACCCATATTAAGGGCCACCCTAATATATATATATATATACATATACACATATATATATATATATATATATATATATATATATGTATATATTTATCTTTCCACTAGTAATATAAGAATGCTCCTTGGCCTATGTCGGAGCAGGCTGCACCGGCAGACCGTTCAGACGGAGAGGATGCGTGCGCTCTAGGTGGACAGCGTCAAACGTTGTAAAAGGTTAAGTGAAGTGGCGGTAGGCGATCGTGGGACAATAACCAATGCGGCGGCGGTGGCGGCGGGGACTGGAATTAGGCCTGGGCCTGGCCCTGGAATGGGCGGACCCTGGCCTGGAGGCTCCCGAAGCGTGAGTGCAGCTGTGAGAAAATCTGGAGAGAGAGATAAAGATCAAGGAGAAATAATCATCGTGAAACCTAGAGATGACAACAATGCGAGGACGAGTGACGAGATTCACAAGAAGGTTACGCAAGTGCTTCAGGAAAGCAGGGGCGCGCTCAAAATCCGAGAGATTCGTCAGCTCCGAACGGAGAGACTCCTAATCGAAGTGATCAGCAAAGAGGAGGTAAACATTATCGAAGGTGCTAATTTGGGCGCAGTGGGGTTGAAGGTCTCGGGCCCAACCTGCTTCGAACCTGCAATGGTTATTTACGATGTTGACAAAGATCTGCGAGCGGAGGACCTGAAGGACGACGTGATTAGGAAAACCCTGCATTGTGAATCCGACGAAAAAGAAACTGAGATGAGGGAGAAAATTAAGTTCCGGCACTGCTACAAGGCAAACGTATGCGGCGACAGGGTAAATTGGATCGTTGAGATGCCGGCGCTCCAGCACAAGATGAATAGTGTTTATGTTCTGGCGAACATACAGGGTCCGTGAGCACGTAAATGTTACCAGGTGTTTTAGGTGTGTGGGCTACAGCCATATTGCCAAGAACGGTGACTCCGAAAAGCAGGTGTGTGAGACAAGCGGAGGGCTGGATCATCTGCGAGACACGTGCCCGAAGAAGGAAACCCCGGTGTGTGCGAACTGCGTACGTGGTAAACGCAAGGAGACGCAACACAGTGTAAAGTCGAAGGAGTGAGCGGAATATTTAAGGCAGGTGGGGATCTATCGCTCTAAGGTAAAATGGAGCTGAGGATTGGGCAAGTAAATGCGCAGAGGACCAGAGCGGCGGCCGCTGACCTGCGGAGATTCCGGGAAGAATTAAGAATAGACGTATTATGTATCCAAGAGTCTTATGCATTTAGGGGTAAGGTCAGAGGATACTGTGCGCTGCGGCAGACGTTATTGTATCTGCGGACCGAGGTGCCGTGGGTGGCGGCGGTCGCGAGTCTGGAAAGAGTGAGACTATTCCCGATAGCGACGACTTATCCACGTCCAGCCACGTCTTGGCGTTTGTGGTGAGAACTGAGGGGCACCTATTTTATATTATCAATATACACTGCCAGAATTCGCTCCCAACCGAGAGAAAAATATTAAAATCCGTTATGGCGCTAAAGAGGCATGCCCATGTAAAGTGGGGGATAAAAAGACCGGTTTTGGGCCTGTGTTAAGAGGCGGTGCGCAAGCCCATTTTGAGATACGGTCCTATCACGTGGTATATTCGAGCGTCAAACGTGATGGTAGAGAGACACCTAAGCGCGGCATAAAGGGCAATTTTGCTGGCGATGGTGGGGGCCTGTAGAACGGTGTTGACGGCAGCCTTTCAGGTCATTGGAGGAGTAATGCCAACCGAACTGGATGTGGGAATGTTGTTGGCCATCAGGAGACTGGGTAAGGGCTATGGGATTACGTGGGAAGACGCGAGCTATCGACCGGAGTATGGGGTGCGATACCTGCCCGACCTAGAGGAGTGGGGGCTGAAAAGGGACGTAGGTGCCGTCGCAAACGGAGTACGAGCGAAGTGACAGTAACAATGGGAAGAGAACGTGCATGGAAGGGGAGCATACATATTTATACGGCGGGGGCAGTTCAGCAAAGAGTACAGATGGTTCCGGCTCACCAGGGCGGTGGTTGCGATTATTACGGGGTACGGATCGATGAATGGGAGCCGTAGCAGGAGGGGCGTTGACTGCACCTGATCTGCTCACCGTGTGAGGGCAGGGAAGAGACAGCACATACTGTATGAGTGCCCTCTGTACGAAGAAGAAAGATACCCGGAATTAGAAGAAGAGGGGAGAGCTGTAATGCAGCGACAAATAAGCTCAAAGGTAATGCTGGAGAAACTCTCCACTTTCGCCAGTGAAGCGTTCGAAGTACGAAAAGGGTTGATGGCAGCACTCACTGCGGATGACGAAGAAAACGCAGCCGGTGCGTCCTGAAAGACGGAGAGAAACGGGGGACCTACATGGTTCCGGAGAAGTGGCAAGAATACCTGGAAATTAGAGAAAAAGTTTAAGAAGATTAGAAAGTTACCAAGAGAACATAAGACAGAGTCCATAAGTACAAATAAGTAGAACATAGTTTTAAAACTTAAGGTAGTACCTCCACAGAAGAGTTGAATTAAGAAATGGTTGAAATTTGACATATATGTTATTGAATACATTATCCAAACATCTGTGCAATTTGAATAAGTTTGACCACCGCAAACCTGAGATATTTACACTTAAAGTTGGCTTGGTTTACACGTAACAAATGCGTTATGATGGGCAAACAGAGCATCATTAATTCTACCGTCAAAACTACAATTAAGAAATTGGTAAAAAACGAGGATAAGCTAGAGTAAGATACCACGAATAATGTGAAAAAAAAGAGAATGATTCACCATCTAGTTTCCAAGATATAACCATGAGAAGCCCTCACAATTTTGCTCGTATAGCAAATATCCTGCTCGGCCTGCAAGCGAACGAGTGCGTGGAGGGGGAACGGGTCAGCGATCTGGCAACAGTGTGCACGGCCAGGCGCTTAGTTTGAACATATGATTTTGGACCAAAACAAATGGCATTTGGATAACTTGGTGGAAACATATTAAAGCATACTCTTTTTATTGCAAACATATTGTCTCAATATATCTTTAAATATTAACAAAGGATTTTATTTGAACAAACATTATTTTGGTTTTAGCTTGAATGTAACAAATAAATTTTAATTTTCAAATAATCTTCTCTTTCATAAAATATAATGTAATTGAACATATATTAATAGAACAATGTTTTTTTAAATAACATTTTCGGTTCTTTCCCTTTTTAGCTAAACGTCGGAGCTTTCGTTCGTTTTTAAAAATAGAATAATCTTTTCCAAGATTTTTTTGTCTTTTGTGACACGAGGTTCTTTATCCATTTGGTTCGTCGACAGCAACTCAATGATACCATCTCTTCCACTTTTCGTGTATGTTGTTTGTAATTTAACAAGATCGATCCCCGCACTTGCAATTTTTTTGATCATTCCCGCAGAGATAACATCTTTGAAATCACTCAAGGTTCGTTCGAATACTGCTGCCTTTTGTAGTCGAGCTTCGTGAATATAGCATTCTTTGAAAGATTTGCTATTTGCAATTAAATTCTTTTTTGGGATAGTAGACGCGAGTTTTTCCAGGATCTCGACATCGTATGATGCCTCGCGAAAACTTGCAGTGGGTTCAATGTGCAGTAGATCTGCAGCGAGAGTAGATAGCTTAAACATTCCGGGACCTTTTCTTTGAGGATGAATCTTCCTTAGAGTGACGAGAGTGTCTGCGAATCCGGCGATAAGATTTTTGGCATTCTCTATCATTGAATTACTTTTGAAAGCTTGGAGTAAGCGTGGAGTGTCAAATGTTGCATTGTGCGCTATAAGAATGCACGGTTTCAGCACAGCTAGCCATTCTTTGAATTTACGAAGGACGTCTTCAATAGGAATCGACTAGACTTTCTTGTCATATAAAAACAATTCTCCAGCCACATTTCTCATGCCCGTGATAGCCGTTGTGCTCGATGAAATTGGCTGAGAAGGATTCGCATATTCGCAGAAAGCGTGTTCACCGCACTTGGCTGCAATCTGCAAAATGTCTGCAGATTTTTGAAGACCCGAAGTTTCCAAATCGAAGAAAACGAGATTCGAAGCGTCCAACAACGAAGAAGTATTCAGTACATTGTTGTTAAGAACGTCTTCATGACTTTCTAGATCATCGATATCAACTTCAAAGCCACAGTTAGGTTGATATTGAATTCCTTCTGTCTGTTCCGATTTTTTTCTCAATGCCTGTCTTTGATCAGCCAGTATATTCCTGCGAGTTTTTGCGCTAGGTAACTTAGCTTTTGACGCTCTTTACAAATGTTTCAATTCGTTTTTCGCAAGAAATGATGCAGTATTTTTCCCGGGTGAAATGTTGATTTTTTCTGCAACGGTAAGTAAGTAATTGTCACGGTCATTCTTACTACACACAGCTCTTGAGAAACGGAAATCGGCAGATTCGCTTTGACTGTAGCATCGATTTTTCGGAGCCATGTGAGCCATGATACCGTTCAGGCTTTCGTTGGCTTAACTCGAAACTGCGACCGAAAATTTGGAGGCGTTGTTGGCGTACTTGGTGAATATTTCGTGCAGTTTTTTGTACAGCTCTGGATCTTTGAATATCACTTTTTGAGCGCTTGAATTATTCTTGGAACGGAGACACCAGCTTCCACATTTTTTGTGTCGATGGAACAAATGGTCCGGTATATTGCGAAGGCAGTTTGATAGCTCCACAGATTTGCCTTTATTTTGAGCTACTGCGTATCCGAAACATTTGTTGATATGAGAGATAGCCTCTTTGTTTTTTAACTCTTTACAAGTTTTTTGTAGCTCATACAATTCGGTAACGAAGTGTTTTCGAAGATGATTTTTATCAGCTAACTTAAAAACTCGTGATTTTTCTCGACGTACGGCTGCGATAGTAGAACTATCTTCGTCGTCAATTAAAACACGAACATTGAGCCCTGCCTCTTTTAGAATAGTGCTCCGATTTACTATTTCAGCTCCAACATCAGGCTCCATCGCTTTCGCGCTTCCTTGGAAGTTCTTTCGACAATCGTGATCTTCTTTCGCTCGACCCGAATCACAGAGTTTACATTTTCTATTCCGAGTCGCAAAATCGAGGACTTTACCGCTGAAAAATCCTATTATTGCGCCATAGCCATTAAGACTGTCGTAACTCCCTCCATTTCCGCGTTTACTCAATCCCATATCGTAAGAAACGATGATGTTGATGATCTTGCCCAATGCCTTGTCGAATTTATCCGAGGACGCATTCGCCACCGTAAGATCATCGTTCAGGATTTGCGGAAAATTAGGAATCGTCGCAGGTCCAAGGTCATGCAGATGAGGATAAATTTCCTTGACTATTTCAGTCAGCCTGACGCAGAGAAATAGTCGTAGAAGATAAAATAATCAAACTCATAGAATATTTGAGGGAATTGATGTTTTTATTAATATTTCATTAACAAGAAAAACAGATTCTTTATTACGATTCGACTATATAATATTTTAAAAAATAGTTATAATACCTTAAAAAAATATTCCATTACTTTTTTATTAGCGTTTAGTCTTTAGTATAAATAGTTTTTATTGATATTTTAATTTATCGGTATAAACATACGATTCGTGATGTACAAATTATGAGGACATAGAATAACTATGTCCAGAAATATATTTCTATATACAATTGCAGATAAATTTACAAATAAACGGCATAAGCCCTATAAAAATTAAGTTAGTCATATTTTTCAATTTTAATTTGCCTAACAGCAAAAAAGTGAAATAGACAAGTAGAACAATTACTCTGTAAATAATTTATCGAAGTAAAAATTTGTGTCTTTTTTAGTCGATGTAGCTTTCACACTGCACCATTAGACGTTAAGTTATAAATGAAAGTGCAGAAGCTACAAAATAAATTCAGTAGCAAATTGAAAGAAAGTAAAAATTTACAATACTAATGAGAATCTTTAGCGCAGTAGAGATTTAAAACAAATTCTTACAGGGCCGCAGACATTTGAAACAAAATCTCACAGCGCCGCAGAGATTTGAAAAAATTCTTAGTGCCGCACAGATTTGAAAAAATTCTCACAGCGCCACAGAGATTTAAAAAAAAATTTTTACAGCGCTGCGAAATTTAACAGAATTCTTACAGCACCGCAGAGATTCGAAAAAATTCTTATAGCGCCGCAGAGATTTGAAAAAATTCTCACAGTGCCACAGAGATTTGAAACAAATTCTTACAGTGCTGCAGAGATTTGACAAAATTCTTACAGCACCACAGAGGTTTGAAAAAATTCTTGGAGCGCCGCAGACATTTGAAAAAATTCTCACAGCGCCACAGAGATTTGAAACAAATTCTTACAGCGCTTCATAAAAAATCTTGTTATACACAGAGATTTTACGAGTTAATTTACTTTAATAGTGCTAAATGAAAGCCATAAAAAAGATATACTCGATTATCAAATCAGACCCTGACCAATTACGCTGAATACTCACATTTCCTGACATAACTTTTCGGCATTTTCTATTACTAATCTACGCTCTTCCTCCGCAGCTCTTTTGCAGGTTTCCTTGGCGCATTCCTCAATTACTGGGCCAATTTCTCGTTCGTACCGCTTGAACAAATTCTCCGATATTGCAGGGACGTTTAAACAAGCTAGAAGCTTATTCAAAGCGGTGGGTCCGACACCTGAGTGAACAGCCCCTATTTAACACAGCAAAGAAATTGTCATTGCAGATTAAGAATTAGAAAAAATATATGAGATTCAATCATTAAATTAATTGGCTTACCAAGGACAGCTTTCGTGTTCACATCTGACAATTTTGAGAGGTCTTTTGCGGTATGCATTTTTCCTATCAGAACGAGTGTATTCACGTTACAAGTGTCACAAGAAATTGTTAAACACGATTTGAGCCGAAGACGTGTTTCTTTCACAATTCTTTCCAATGAAAGAACTTTTCGACATATACAGCATCGAAGGTTTTTTCCAAGCTCTTGCAGCTCGACGATACGTCTCCCATCGCACTGGATTACCTCTAAATCTTCCTCGTCAATTTCCTCATCGTGTTCGTATCGTGCTCTGAGGGAAGCCGCTACGGCTTTTATTTTCTTCGTAAGCACTTTTTTTTAAATGAATTGTCCCTTGTGTCGGGTTCGAGTGGACATTTTTTGAGAATTGCTCTTCTCCTAGCTCACAAATAATATTGTCTTCCACTACAGCGAAAATATGTACGTAGGCCACAGCTGATGCGCAACGTTGCCACAATCGTCGGTCTCACACACACACAGAAGACTGCGTTGTCTGTATATACAAGCTATTGCGTGTTGGGGCAAAGCCTGGACAGTCCCGGCAAAAAGTTTACTGGCAATGGTAGATCAAAAACACAATAAAAATTATATTTTACGGCAATAAATGAATTCCATCGTATTATCTACTAGTACCGAGTCATTATTGCGTAGTTTTTAATTTTATTTATTACCAATTAAACCAATTATCAATCTTTTAAACATGAACATGGAATGTAAACTTTTGGTTAAGATTTTCGCAGAGGAACTACCTTAACTGATCTAGGAACTAGATAATGGGTCCGCCTCCACGCGGCGGGAACGGTAACGCTGGGGCTTCCAGCCACAAAGTGACCTAGTCACCTGTAAGAATTAATAAGGTTCCATGTAGGACCTAAAGGTGGCAACTCCCACGAAGACATTGCGATGACGAGACATATAGGTAGAGGAGCTAGGCCGGTTCTAACCCAGGGATCTTAGGGGGGAGCGGCGCGGGGGAGTCGAGCGCGGGGAAGCCGTGATATGCATGGCGGAGGGGGGGGGGATCCTGCATGCGACAGCCGAGTGCGGGGTTGTGGCGGAGAGGGGGGGGGTGTTAGAGAGTGGGGAGGCTAGTTTTTGGTGACGATGTCTTCCAGGCGATAGCTGGACCCGCGGGCGAGAGGGGGAAGCCGCTGTCGACTCTGTGGGGGAGGGGGCATTATAGAGTTGCGTTTCCTTGAAAACCCATAAAATCTGATAATTTATTATCAACATTATAGATGTAAGCGGAGCATTTTTGTTTAGACTATTCACAGGAGTTTATATATATGAAAAAAAAATTTAGCCAAATGTATGCATGTGTGTGCGTGCGTGCGTGCGTGCGTGCGGGGGGGGGTTCCCATCTATGGCTAGGAAAATTCTCGGGAGTGAGATAACGATAGTTCCCATATGAAGGGTGGCCCTTCAAAGCCCATAAAATGCTTATTTATTGCATGCAGCTGCAGCGTTATTCCAAAACAAGTTTCAACCCGTCGAGGTTTCATTCCACAACATTACGTCAAGATGTTCAGATGTGCGAGTATGTACGCAGTGCATCCGGCCAAGCACCCCCTGGACTTGACCAAAAACGAGCTCGAACAAGTTCCAAAGGCCTTGCTCCTAAAGTATTGGGGTAACTTTATTGGTTTACCGTGGGATCGTTTGCCGGAGCATCATCGGAACGATAGTGAAGTGATATCGTATCTTCCATGCATGGAGCATTATAATACGCCACAGATGAAGGATCACATTGATGGTCCCCCACCCCAACGTCGGGACTGTGGAAAGTGTTGCGAGGGGGGAAATGCTCTACGTGCGGGGTTCTTCGAACGTGTTTGAACCTGTTAAACATACCTATGATTGGATAAGTGGGGAGAAGTTTTTAAAATCTGAGTGGAGAGGCTACGAGGGAGCTTATGATTTCATGGACCAAGCTCAGACTGCACTATTCCACCGCACCATCAACTTCTCCGAAAAGAACTTTGAAAAAGAGTGAAAATGGATCTCTCAAATATCAACAAAGTCAGCCTAATGGCGGAATTGCTCCCAACGAAGAAGCTGTCATAACTCCACGTCCATACGGATCATCAAATCACGGACATGAGAGCTGTACAGACCAAGTTTGGAAAACGCTACATCGTGGACGTTGCAAGTGAGTTTGCCGTCTTCTTGCCAGCGCGGCTGGTAAAGGCCTTCGATCAAGATGTGAAAATGTTCGAGAGTATGCTGCAACTGGCACGCAATGGTCAACTCTACATGAAGTACATTGGTGGAAAATACAACAGCGTCGAGTTCCGTCGAGTCTGAGTATGGTGGAAAAGAATGCTCGTGAAGGCCCGGCGAAAACAACGAGTTCAACAGCAGCCAGCATCATCACCATCGTAGAGTGCAAGGACTGTTTGCATCACAGTCATCATCATCATCGTAGAGTTTTCGACGCTCGAGTCTGAGTATGGTGGAAAAGAACGCTCGTGAAGGCCCGGTGGAAACAACGAGTTCGGCGGCAGCTGGCATTGTCACCATCGTAGAGTGCAAAGACTGTTTGCATCACAGTCATCATGGTAGAGTTTTCAACGCTTAGTTCTATGTAAAAGTGTAAAGAAAAACTTTTTCATCGAATATAATGTAAAACAAAAAGAAAAAAAAATGTCAAACTGTATTCGCCATAGATATAGGAAATAAATGGAGAGAACGATATTTGTTCAAAATGTTTTTATTCATTTAAAAAAAAAACCCTCGCTCACACAATGCTTCGTATACACTCAACCAGCTTTTCAGTGATTTTACATTTGCATGGGCGCAATTGTATTTCGTGTTGGAGGAATGATGCGGGCATTTGGATTTCGTGATTTTCGGCAACTTCTGCAGCGATGGACAGTCCAGAGTCTCCAGATCGACGACTTTTGTTGCTGAATCCGTGAATCTCGATAGCCATGAGCACTTCTCAAATCCCTTGGCATAGATGGTAGGAGCTCCTTGCAAGATTCCTCGAATTGTCGTTCTAGCTGCCTCGTACGGTATGCCGCTGTGTTCCCATCGTATTCCATGGAAATTGCGTTCCAACCACTTGTTTGTCATTTTGTACTTGGCCGGTAGAGAGTCCCATGCAAATGGTGCGTCGAAGGTGAGCGTCAGCGGTTCAGCATCCTTGTCTTGGAGTTTGATGATGGACATCTCCTTCAGGACAAATTTGTTCGTGGGTCTCTTGAAGCCCTGTGCATCGACGATAAGCTCCATGTTGACTGATGCGGGTGCGAATCATCAGCATGATTTTATACCAATTTTTTAACCCCACCGCTGCGCTGATTGGATTGTACTCGACAATGCGATCATGGAGGATCATGCAGTAAGCTGAAGTTTGTGGCGGAATATTATTTTTCAATTCGAACTCAAGACGCACGTCAACAGGGCCGGACTTGAGAGAATCGTTGTGTTTTGAGCAGTCAATGACAACGAGGGGGGCTTTTTCTAAAAAGTCAATCCTGCTCAGCCATGGATCAGCCTCTTTGTGGTAATAGGTCGGTTGAAAGTTTGCGTACATCTCGTAGAGTAGAGCATATTGATTTTGGTCAATGTTCAAATTCAAATTTCCATATGGATAGCATTGTGAGTTGAGGTATAGTTTGACATCGCTCAGGTTACAATGATCAAAGTGGCTCGCATTTTGTTGTTTCTTATTTTTCCGTCCCGTCTGCAGCGCGAGTATGACATAACGTGGCTTCTCCAGTTGATTCGAAGTTTTCACAGACCACACGTGCTTAGAGGTGGCAGGCAGCAATGGATATTCATACAGTTCCCATGTTCGGAAACTCATGGAGATTGGTGCATCTTTGGCGAGAAACTTGAACAGCTGAATTTTTCGCTGATCCGAGACTGTTACATACGGTACGAGCCATTCTATTTTATGCAATACGAGTTTGTAGTCTTCGGCGGCCGTTTGTACAATGGCATTATCATCGGTCTTTGATCTCGTGAGAATTAACTCGTGCTCGGCATTTACGACAATTTTACGATAATCTTCGGCAAAGCCGAGGAGCATGCTGAGCGGTATACACACATCAAAGTTTCCCGATACATCTACAATCTGCTTGGTCTCTTCGACATCGAGCCATCCAGTGTTCTCGAGCATAGAGCTCTTGGCCGGTGAGAGAGACGAATATCCCTTAATTACACTCGTAATGCCAACATTCTTATTACGATCGATTTCTATGGCATTCAATTCATATCGCACTTCCTCAAACAAATGACAAATGGCATTGATGACGAGACTTGTAGCAGCGGTTGGCATCCCATCACGCTTGGATAATTTCCCACATAAGTGTAGGGAACTCTTGCTTGGCAGGATGGAGAGGTCTTGGTGTTGGATGGCAATACGGATTTCATCACTGTTATTGAAGGTTGAAGGTGCATATGGCTGATGAGCGTGAATGTCGCAATGGACGATGGATTCATCAAAGACCACGGGTGTCTGAATGTCTACGATTTCTTCTTCCATTTCACGCAGCAGATGCACAGAGCACAGACTAAATAATTTTTTGCACGCTTTCGCCACGCACTTTGAGACCCAAACTCTTCAAGAGTAGCACGTTTTGAGGTGTTAGCACTTTGGGCGCTGGCCGACGACTGATCGTTTTCATCCATGGTTGTTTATTGTTATTGGAAGATCTATTGAAAACTATACCCATCACGACTTTATATGCAGGCGTATGGTGATTACTTCACCGCGGAAATTTACCAAATCACCGTCCTGATCCACTATGCGAAGCTGTATCGTATCAATCGTTCGACTTGTGATCGGCAGATAAATTACATGTGAGGGAACTTCAATGATCTTATAGCACGGTGGCACAGATGGAAAGAATTCATGAATTGTGTGTAGTTTTTGTCCGTTAATATAGGCACCAGCGGTAATGTTGCACTCAACGCGTAGGGCATTCACTTTGAGAATGGCTACAGGAAGGTCAGATTCATGTCTTTTATTGGCTTCCAATTTGCGGGCGGTGAAGCCTAGTAGATGTCCAATAGAATTTGTCGGCTCAAAATTTACATCATGATCACACGCGATCTCACTGCGTAGCGTATTATTATTGGGTTTAATGCTGATGCTGATGTTTTTACGCGAGAGCTCTGCTTGTACAAACGTCTCGATATCCTCTATTTCATAACTACCCGTAGGTATCGTCAACACCTCTTCTCCCACGTAAAGTATATCGTGACCATCGTCGATATTGGGAATAGAGTTGAAAGTCAACAATTCCACGAGACCGAGAGTATAATTTTTTGTGTGGCGAGAGTTCGATGGGGGGAAAGTATTGCACCTCGAGTATGGATGATGAGCCAGATATGGTCAATGTTAAACTTTCATCCATGATGCTGGTAAATTAACAACTGAATTCTAAACGTCATTTCCCCCCTATATATAGTGTATATTTGTCTTTGTGCTGTAATTGTCAACAAAGAAATTTGAGACACAAATGTCCACATTCAATCGTATCATATTCCTGATATCCAGTATAATTATAATTTACGCTACCAACACGAAAATATCTCATGAGTTCGGATGGTGGTGGAAGGTTGTCGAAACTATCAAAGTACATGACTTTCCATCCAGTCTTTTTGCAAGCGACCCAGTGTATTCCAGGACCAACATTTTCATCCAAATTGACAACTGCTGCTTCACATTTAAGGGGCCCGCTCGCTGGCAATGTATCGCGCATGTAAACTCCACGAAAATGTGGAATTTTTAGGATTTTCGCATATTTGAGAAGATCGATGTCGGTGAGAGGTCGGTGAGGTAGCGTAACTTCTAGTTTTTTGGCTTAATATGAAGACCCAATCCCTGCTTATATGGTTTCAGATGTAAGCCCTTACCCAATGCGATCGCTTCAATTGTTCGATTATGGCGCTTACTTTCATCCAATTCACGTTTAGCTGCTTGAGCAGCATTTACCGCTTTAGCTATGCTCGCCGCACCATCTGACAAAGTGTCACATCCTACGATGTACTCGCTGAACTTTCCCCTTATACACAAAATTATTGAAACAGAGAGTTCAAGATTCCAAGACAGGCCAACACACTGCGACCATGCACGAAGAATGTATCACATAACTCAGCCAAAGACCTTGGTCGTCAAAATTTGAAACTACACGGTTCTAGGGCCGATCTCTCCGAAAGGTCGTAAAACAAAAAAATCATGACTGCGAGCTAGATGGCTTGAAGACAGACCCTAACGTTGTTTCGATTCTTACTCGTATGAGAACCAAAGACAGACCAAGGGCTCCGGAAAACTCCACTCGAACCGGCCATGAAATCGAGAGCGCAACGAAATTCGAATGCACGTGCAAAGCCCGCGACGCGGCTAGTCACTACGTTATCGCGCGGTGACTTGGCGCCCAGGCCCCAGACTTCAGATAAACAAATTCAACCCCGCGTGCTTTCCCACGGAAAACTGGCAGAGGAAAGACTTCTATGTCCCTCGCTCTGATCGGCTAATGGAAGATTAATATTACTCCCACAACACGTCCTCGATTGGGTAAAGAAACATTAAAAAACCAAAGTCCACCTTTTTCCATATCCTTCCAAAACGGAATCTGGAGCAAGAAGGTCCAGGGGATGGTGGTAGAAGTCAGTCTTCCGGCAACCACGATCACACAAACTTCTTTTTATCGAGTCTCAATCCGAGACTCCAGTCAGAATCCAGCGAGCTCATATCTAGAGTTCCTTAACCGATATCCATCGCGCTGAATATTCATTTCCTTTCTTGTAAAGCGTACGTTGTCTTGCAACTCGGGTTTATACAAATCTTGTACTTCGAAAGTTCTCTAACAGTTACGCGATAATCTTAAGAATTTTGACATTTGTATTACGCGCAATATTTCATTGTATTTTCCATTCTCGAACCGCGAAATCCACGAACACTAGAATCTGTGTCACCGAACATTTGCTGTATCCGTCACACACACACTCACACCATCTGCGAGCGTTCGGGCCACCGACGAAGGGCCCTTAGTTTTACGACCGTACCCGACACCCGAGCGACTGGGTCAACGCCGAGACGCATCAATGTAAGCGAACACATTTCACCCTTTTGTTTTCAATTTGTATCTTTGAAATAATAAGATCAACCCATACGGTTGATTCTAATAAATTACGAGTCAATCGAACACAAGTGTCACAACCATTATTTTCAACGATTGGATCATCCACGAAATTCCTTAAAATTACCCTTTCCACCAGCACGTCTCCTTTTTAACCCTCATCCCGTGCTATAGCGCTAGGCGTAGGCAAGAAAGAGGGATACCACACATATATATATGCCCACGTCCCCTCAGGACGTGACAAGAGCACCTGCAGCGCTAAGACCCGCAAAAATAGGCACGAGGAACGGTAATAAACCACCAATTTTATGGGGTACAGGTAAAACTGGAGGTGTGCGTACTTTACCACCTTGCATCTTTACAGCTGCACGAGCACCCTTTAGAGCTGATTTAATAATCTTATGTGGATCATCACTTTGAATCATTCCCTTCTTTGCAGCGCAAATTATTTTTTTCAAACAAACGCCACCCTTGCGGGCCTTTATCCCCATACCAAATTTTCTCTTTGTCTTCATAATATTTGCCACGCCCCAAGCACTGGCTTTTTCACCGATACTAGCGTCTCGCGCACTAACACGTGGCCAAGCCTGTTCAGCCAACACTTTATCCGCCAAATGTCTCGCTTGAAGATTATCCAGATTTTTCGAATATGCAATATCGTGCTGTTTGCAAGCTGCATCCAATGGATTAATGCCTGGATCACCACGAGCAAGACGCTTGGCCAACTTTGTGCCTGGTCCGCAATATTGATAACCAGGCAGATGCAATTCAACGGGTAGTTTGTTGATTAGGCGATTGACGACACCTTTACCGCTATGAACGATCATGTCTAAAGACAATACTCGACTGACGGCAAATCCGTATAAAAATGCTATTTATATGATTTTTCCGTTAGTCCTGTGCGAGATGGCATCCAAGAAGCAAACTCACGGAGCTAGCCTTCCCGTGATAAATTTCGATGAATTTGTCGAATGTGGCCGGGAGAAAAAACAAAAGCGTCATGGACAGTTATTGCCGGATAGCATACGTGCGGTGTTTTGTGGTCCATCAAATTGTGGAAAAACCAATGCTTTGCTCACTCTCATCATCCATCCCAATGGCTTGAGATTTGAGAACATTTATTTGTATTCCAAGTCGCTGAAGCAACCAAAGTACAAGTTGCTCGAACAATTACTTGAACCTGTGCATGGAGTTACATATAATCCATTCAATGAGCATGAACAAGTGATTGCACCAAGTGATGCACGGTCCCACTCTATATTCATCTTTGATGATATTGCGTGCGAAAAGCAGGATATTGTTAGAGCATTCTTTTCCATGGGAAGACACGAGATTGTAGACAGTTTTTATCTTTGTCAGACGTACACTCGTATCCCCAAAATCTCAAACATGTGCACAACGATCACGTTAATACGGATATGACTTATACATGCTTCAAAAACATGTGCATGAAATGCTGGAATTCCGACAAGTATGCATTTATCACGATCGACAAAGATAGTGCAATGTCGAGAAATGACGCGAGTTTTAATTGTTGTAACCTTTTTTATTCCACGGTTTACAAAACAGTTTGCCAGTCCGGCTTCGAAGCGCGGTCGTGGCCCGAGAGACGCGGTTGACACCAGAAATTGAACAACGAAGGGTAACAGCTCTGCACTGGGACAGAGTCACGAATTGAATGCCGCGAGTGTATCGCGGGAGGTGTTTTTAAAGGGTCGAACGGTGGGAAAATGGTCGTGGTGGGGAAGAATTTGGGAAGGGTCTGGAAAGTTAGGCGGGAAAATAGGCACACGGGTGACTAAGTTCCAGGAAAGGCAGGCGGCTGATGAGGGTGGCGATTAGAAGAGGACTCTGGAACCTTCGGCGGAGGATGGACGTCGGAGTTGTGTGACTGCATTCCGGGAAAGGCGGTTGTTTGGTTTGGTGCAGAGTGCATGGGAAACTAGCGATAAAAAGGGTCGTGGGAAAGGAATTTGGGGAAAAGTCACGTAGACCACGCAGCTGGCGGGATTACCATGCAGTCGATAATAAATGCATTTTGGGACTCGGGAGAATGGAGCGCGGCGTCGAGCGGAGCCGCGGGGCAGGAAGCGATAAATTAGGCACACAGGCCCGTGAGTCAGAGGTACAGAGAGCAAAGGAGATGGGAAAAAATAGGTAGTGGACAGGGACTCGTTACAATAGCAATATGAACGAGGGTCGATATAGACAAGGTTTCGATGATTTTCTCACCATTGATAAATGACTCATCGCTGGTGGTTCAAGAGGCAGTATTGTGCACGCGTCGACAGTCACAACATGAAGAGCGAACAACTGTTGAGAGAAAAAAACGTATTGCGTGAAATTGCCTAGGCGAGCGATGCAATCAGACGAAAGCATCGAATGATGAAAATTGGCAAATAGAGTGATGAGCAGAGAATGCGAGATGTCTTTAAGCCTATAGTCAGACCATTGGAGAAATTGGTGTCATACAAAAACGGTGAGCCGACGAAGGAGGAAATCAAGGATGAAGAAGCCGACGATAAAGAAGGAGATGCGATAAATAGTGTGAAACATGAATTGAAGAACGAGACACACGATTCCTTCAAGAGTGAAACACAAGATTCTTTCAAATTGATATATGAGGATGATGATGATGAGTCACAAAATGTCGATGACTTAATCACCGAATATCTCCTGCTGTTACGAACAAATAGAAAAGCAAGCCTGGATGTATCATATGGTGTGCGGAATCTCTCAAACAACCGATTAATGATTGGTGATTCTCCGATAAATTTCGACTCTCAACATATGCGTGTGGGAGATGTTAGTTATGCGAAAACTGTTGGATTAACTGAGCTGCTGTTTAAAAAAGTGCCCAATATCGAAACTCTCACACCAGACGATTTGAAAAACTATGAAAAAATTGTCATTGCGACGAATGCTCACAAAAAATGTTATAAGCCTAGTGCGGCCATACGACGTAATACCTGTCACAAATTCAACACTTATATTGCAAATATAGCCGATCACCAGGTGGGAAAGGGTATGCCAACGTATAAGCTGGCTAGAAAAAACGCTCAATTGGACTATGTATATTGGGACAATCCCAATGAGCTGGTAGACCGTCTTCGTCTACTTCTGGCATCACAAGCAGCCGGAAATTCGGCCCATGCGAATGAAATTATATCGATTATCGAGGAATTCCGTGAAGCTGAAATAATTTATTAACTCGGCGTCGGAAAATTTATGCATTCTCATCATGAGTGTCTATGTGTTTGGACGCCAATTGCGTCAGAGTGTACTCCTCAGTAAGCAAGGTCCTCCAGGCCGACCTGGGATTGGGTTTAAAACCACCGCAGATGGTCATTATGACGTGGGGCAGAAACGATTGTGTAACATTGCCAATCCGGAAGGGGAAGACGACGCCATCACTCTAAATACTTGTCACAAAAGATCCCGAACTATCATTAAGAACATACGCAAAGAAATTAACGAGAGTAATAAGTTGCTGGTTAATGGACTTGAAGCTACGATCAGAGATATTGCAAAGACACTCGAGGCCAGTGTCAAAAATCTACAAGATTTGGTGATTCGTAATTCACGGACCATTGCTGTACTGGATGCGCGACTGAGTGGACTGGAAAATGAACGAGAAAAAGAGCGCTCTCGTGCTGGAGCTACATAAGCCTGCTCGACGAAACTATCCGCGTCGACATGTGGACATCCGTGGCTTGGATGAGACCTGGCAAGCTGATCTCGGCGATATGTCATCGTACGCACATCAAAACACCAAACATAAATTCCTCCTCACCGTCATCGATACTTTCTCAAAATTCGCCTGTGCCGTATCAATGATGAGTAAGTGTGGTAAAGATGCAGCGCCGCAATGAAGTCGATACTCGTTAAGGGACGCATACCACAGCACTTGCACGTCGACGAGGGAAAATTATACAAATTATACAATTTATACAATTATACAATTACATATTAATTACATACAATTAATTACATACAATTACATATAATTTGTATAATTACAAAATTATACAAATTATACAATTGTCACTTTAAATCCCTAATGAAAAAGTACAATATTCACATGTATTCAACATATAGCAACTTGAAGGCATCCATTTGCGAGCGTTGCAATCGTACATTGAAAAATAAGATGTGGATGCAATTTAGTCTTCGTGGTAATTATAAGTGGATCGATATTCTTGATAATCTAGTAGCTGAATATAATGATTCCGTACACCGTACCATTAAGATGAAACCGAGAAATGTCAACGCGGAGAATGAGAAGGAAATATTGCGGCAAGTTTTCAATAAGACTCAGCCGCCAATCAAAACACCACCGAAATTCACCTTTGGCGATAGAGTGAGAATCAGCAAATTTAAGAGTGTTTTCGAAAAGGGTTACACGCCAAATTGGACAACGGAAATATTTACGGTATCTCGTGTGAAGAAAACGCATCCAGTGACGTATCGTTTGAAGGACCATAAAGATGAACCTATCGCCGGTGGTTTCTACGAACAAGAGCTTCTCCGTGTCAAGTACTCCGATATCTATCTGATAGAAAATTTTTTAAAGAAGCGCGGTCATCGAATGTTTGTAAAATGGCTGGGTTTCGACAATGCCCACAATAGTTGGAGAAGTAAATCTGATTTGTAGTCGTCAATAAAAGAGGCCAATCACATTTAGACTTTTATGACTCTCTTTCTACCCGTCAACGTGGTGCGCCACAGCAGGCGTTTTCTCTCCCTCCAATCCCTTCTTCCCCCCTCTCTCGAACAGTATGCGAGAAATAATAGGTACACATGGATTACAAAAGCCGCTTCCTTTACTTACAAAAGTCCATTTTTACAAAATCAAATATTTACAACAAACAAGTTTTACATTGAGTTACTGTTTACAAAAACATACGCAATTTTTACAAGTTTTATACATCAAGTATTTACAAAAATGTACACAATTTTACATCGAGTTTATATGCATGATAGTTTGTTACAACGGTATGCTGTAATGCCCCCATGGTAGGGTCTCAGAGGTCCCAGGTATGATATACCGCTTATCATCATGAGGGCTTAGAGCGATTTTCGTCTCACGAATGGTGTAGACCTTGTGCAACTTCGATCGAATACACGCTTGACTACGCATCATTTCAATGTCTTCCTTCAAGCATCGGGCATAATCGTCAAACGTGATTGTCCCAGCCACAACATTGCTCTTGACACCTTTGACTTTTTTAGTGTCCTTCTTACCCTCAACACGTGTCGCATATATTTTCGATCGAAGTCCAATGAACTCGGTCATAATTGCACCATTGCATTCGTCTTTCATGAGACCGGGTATCTTCTTGTTGACAAGCGGCATACCATACCTATTGTCCACCGGAAAATCGCTCGTATCGAATTTTACAATGTCGCGCTTCATGTCCATGTACATATCATCGCTCTCAATGTTGTATATGAGACTATCCGTATCGGTATACATGATTTTACACTTATCCCGATACAGAGGTACCATATACTCGTGATGCAATCCATACAAGCACGTTTTGGATATGTCGAGTATGCACATACCCACATATATCGGCTTGTTGAATTTCACCTCGAGATTGCGCAATTCTACAGCAATAAGGTTTTCCGAAAAAACACTTCGGCTGTGGAAGTTTGGCTTCGCAATCATTGCCTCTGCACCATATCTGCCCTCCCATTTCGTCAAAAGCTTTACATCTACATGATTGCGCACATTCTCCATCGTTTTGCCAAACACCGCATTGTTCATTAATTTGAATAAATTCTTTTCAAAATCATTTTTGGCTAGCGTTCGAAATTGCGTATTTAACTCGATATATGAACGTAGCCATGGGGATTGTGTGAATTGTAATACCCTATGGATTTTCGTAAGGCAAAGTCCATGGCGTAAGCACTGCTGTAAATTTCGAAAGTGAATGATCTAGCGTTTTTTAACACAGACGGTTGCTAACAGCTTTTCCCCCTGCTTACCCGGCGGTTTTTCATGTATTGGACAAAACGGCAGGTCTTTGTGCGCATCATGTAGAGATTGTGGATATTCCAAGTCGACTTCAAGGATGTAGCCTATCGGTGAATCTAGCGCGATGGACGATGGATCAAACTTGGACACGTCGTTGACCCATCGAAAACCTCCGTATGGCAAAGGTTGACACATTGCCCATCCATACAAATTATTGACGTCAAAATACATCAAGTATGATGATGCTTTCGATGGATCAAACGACTCCATGTACTTATTATTAGCGTGTGCATATCGGTTTGAGCATTGACTGAGACCACCGCGTATACCCCGCTCAACGAATAAAACCATGTCGATGTCGGTTAGTAATTCAAACTTGACATTCGAGTGTTTTAGCATTGCATCCCAGGTATACCCCGGCAATGTGTAGTAATACGCGGGATCTAGGTCATAGCGCTCAATGCACGTATTTCGAAAGTTTTCGAAAATATCAGCTAATAACAAGACATCTGTCTTCAAGTATAAATCGCTATAGTCACCCAGCGTTCGAATGGAGAACCGCTCCCAAATTTTCTCAGC
Organism: Ophion costatus; assembly: GCA_951751655.1. NCBI lineage: Eukaryota > Metazoa > Arthropoda > Insecta > Hymenoptera > Ichneumonidae > Ophion > Ophion costatus. Next base: position 35,759,681 of record OX632360.1, read on the forward strand.
ATGTGCATACTCGCTCTCGGATACTGTAGCATCTGTCAGGGAACTACAAAAGGTGTCACGTGGTGGTAGGCAAGTGTCGTCTAGCTTGGTCACCCCATCAATGTACTCATAAGGGAAGACCCCTTTTCGCGTGAGCAAATTGAAATTGTCCGTCGATAGCGTTGGGAACTGCTTGCGTAAAATGTTGAGTTTGTCCTCGGTCAAAAATGAGGCTAATTTGTCGAGACTGGGTTGAGGAATTTGTATGAATCGATGAAGCGCAATTGGATCTTGTGTTTTGAATCATCTGTAATTTCAACATGCTTCGGGAAGGAGATGTATTTCTCCTTTGTGATTGGAAGCACATCGGTTTTTCCTTCGAACGCTGTGGCTACTTCCTTGATTATAAAATGTGCATCATAACCGGATAAGTTGTGAAAAACTATGGGAATGAAGAATGACTGTTTGTAGTTTAAATTGCAATTAGAATGGGCAGGGCCTCTATAGCGTCCAGTCAGATGGCAATGATCTCGAACGCGTACATCTTCTTGCGCGAATGGTTTCCTGCATATATGACATTGGGTCGCTTTGCGAAAACTGACCCACTCGCTCGGTGTCAGATAAATCATTGGGACATTGTCGCAGAAAATTTCTTTTATCCGCAATGCTAGATTTTTCAGTTCTTTGACAAACCACGAAACACAATCGGCACTGCGACGTGAGTGATATGAAGATAGTGTTTGATCATACGCACAACACACGTAGTATCCTATACTAAACACTTCATGATGTTGATACATATCTTTTGCTTGGTTCTTCTCATCAGTCTTTGCTAAAACACACTCCAAATCGGCATACACAATGAAGGGATGGCGCTCTTTCCGGCTAAAGTTGGTGAATTGGAGCCACTTGTTGGTGTCATTTGGTAGTCGGATCGAGCAGTCGTTTATTGCTCCACAATCGACTTCGTGGGATTGCAATTGTTCCCCGGAACCGAAGTGGTGTAAGCACCTGCAAACCAATCAAGATTTTTTAAATCAATGTTCTCCTTTAGTAGATATATAATTTTGTATTAATAATGTTAAATTTACATACCGATCGCATATATATTTTTTATGCTCCGCTTTGCTCAGTTGCGCCCTCACGAGTCTCGACAGGTTCTTGATCCATACGAAATGCCCCACATTGTCGTCCTCAGTATCTTGCATGTACAGCAAATTGATGTGCTTCTCCTTCTTCTCTTGAGTCACGCGTATTGGAACAATGTCCTTTTTCGTGGTGGTGGTATACACATTGATCGACAGATTATTTTGCAGCTCAAATTTTTTTATTTGATGTATCGTCACCGGGAATTCAATATCCTTCAGATTCAGCACTGTCGAATAATGGGGGTAAGACGACGGATGGTCACTGTGTCGTCCAGCTGGGTGTAGAGCAGCGACAACTGCCCACGCGAAACATGCATTATCACGCGATTTGACGTTAACCACAGCCCTCTTCATCATTATTTGTCGCGGCAATGATATGGAGCACCCAGCACGCATCGGATTATACTTATTCACATTTATCGTGAGGTTAAGTATTTTCCGCAAAGCCCAGCCACTATCTCGTTCTTGAAATTCGTCGAGCTTGGTTAAAGTGGGCTCCATAACGCATTGCTGGTACCACTCATTCAAATCGCTTGTGTTAAATAGTTCACAGTTTCGCGTGTTGACACTTTTATTGGCATTTTTGGCTCCACTCGCGAATTCACCATTAAACACTGTATTAATTTTAATACTGTTGTGTTTGCAGGTACTATTTTGCACATGTTGAAGCACTAGGTCGCGAGCATCATTGAGAAATTGCCGTGGTTCGATGTGGTTGCGATTGATTACGGAACCGGTCAATATTCGACTATTGAAGGATGTGTCAATCTCTCGCCAGATTAGCCCATGATGACCGTGTCCTGCACCCGTGTGTACAAAATGATTACGCACAGAATTCCTCAACCCTTCCAGTCGCGCTATTTGGGCTATCAATGACTGTTGAAGTCCAATTGATAGTCGCGGGCGCTTAATCCGGCTTTGTGTTTCCAATTGTTCGATAAACTCAACGCACCGTTGTTCCCACACAGCAAAATCTTCGAATGAACTTAGGAGCGCGGCTTGATCATGCAAGATTTGTTCTGACTTCTCCGCGTTGCTCTCCATATTTGATGAAACGAGGCTTCTCAAAAGAGATGATGTTCACTAACTGACTGCTCGATCGAAAGTGCGAACACTTTTGAGCGCAGCAGATCATTAAGCATGGTTTTCCCCTTTAGACACTTTTCATCTTTCCCTATCATCTCGGAAAATATCACCAACCCACGAGAATGATCTAATATCGCATTGGAATGCCGGGAAAAATAAAAGAGCATCTCAGTCAAGATGCGTGTAGTGAAAAAAAAATCATGGGCTCTCGGCGCTCAAGTGGTCCACGGTCGAAGCCTAAAAAGGTCTCCGATCCATAGATCTCCGAAAGTTTATAGTTTTTCAACATAAACACCCCGTTATCGTATATGCTCTGAATAGCGGAGCAATAAAAAAAATTCTAATAGCTTGGAGAGTGGTGTTAACGAAGAAAAAATCCTTAACCATGGGGCTAACTTGTCCAGACCTGCATGATCTCAAGTGTCGGCATCAAGGTTTGACGTTGCACTCTCTGTATATATTTTCATTCAGAGATGAAAAACTAAAGCCCGGTAAAATGGAAATGCATTTTTTCCCCGGATCACTGTCTTCGTCGCTTGCTGTCGTAAAATTTTATGGGTTTTCAAGTGTGGACCTATGGAATGATGAGATCCGAGTTGCACATGCGAAGCGATAGGGTATGACGGTCCCTGGCGCTCGACGTAAGAAAAAAAAGAGTCGTAAAATTTGAGACTTTCGGACGAGGTGGTTGAAACATTGACACACACACACACACACACACACACACACACACACACACACACACACACACACACACACACACACACACACACACACACACACACACACACACACACACACACACACACACACACACACACACACACACACACACACACACACACACACACACACACACACACACACACACACACACACCCGTACACGCACGCACGCACGCACGCACGTACACACACACACACACACACGCGCGCGTGCCCACACACACACACACACACACACACACACACACACACACACACACACACACACACACACACACACACACACACACACACACACACACACACACAGACATCCCCCTCCCCACCCTCTCTGCTCGCCCCCTTCCCTCCCTCGCCGCTCGCTTCCCCCTCCCCTGCCCCTCGCTCCCTCCCCTCAAACGGTAGGTTAGAACCGCTATAGCTCTACTACTCATATAGATGCATGAGAAGAGGGGTGAAACATGAGCTATAGCTCGCAGGCTGTAATAAGATGGGAAAATAAAAATTAAAAAACAAAAAAATTGCGTATGTTGGAGCAATACAAATTCATATTGTTGGTTTCTTGATACCTGAAGGTGAGACTTTTTATTGCTTGCGATCGAACAAGCGAGGTGTGCTCGGTTGGAATAAGCGAGGTTTGCTTGTTTGGAACAAGCTTGGACTGGAACCAGTTTTGGCTCGTGATAAATAAGCTAAGAAAATAAAACGCTAAACTTTTAGCGTTTTATTTTCTCTAGCGGAGTTTTAGCTAGACAAGCTCAAACTTCTGCTTGCCACCGCGTTTACAATTTTTAATTTTTGTATAGCACAATTTGCGCCCCGACCAACCTTTGTTAAATTTATTGCTGGCCCTGTAAACGGGCTGTATATTTTACGTTTACATTTATAAAAGCTCTCATCATATTCGAAGATGAGAGCTGTAAAATTCACTGTAACACATTATATATGTTGATACGTACAGGTCCGTCTCATGCGCGACACCCCCCACCACGAACCAAGAAAAAAGCAAACGATCTTGCGATAGGAGCAGCGGAGGGGAAAGCTGCAACAGGGAGGATCTCCAAAAGACATAAATAAACACAAAATATAAAAGGTTACAAAGCAATAAGCGGAAAGAAAGACGAGGGAAAGAAAAAACAGAAGAGAACAAAAACAGTCAAAGGTATAAAAAGTTAATAATAAGAGGGAAAAAAAACAGAAAAGAAACAAAAACAGAAACGGTAGGTAACGAGGAACGGGCGGGGAAAAAGACGTACGAAAGAAAGCAGACAAAGCAACAAAGAACAAAGGGAAAGTAAAATTTATTTGTAGTAAGAAAAAAGGTTAACAATAAAGCGGATGATGGGTATTTGGTAAGGGAAGGGAAACAATAAACAATAAAATATGGGTATAAAAAAGGAGGAAATTTCGAGGAATGGCACTTCTTTAATCCCTTGTGGATCGACTAATATCGCTCAGCAAAGTACATCCGTCTCGAAGAAGGAAGCTGAAAGAGGGGAGTATTGAAAAATAGGAGAAGTGAGGAATCGCCACCCTAGAATCTCATTTTTTTGCCTAGACTAAAAAGTACCGCTCAGCAAAGTACCTCCTGAAGGGCGAGGGAAGCTGAAAGAGGGGAAATTTAAGAAACAAGAAAAAGAAGAATTGGGACATAGTTTTTGAGTCCATAAGTAAGAAAAGGGAGCAAATCATAAGAATGAAAAAAGAGATCATGAAAAATCAGGAAGAATAAAAAGAGAAGTAATAAATTACGGCGGGATTAATAGAAAATTTGTATTAGGAGAATATAAAGTGCGAGGAGCTATCTGAAACACCAGGCGACACACACGCATACACAGAGGCACCTGTAACACACAATAGTAGTCGCAAGGATCTCCAAAAGAAAGGAAAGCCTGAAGGTCGAAAAGGTATACGAAATTCGAGCGTCACACGGACACAAACCATATAACGCACGGTAAATCATTACAAGAGGGTACGTGGCGCCGTCCGATGGCGGGAGCAAAAGTTAGGGTAATCGATTACCGACGCGCGATAACCGATTACGCTCACGGAGAGGAGAGAGGAAAAAAGCGCGCCGTAGCGTGTCAATCGACAGCGCGCCGCGATCCATCGCGTCGTGAGTAAAAGAGTCGCTAGAGAGGGGGAAGTCAGGGACGGCGCGTAGCAGAGAGCGCGCTCGGCACCACGCACCACGAGCAACGATAGGAAAAGAGGGGGAAGCGCGCTGTCAGCCCCAGCCCCGTACCACGATCGAGCGCACCACGATCGATCTCCCTAGGAGAGAGAGGGAAGCACGTCGCAAACTCCGAGCGCTATAGGCGAGAGCGCACCACAACACACCACGCCGCCAGCGACAGTACGATAGGAGAGGGGGAAGATAATGACTGACCCACGATAAAGAGACCGTGTTCACGCACATTTATTATCCGAGTTAAATCGGCGATCCAAATGTTTGACCGACGGAGTAGCGGCGTATAAATAAGCCCACGAAACACACACAACGACACAAAAAACACGACACTTGAACACAGCGAACTTTTTATAGTATATCGAGCCATTAAAGCTGAATGAATTGCATTTTATTGATACATCCGTATATTATTTTTCCATAATTCTCCTTCACATTCCCTCTAATAGATTCTCACATACGTTATAGCGATTTAAGTCCTTCGGAATTGAACTCATTTGAACTTTATATTGCAAAGTCATGCATTCTCCGAGCACACCTCGCATTGAGAAACCAAAATTGATCCACTAAGTTTCAACCCCGATTTCTTCACAATGCTGATGTCTTCATCAGCAACTTGCGAAGCGAATGAACTTCAATGAGGACTCGGAAAAAGCCACAACCGCTCAGCCTATACGTATTTCGAATTTCGTCACTTAGAGGCAAGCAAAATTGCTAATTAGCACCAAAATTTAGAGACAACCCACCATCGAGTTGCAATAATTTACGTTAGTCTCTCGCGAATCTTAGGACTGAGCGGAGCTCAACAGGGGCCGAGGCTCTCTATACCCTGAGTCTATTTCCGTGCCCTTAGAAGTTAGTTCCGAGTACGCGTCTTCGATTCTTAGCGATCAAGCATCACTACCCAAGGGTTAAGTGAGGCACTGAGGTGCAGCGTCTCATCACGCTTCGCAGGCTAAAAAGAACTCATTACTGTGTAGAAATAATTATTCGTTCAACCAATCGCTCAAATAATAAACCGCAACTCGTAATTTGCGTACGTGAGTGTCATACTATTGTACTGTCTTTGAGGAGACCCGAACGTCCAGCGTCAGCACGGTATCAAATTACAAGCTCATCAAATCGTAAGTTCTATCAACCCATGTTTAATGTAATAATTCCCAACTTTGTCAAACCGGTTTAACCAATGAAAGGAAACTGCGATAATAAGCTAAATTGTCAATAATAATTATCTGTATCAAAATTGTAACCTCCTTTTCCAATTTCTCAAACCTTGATAACGAAATATATACATATATTTCGACAGAGCATACTTGTCTCTTATTCAAAAGGCCCAAGACCCTTATATTAATCGACTAGATAGGTGCGCCAAGTATATATTGAGGTAGATCGGAAGACTCCGACTCTAGAGTCATTCCAAAATAAATCTCAGCCCGCTCAGTAACACGAGGGAGCATAACATTATTAAAAAATACCTAAAAACAAAAGATTCTATATCAATTCCTTCACTTATCGAATCCCGAACAATTAAATCTTATTGTAACATATTTTGACCCGTTACAATGTATTTATAGCAATCCCGGTGCCGGCAAGAAATGCAAGAGAGAACGAGTTATGGCGACGCTGAACATGCCTGTGGCATGATTCCGTAACTCGGTAGCGACGCTTATCGTTGCCGTTAGCTAGCGACAGCCAATAAGAGGCTCCCTTTCTTCGGTGATCATGTATGCGATTGTCTGCCGCTAGCTTACGATAACGAAAACTATCGCTACCGAGGTGTAGAATCTCATTACGTTACGATACGTTATGAGGCTGTGCGGAGTGAGACTAAACGCGTCGCTTACTGCGACTCTCAAGACAGCGTATGTATCTATGTTTACGACATAACCGAATTACCTTATTTGATTCAATAAACGAGGGTACATCTATTTTTGTGGTCATAGAATAGCTCGGTAATTCGGTCCTAAATTATGAAACCCGTAGAAAGAGGTGAGCAGGCCTTTGTTGACTCGATTGTGTCTACATATAGGACTGCAGAATCATTTTTAGTCACTTGGTCACAAACTTTTTTCTTTTTATTAAGACATTTGACAAACTGTGTAAGACATCAATTTCTCTCACATACACATGTCTTAATTTTGAAAAAAAAAGAATCATGGCTATCACGTCAGAATTGTAATTTTTATTTATTTTCAATAATTATAAACTTATGTTTATAATTGTTTCTTTGTCGTAGATTCCATTGTACGGGATTGTTCTCCTTAATACATTTCCCATTGTGTTGCACTTCTCCAATTATAAACAACTATTTTAACATAAAATATTTTTTTATTTTTTATTCATCGAATGATGTTGACCTGTGGTCGAGACGTAGTTATCGACATGGTCACGACTCAGTAATCGACAACGTTTATCTGTATGTATATCTGTTTACTATCGCGAATCTGTGTATGTCTATTGCTGGTCCGTGGATTCTTCAGACAATACTAATTACGGGTCCAACATTTTTTGTCAATCTTGTCCCACTTATCGATAGCCATGTCGATTATTCAGCAGAGTGTTTACATTGCTGAACCGGTAATCGTCATGTGTGGAAACTCGTTGAAATTTGCATAAACCTATAATTTTCCATGCTGAACTCAAAACTACAAGTCTTGTTTATAACTTGAAGCTAAACGTGCCTCCCTCGAGTCCCCAGGCATTCTTAAATCACTCGAGTTGTAATACTGTTCGATTTAACCTCCAAATGAAGGATTCGTTCGAAATAACAAATAAACGCTATCGCCGAATACATTTGATTTGATTATTCTTGAATACTTATAAGTACGAGGGTGACGAAATACAACATAGTAAATAGCTCCTGGGAGCTCACATATCAGAGATCTGCAGAAACAACTGATTCTTATTTTAAAATACTTATTTAACCTGTAAACATGACCACTGAGCCGATCATTTGGTACTTCTTATTAACGAGCATGTAAGATCTTTATTCATTATGAAGATATTTCACGTCAACTGAATTTGGACTGAAACGAACCGGACATTTGCTATTTAAACTCTTCGGAAAATAAAATATAAAATATACAGTGTAATAAATACACAACCGATGCGCTTGAGAGTTTCTACCCAACAGGATATGTATAAAATACGGAACCTGAATTCCCACATGGAGGGCGTGATACTCAGCATGCCGAAAATCTGCTGGAAACAAATCACACAATTAATGACATTTTCTGCAATTTTGATGGACACGACGGCAATATATCATCGTCGGCTAGAAGGGTGGCGTCGCGACTAGTGACATTGAACAACTTGGGTTCGAATTATGTTAGAAAAGTGACATCAGAAATTCAATTTAAAGCGTGGATGTTGAGATATATGTATAGATAAATTTCACCTCCGATATTTTTGCATACTATCGCGTCAGCATATCCACAATAGCTGCTCGCCGTTCAGGACTTGCCAGCGAGATTCTACCGTATCTTATGATGAGTAAAAAAAGGTTGAGAGCTATTATCCAACAAATTCGTACCAAATATGAGCACTAAAAAAGAACTAGGTAGCTGGTATATAGCATGCATCTTTATATGCCTAATACTATTTAAAGGGGTAAGAGTTGTTCTTTTCCGATGCAGTCTACCGGACATATAGGCTGTCCGATTTGAAGTGGAACGGGCCAATATCTCACAAACGGATAGCCTGATTGCAAAGAAGATTAGATACAAGTAGCATTATTTCGAAGCCGAAATATGATAGTTGTATTCTCAACCCTTACGGGTGGAGGTGTTGAGGTTACGTGAAGGTCATCATTGATTTTCTAAATGCAACCCAATATTTTTGTGCACACATATTTCTAGTCACATTGTAGCCGAGTCCAACAACCTAGTTTTAAATATTCCGGCTCGAAAATTATTACACCTTTGAGGCTGCTAATACCGGAAGTATCTTTAAATAGGTTCCAATATTTATGGTAATATCGGTATTATTTCTGAATAGGCTCGGATATTCCTACTAATATCGAAAGTATTTCTGAATAGGTTTACCACCCCAACAATCTGATTGTACATCTCTTAGTTTGAAAATTATCACAGCTATGAGGCTGCGAATATGGGGAGAATTTCTGAATAGGTTCCAATATTTTTAATAATATCGCCATTATTTCTTAATAGGTTCCGATATTTCTGCTAATATCGGAAGTATTTCTAAATGGGTTTGCCACGCTGCACTCGCAAGTGCTGAATGTGTGTCTCTCTTTTATTCACGTGCGCTTTATAGTGGGAGCGTTGATTATACCTACTTCCTACAGGTATCGATTATCCCCATTAGCAAGGACGCGCGACTAAGAGCCCCCCCCAATCCAGAGACTGTAACAAAGAATGGCTACGCAACTCATTTTATTCTTATTGCTCCTCGACAATTCTAACGCTTTAATTCTCCTTCTTTCAGCAGTGCCCAGTTATTGAGTAAATGAGAATGTTGACATTTTTTTACCTTTGAATAATGTCTCGGTAATTACCGTAGGGAGGCAGAGAGCTATCTACGGCGTTTGGGAATCGGAATGATTGGGAGCGTTCTTTCATTCAGCAAATAAAAGGAATAGTTCGAAATGACTACCGATATAGAAGTAGGCGAAACTGCGTTTTTGAGAATCAGGATGATATTCGTACCAAAGCTATGTAAGGTATGATACACAATAGTATTGCTCGGTCGTAGGCAACAAGAAAAATACATACCTTTAGGTATCAAGAGGTTACAAATATAAATTTATCTTGCATCGAAATTGGCAAATAATAAGTTCTGAAGGCTTGGGCTTGAGAATTGAAAGGCCTAAGATGTGTATGTTTCATAAGTTAACCAGGCATAAAAGATCCATCTTCGGTTACTGCAACTTATTTAAATAATCAAATAATACTCGACGCTTCCCAGAACAGAAAGCAAAAATGTAGAATTCTCTTGCATTCAACACAGGTGACGGGAAATGTATATTTGCAGGTACTGAACGGTGAGAAATGTAAATTTTTCATTGCTCGAAAACAACGAAAAATGTATATCAGTGGGTATCGGGAAGATGAAAATATGAATTTGTCTCGCATCGAGCACAATTGAGCAAAAATATTGTTAGGCATCGTGAAAGAAAATCTATACATTTATTAGGTCAATCAAATACCGTGAGGTCACAAATATGCCTTTTTCTTGCATCGACCTTATGTAATAAGCAATTCTTAGAGCCTTAGGTGTTGAAGCGGCAAAAATATGAATTTCTTTTAGATCAATTAGGCAAAAAATATGTATCTTTGGGTAGCCGCGACTCAACAAAGTCCCAACAAAGCGCGACATGTAAACCCAATGTCTGAGTATCTGAGAAATATTCACTTCACTGACTGGGGTTCATGGTTATAAAAATAATAAAAGTTAAATTGTTCAAAGAATAATTAACATTTTTAAATGTTCATTATTATCGTTCATTGTTCGTACTTCCTTCATTATTAGTACTTCGTTCATTATTAGCACTTATAATCCACTTATTTCTCTCGTGCTGGGGATGCCATTTACTAAGATTCTACGAATTCAAATATCTCGAACCACTTTTCCCTACTTAATATGAGTTTAAAACTATACACGTATACTTTCTTTGAATATATTTGAAACTTACTAGGCCCAGTACGCCAAGTAATAAGAAATCCCCTCGAAAACATCGTTGTTTGCTTTACCCTATAAAATGTTATGGTTTACTTTACAAGTTATTATGATTTCTATACATTCAAATAACGTTTTTATTATGCTCTTCCGTTAATCTGAAGGGTGTCTCAAGTGACCTGACAACTTAAATTGCGCGCCGTTTTTTTGTGACGAACATAAAGTACTAATCTTTGACAACCGGTATGAGGAAGTATGGCGGTTTAGTCATGGAGAATTACACGAGCGAGCAACGCATAGAAATAGGTATTTGCTGCATTGTTAGCGTAGTTCTTGCGGACGAAGTTTCATGGTCGTGTTATCTCGCGCCGCGGCAATGTGTATTGGCCACTAAGATCGTGCCATTTAACGCCATTGGACTTCTTTCTTTACGGATTTCTGAAAAGAAAAGTTGGCAGAGTGCACGATTAAAAGAAAGGGAGACTCGGGGAGAACAAAAACGTAGTCATTTATTTACGATGACGAAAAGTAGCGAGAGCGGTTTTTGCCGCGCGTTTTTCTAGATAGCATAAAAAATACGAAGAAGGGGAGGCGGTAGTGTGCCAACGTTAGCAGAGAAACAGCAGGATGGCCAACGGGTTTCTGGGCCCGTCGGGGTCGCCCTCTGTGTGGCCGTCGGAGCATCGTTATTAGTCCGGTGACTTTCCAATAAAAGTGTATGCCAATTCACATTCCATAGAACATTCCGGAGCCCAAGAAAGCATTCGGGCGCACTATTAATGTAATTAGTCGGCAATTATGTCAAAATGTTATTGAAAATATCGTCAAAAGAGTGAATGTTTAGAAACAGGAAGGAGGCGGCCATTTATTAGATATCGTTTTTCACACATAATCTCCACGTTTGCACCTTATAGTAAAATTAAAACATACGTGATTTAAAAATAAGTCATATGTTTTATTAATGCATTAAAGTGTCAGGTCATTTTGAGAGACTATATTACCCCTTCGCGGTTACACGTTCTGGTTATAACACGCTGGTCACAGGGGAGTCGCAATGATCCCAGCCACGTTTCAAACGAGTGCTGTGGTGGCCGTATCATTTCAAATAACTTATAAAAATTCAGGATATTAGTGTGAACATTTTAGAATGTGGCATTCTCGGCATGATATTTTTATGAAATTTTAAAATGGCGGGAAAAATCGGCAAGGGGCCAATGCGTAAAAAAGCCCCTTTTTACTAAAAAAAAAATCAAAACTGGCAATTTTCAATTTTTTTCACAGAATTTTAGGGTTATACTCTTCAGATATGATAGTTTAAGGGAAAAAGAGCTCCATAGTGGAAACTAGATTTAAAAAATAGCTGCACGTTCGACCCTAGTATGTACTCATAAAAGGTTCACCAAAGTACCGTTAGAAGGCAGGCCTTAACCGCCAACAACTTGGCTTAACGAGTAAGGCCACTGTAACGGCCCAAAAAAAAGGTTTTTCCACTAATTTTTTGCTCCCGAAATTGAAGGTATTTGAAAAAAAACTTTTAATGGTGTTATCGGGCATACATTAAACTTTATTATAAAATTTTTTTACAGTAAAAAAAAACAAAATGGCGGTTCCACAGCTATCTTCCCGGGACATGTTTTGCTTCCAGGGCTCCGCAGCACGCAGCACCACTGGTGCACTTTTGAATCTAGAACAAAAAAAAAAAACCATTAATCTAGAGGGCTATAGCTAGAGAATGTCGATCGGATTTTAAAAAGTATCAATTTTTGTGGATTTGGCGTGCGTTTGAAAAAAAAATTGATTTTTGACGAAAAAAACGGCAAGTTTTTTGTTAATAAAAAATCAATAAATAAAGTTCTTGAAAATTCCGATCGACATTCTCAAGATAATGTAAATGTTCACATCTGGTTAAAATTTCAAGTAAAAAAAATGAAAATTGTTCGAGTTATGCTGCGTGCCATTTTGAAAAACCATGTTTCGAGAAAAACGCGTTTAAAGTTTTGCGAATAGTTTTTTATTGGAAAAAATTAAAAAAAGAAGTTAAAAAAAATGTTTACCGTTAGTCTGCAATCCCAGCACCATACATTTGTCCTGCGATAGCCAAATTTTCGTCTTCTTCGTCTTTCCTGGTTGATTTTTGGAGCGCGCGCGCACTTTTGGCCGCGTCGCTCAGAGATGTCTCCGCGTGCGTGATGCGTTTGGCGTCGGCTTCGATGCAGAAATTATATAACTGTACACCAATTTCCACCTCCAACATCTTGAATATTTGCAAGACGTTGGTAAGGCCGCCATTGAATATGCAAACAGCGATATCCGTCGCAATATCTAGTACAGTTTTTCCGCTTGAGGATGATTTGGGGGCCAAACTCCAAACGGTAGCGTTGAAACTTTCGTTATTGTTTTGAGTATAGGCCCCCAAGCAACGCTCCAGCAACTCGTCCCGGCTCAATTCCATGTAGATGGGTTTGATGGCTTGATAAACCTCCTCACTCATTGGCTGATTGTGATGATACGCATCCAAGGCATTTTCTGCTTTCGCTTTCTTCCAACTGCACCAATTCTCCGAACATTTTTCGTGCTGAGGCTTTTCATCCGTTGACATTTTGTGAAAAAGGTTTGCCCAGATCTCATTTTTCATATTTTTGATGGAATCGGAATTTCGACGGATTGCTAAGCCGTAATAAATGCTTAGTTCGTCAATCAATTTGGCAGTGAGTTTTCCTCTTCCCCCGAGACCTTTTGTTCCTTTTTTTAAGTTTCTCAATCGAGTGCCCATTCTTTTTTGCACGTGATCTATGCACTCTTTTTTTTTAACATCAACATTTTCATAAGGCTTCGAATCCACGATGCCTTTGAAAGTTTTGGAATCGCCATCTCCGATATAATTGCAGTCGTTTCGGAGCAAGTTTTGACACGCTTGGCGGCGACCTTCATTTCCTAAGGACAACAAATTTTTTTCGCACAGGACCTTTTTTTCTTATTCTAGAGGGTTTAAACTATTTTTTAAGCCAATAAAAAAAAATCGATTTTTCAAAAAATTTACAGTGGCCTTACCCCTTAAAGTTGCGCTTAGCGTCATTTCGACGATGGGTGACAGCAGAAGATTATATAAAAAAATGAAACCATTTATGTAATAGCCAAATACATTGTATCTATTATGCAGGTGTACAAGAAAGGTCTCCACACAATTATTGAACCTTAGAAATAATCTTATTAAAAATGTTTTATTTGTATTTAAAAAACACCTCGTTATAATAATAAATTGATCACCATTGTAGGAAAATACACCTTATAAACCAGGCAAGACACTAAAAATGCCGTGCTAGGTGTTGGCGTGCATGTTTAAGAAAAAAAAGGCTTGGCGAAGGATTTCAACTACCCAACTACTCGACTCTCAGGTTTGAAATAATGAAATTGCTAAGTCAGATGGTAGCGGTTGGAGAAAATTTTTTTTTTCATCATGATAAAATGCTCGTTCCGTGAAGCGACTTTTGCCTGATTATCTTTCAGAAAAGTAAAATTATTTCCCAACCTTTTTACATAACCACATTGAAAACTTTGTTGCCCTCAATTGGTTATGTGAATAGTAATTAAAGTAACGATCCCAGGAAGTACAGATCAGATCAGTAATGCGCCTTTTAGCTCTCGCAAACTTAACATTTTAATTTATTTAAATCGTTTTAAAAATATATAAAAATATATTAGTACAACTTTATCACACATCTATTACAGATGATATTAAATATATTTTAATCGCTGACTGGCAACGGATACGAATTAAATTGTTAAAAATTGAATATATTTTATCACAAAAGCTATTTATGCGGATGCTTGAAACGGAAAACTCTATATCTTCCCGAGCTTTTCTTTCGTAACCATGCACGCCAAGACCTTGCATGGCATTTCCAGGGTACTTGTGTAGTTCATAGGATGTGACGTCAATTTTTATTATCATAATCTGATTTTTCAAATAAAAGTGAAACATTTTTAATAAGATTATTTCTAAGGCTTAACAATTTTATGTACAGCACTTCTGGTACACTTGCATAATACGTATATTGTACTTGGCTATTACATAAATTATTTCATTTTTGTGTACTTTGTGTCATTAATTGAAAAAGATCTGCAGTCTTTAAATGAAGAAGAAAGGAACCTAAAACTGTGTTTTTCCGGTGGATGATACGCAGATATGCAGCCTAACATTTGAAATCACGTCCTCTCTAGCGATGAAATCACTTGTCATAACATTAGGGCCATAAATGGTTCCAATTCGCACTATATTCTTCAGCGATAGGTACGTGAGGTTGATCCGTAGCAGCGGTGGCATTTAAGTTTATGGTGTAGTATTTTAAATGGGGAGCTTTTCGGCCCTTATCGCTTTCTGAGCATACTGGTAACCAGGTAGCAATGTCCGGAATTTCTACAAAATTAATTGTCATCGCTGCTTGGAGTCGTCTTGTTTTAGAGACATAGACTTGAGGGCTGTAGTAGTAACTCGTAATCTGTATTCTATGGTAACTTGTATTAAAATGGACATTCTAATACAAGTAACCAATTAACTTATCGGGGGCCCTTGGATACACTCGTGTGACCCTAGGAACAAGAACACTTGCAAATAATGCGAACATCCGAAAAAAGGATCATTAAAAATAAAAACAACAAATGTAATATTATCTGGAGGAAGTAAATACACCGTTCTTGTTAATAACATTAAAAGTGCGATTTTATTCGTCCATAAATTATTACTGCATTTGAGATCAGACAAACAAGTATTAGGAACACCTATAATATTCTTCGTACATGGTTTGTCTCCGGATTTCTATTTCAATAATATCATTCTCGTCGAAGCTGTTCAGGACATTGCAGTTGATGCACCAAATCGGGGGTCGCGATAGTCGGCCATTCTCTGCAGAAGCTCTGCATATATTTTTTACGAACGCGGGATGGTCCCGGTTTGCAGTTTTCTACTGGAATTGTTGAATTAAAACTTTAAACGATGAAAGTGTTTAGGAGAACGAATATATCCTTTTCGATTATGATGTTCAATAAGTTCTGAAGATAAAGATCGGTGCTCTTTAATTCTGATTTGATAAATGATCTACAGAAATCAAGACCGTACATAAAACATTCGTTCTGATCCTCACTATACGTATCGATACAATTTTACGTGCACGAAACAAGATTGGTTGAATTAATTAAATTATTTTCCTCTGTCTTTTCGAAAAACGGAAATTCGTAATATTAGAACCTATGATTGAAATGAATACTTCGAATGTTAAGATTTTCAGAACAAGGCAGATCGAAAATCTGAAGTCACTTAGATTTTTAAGGCGTATAGAGGCAGAATAATACATTTTTTATGCTTCTATGCACTTTGCTGTCACCGGCTGAATCGTTTCGAGGGAACTCTAGAACAACGACTCAAAAAAGAGCGAGCAGTGATTGGGGCCCTTCGAGCGTGCAGGACCCGCGACTATAGACGCTGCCACTCCCAAACCTGGTCTTGTATACGATGTGGTTTCACAACAATGGAAAACTATCTTATTTTTTCGTAAACGCCGGAACGCAAATCGTATCGTTAATGCCTGTCGCAGTATTCCGCGCGACTTATAGTATTTACAGAATGAGAAATTTTGAGAAGCTTTTGCTTCACCATATGTCTCGCGTGTATTATCGAAAATTTTGAGCACCCCTCCCCCCCCCCGCTGAGCAACTTCGCCAAACTTGAAAAATTCTGTTGTACATAGAGAATACAGTCTATATACTTTTATCTTGCAGTTGATGTGTGGCTTGGGATAAAAACAGTTCCGCGGAAGTGACGAAACATGCGACTCATCGCTTCATCCATACACAGCCGCGCTTCACGCACGCACGTAAACACGCACAAAGAAATCAAAGGTGATCTTGATGACTCACCAGCAAAGTTAGGAATGTATCCTCCATTTACCCCCTTCAAATTCGACTCGTTCAAAGCGCCGTGTACGCATCTCGTTTACTCCCTGCACACTAGGTAATAGACGTTTTATATCTTATCATTATGTACCGTTCAATAACTTTGGCTTCCAACAGAACAATCATAATTATAGCATATAATAAATGCCAGCAGTTATGTTCAAGCATAAAAGAACTAAATTTCTTTTAACCGGAGATCTTTTGCGTTTTTACTGTAGCGCCGCTCAAACAATGCGACTTGGAGTAACAATGCATGTAACCAAATTGTAGGACCATGAATTTCCAAAAAAAAATCACGAGACTATAACCTTATTAGCCCAAATAGATAAGCCGTGGCCAGGTTCCGAAATGCGAAATACATTTCAAACTTTATTGGTGTTAAGTGTAAAATAAACAACATTCTTGGCAGTAGGAAACTCGATGTTGAAAAAATTTGAAAGCTTCGTTCTATTTTTAGTGTGTTTTTTGTATTATGAAGGGCACATATTTTGTAATTTGAGTCGCTATACGATTTTTTTCATTATATATTATGCGCTCGACTACTCGGATATGATACTTGAAAATGAATCGCAGCAATCACAGCTGGCTGGATATGTAATTGCACTTTTTGTAAATTCGGAGCACATAAGCACCTAAATGGCATGGAATTTGTAGAATTGGACGGAATGAAAAATTGCTACAGCATTGTATACCAAATCGTCGGAAGGTATATCAATTTTTATAATGGATCATGTATATACCGTAACGTCCAGAACACTAAAGGGAGATAACACCTATACTTATAACATAGACCGAAGAAATCGTCGGCCACAAATGGAAGGTTCTACAATACCCTAATTAAGGATTCTTCAACACTGAAAAAAAACCTTATTGTAATCGTCAGTCGAATAGAACATTAAAACCTCATTAAAGCAAGCTTGTAAGAATATCAATGTTCGATAAGGATAGGATTTTGTACATCGTCCTGGCGTACCCTAAAATTTGTTGCTGCCATCTTCGTTCCTGCGCCTTCTTCAAATCTGAAACAGAAACCTAAAGTATTAGAGTATTATTACACAGATAATATCTATTCATTCAACCCAGCTCATACCTTGCGTACAACATTCACACACCTCACGTACAACGTTCATACACCATTCACACATCTTGTGTACAATATTTACTCACCTTGTGCGTAAATATTCATACCCTTGCGATACACTCATGAGACAAACTCGAACCCCGGAGCATACAAGCTCCAACGCTGCGACGCAGAGACTCGCTATGGTGGTAATCCTTGACGAAGCTTCTGACACTGGGGCAAGGAGCTCGAAGCTTCAGGTACGTGAAAAAACTAAAGATGTCAAATAAGTTGAGAAGTTTAAATCTTTCCTGAAGTTCTGTAAGGTCCTCGCCAAACTCTCTGTTGAGTGGAAACTTCTCAGGAGATAACCTGTAAGCCGACTCCGGTACAAACACATTATTAGCATGAATCGACACATTTAAGGATGTTGAGTCCCTATGAAACATATTAATGTTAATTGTTCAATAAATAGCTTCTTAATCGTCATGAAATTCTTACATGACCTCCTGAATACTTCATGCAAAAACATACCAAATTTTCAGAATTCTATCATCATTACTTCAACCTCCTTAAGGGTTGAAATAAAAACTGATAAGAAAATTCTGAAAATTTGGTATGTTTTTGTATGGAGTATTTAAGAGGTCGTGTTAAAATTTCACGACGATTAGGAAGCTCGTTATTAAAAAATTAACATTTTGTTAAGAACAATTTTTAAAAGAAATAAAAAAAATTTATCAATAAACTTCGTTTTGTTTCCGTTGCTTCCAGTATATTGTAGATATTATAAAATTGAGAGGTCAAAAAAAAAACTTATTGCAAAGTTACATCAGTTTCCATAAAACAACATTTAATTTGTGAACGTTAATTGTTCAATAACGAGCTTCCTAATTGTCGTGAAACTTTTACATGACCTCTTAAATACTTCATACAAAAACATACCAAATTTTCAGAATTTTATCATCATTTGCGATTTGGAACTCAACATCCTTAAATCCGTTAGAACGCTTATTCATATTTATTTTATTTTCTTCATTTAAATTTTTCTTTTAGTCTGAATAGGCGATACTTGTCGAGATTTGCACTTACCAGATCGATACGAGGTAACGTCCTGTGAGGACCGAGTTAGGCGAGGACCCCGTAAAGGTTGCTTGATGAGACCGCACAAAAATTCACAACGTACGTTATAAAGACCCTAAACCCTCACGGTAACAATTAATTAAATAAAGCACTTCATAAAACTTTGAGTCGATGAGGTGTCAAACGCGACGCCATATATACGCACGGCACGAATCTACACTTCGAAACTTTTTTCACCCGAAATTCGAGCGACTACAGCGCCGAGACGAGACCCGTAACCACGGTCTCATATACAGGCCTGGAAACTCCGTCGGATGAGGAGGGTCGCTTACTGACGAAATTTTTTTAGTACATTGGCCGCTCGGGGCGCTGCTATCTTAAAAGAGTTGGCGGTGAAGTGCGGTACGGGAGCAAACGGAGGTATTGAAAAAAGACAGAGCTAATCGCCGCAATACTCTACATCTGCCTGTGTCCGAAACACCTCATTTCAATTATTGGTTCTGCAGTATATATATATATATATATATATATATTGGTGGTATATCTACCAATATAGCTAATTATAATTAATAAAATTAAGCGGTGAACCAACCCAACAAAGCCGCCAAATCTAATTCAACCAAGCGTGGCTATAACTTAAATGTTAGAAAACTGTCTTATTCATGCAATAATAATCGTGGTCGCACGGATAGGGTGCTGAGATACCCTTTTGAAGGAGCCGAGTTCGATCCCCGAAGAGTGGGCTTGCTTAGAAAAATTATTTTTGGTGGTTATGTTCAACTGGGGGCAAGATTGCAGCGCCGCGTAATGTCAATACCACCACAAATAATTTTTCTAAACAAGCCCACTCTGCGAGGATCGAACTCGGCTCCTTCAAAACGGTAGCTCAGCACCCTATCCGTGCGACCACGATTATCATTGCATGAATAAGACAGTTTTCTAACATTTAAGTTATAGCCACGCTTGGGGTTTAATTAGATTTGGCGGCTTGTTGGGTTGGTTCAATTATTTTATTTTTATAATTAAAATAAAAAAGCGTAATTTTATTCATTATAATTAGCTATATGGGTAGATATACCACCAATATATTTACATATACTGCAGAACCAATCATTGAAATGAGGTGTTACGGAGACAGGCAGATGCAGAGTATTGCGGCGATTAGCTCTGTCTTTTTTCAATACCTCCGTCTGCCCCCGTACCACACTTCACCCACAACTCATTTAAGATAGCATCGCGCCTAGCGGCCAGTGTATTAAAAAAATTTCGTCAGTAAGCGACCCCCCTCATCTGACGGAGTTTCCAGACCTGTATATAAGACCGTGCCAGCGACTTATAAGTTGTCGCGAAAGTCGAGCGACTCCAGCGCCGGGGTGGAATACCCGCGCACTACGAGTTATCCATGTCCCGCTTCGCGATTTCCAAGCTTCGGGCCCCAACCGACCAAATCCCAAAAAGCTAGCCAAAACTCGAAGACGTTATTAATTTGGCTGAAAGTCAGTACTCGAGGGTTTTCAGGGTTGCTGATTATGAATCCGAAGTCAAAATTTAAAATAAAACAAAATAACGGATTTGACGTGAACCACTTTTATTGAGAAAGTACAAAAGAGATACATATGTTGTATAATACGATAAAACCTACAATCGGTTGATTTAAAGATCACGGATCGTCACCCGAAGAATAATTTGATTCACAATCAGTTGATTCAACTTTTAAATCGCTAGAGCTTCCTGTACTTGCTGGTATACGTGGCGCAACTGACAATAGAACTGCTTCTGGAATCAACGACTTTAATTATTTCGAGGCAATCCGTGCAAACTTGAAATAAATGGATCGGATATTAATAATAAGCGTGAAATAATGGCTTCCATCGTTTTGGCTCGGGAACACTTTCTTGCAAAATGTTCACGAAACTTTTTAATGTATTTATTAGTAGACTCTTGTGCGTCTCCAGATATTTGTCTTATCGGCAATACCGATGAGTTTATCACGTCTGCGCCATGAAGCAATACCTTATGTACCGAAGTTGGCATGTATAACCGCGGATATAACTGCACAAAGTAGCGAGCTGTCTGTAAGGTATAATTCTTAAATCTTATGAAATCGATTTCAGGCCACGCGAAATTGTCTGCCATATGGCATGGTAACGCTTAATCAAGTCCTCACCAAGCCCTGTAATAGTGTTAGCCGGGACGCGGGTCCCTCGGTCGTGGTGGTAGACGTCGCCGCATCGCGAGGCGTGGGTCGAAGGGTCTCGGCACCCTCTTCTCACGAGACATGCCGCTTCGAAGGAATCTAGCGCAAATAGCGCTAAGCCGCGAAGCGCGTATCCTGATAGAGGCCCGGGATCTCCGCTACTCGGCTCTATGTATTTTCCCCATAGCCGAAGCGATAACTTGAGATACGGCCCGGTTTGTCAGTATCGCTAATAGAAAAATACAGGGTATCGCTTTTCCGCCTTCCCGATCGAAGTGGTGGAAAACTACCCTGCGATAATGGGAGGAACACCCACGTGGAAGGGGGTCCAACGGGAGGCGAGGAACACCTTGGTGAGAAGAAATGAGGCAGTCAGGAAAGGACCGCGAAGACGGAAGGTTTTGGGATCGAGACACGCGTGTGTAACTCTACGCCTGCGAACCGCTGTGAATAGTAGAGTAGGAGCGCGTATCGTTACCGTAGAGTTTTCTTCCCTTGAAACGTAAACCAAGTTCTATTCTCCAAATTATATCGACATATTTTTGTAACGAGCCAATTCTCCTTGTGTAATAAACAAGTATTTGTCAATCCAGCATACCCTTTCGACTATTCATTTAAAGTAGTCTGGCGATCCGCGACCCATCCATTGGTCCCAAGGAACAATAGCAGTAAAAATGCTTGAGTTTTCGAAAAATCGTCGAGTGGTATTCCCATCATTCGAGCTTTCAAAACCAGGCTTTGGTTGATCGACTATTAGACCCAATTCGATACGGAAACCCTTCTGTATATTTGTTTTTCGGATTTTTATTTGTTCCTTTTCTTTATCACTACGCGCTTGCCACTTTTTAATGTCAAGCTTACATGCTACATGCAAACAACATTCGAAAAACCGTATCCATGCATACAAAGTTGATAATCCAAACTGTAAATGATCTTCAGATACTTCCTTTTCTATAATTGCATCGATATCGTAAAAGTCTTTTGAAGTTGCTTTGCATAAATAGAATCGTTGAGTAGACGTATTATGCGTGATAGCATTACAAACTTTACCGTCTATCATGGTAAAAGCAAGTCGGAAAGAAACTCTTATTTCTTTTCCATCTATAATCTTTTCGAAAGGGACAGGATTGTTCTCTTGCTGTTTAATACAATCCATTTCCTCGCGAGTGGCTTTAGGACTCTCGTGAAAAAATTGGATCCTAATTGGTCTACCAAAGCGAGGAGATGACGGCCTCGGATTTTTCCATACAACAAGTCGAGCGTTTGTTTCTTGGCCTTCTGATACAATCTGCAGTGGAATGATTGAGGTAAAAACATATTAGCATCGGACTTGCTTCCATCATCATTGGTGAACTTCTGCCTGTACGTACTTTGGCCAGAAGTGCCATCTCAGCCCCACTTACAAATTAAATTCAAGTTGCTAACATTTTCAGGAGATAAACTTTTGACAACTTCCATTTATTTTACTAATATTCTAATAGCTATGGGCTTCAGCAAAGCCTGCAATTTTACCTCAGCACTACATTCATTGACAGAAATATCTGACTTAGGCGGATAACATTTGGCTTGATATGGCAATTTATACGGTGGAAATAAATTACAGATGTTCTCTTTGCTTCTATTACGAAGCCCCTGATATTGAGATTTCGATCATTTTTGTTCCACTATGAGCGACAGAGCAGCATCGGCAGATAAAGTCGTTTCTTGAATTGCATCTGTGGACTCCTTATACTTCTCAGCTTTAGATGAGCTCCCAATCCCACATCACGGACAATTTTCGCAGCATCTGATTACCCAGATGAACGAAGGCTCAGTTGAGTCGCATACGTCAGCTTTTCCATACTATGTCTTGCGCGTAATTCTTCATTGGTCCTTCGTTTTTTCCGGTCACTAGACTTTGAAAATTGTGAAGAAGGCCGACCCAATTTATGGGATTTTTCTGAAGATTGTTTAGTTTCTTCGAAAGAAACCAACACGCTCAACCATTCAGAATATTTTTGCAGAAATTTGCCTTCAGTTCTTGATGCTTGCCGCCACTTTTTATGCAAGTCATGCAACAACTTGCGAAGGTCTGATAGAGCAAAGGGGCGTTGCTATTTAGCAAACATGAAATTTTCGATCACTGCATATGTTTCAGTCACTTTATCATTCAAATGACCTTTCGATATCGAAAAAATCTCTCTTGTCAGGCCACATGATTCACGTCCATCAGCGACAGATGCTAAAATGGGAAAATATCATTTCTACATAGATGGATAATTCCATATTCAACCTCGTTACTATTATTTATTCCAAAATATTAATCGAAAAGAAAACGAGGATATTTATAAAAGTGAATTACGTATCATAGAACTCAATACAATGAACACCGCAGACAAAGTCAAGAAAAAGAGCAACACATTCCGCGTCGTTAATGCACGAAATTCAGAAAACTATGTTTTACATTGCAAGAACTCGCACCAATGACACAATGGCAGCTAGAGGCAGCAAGTTTTAACTTTTTTCATTCAATAATAGTTCCATCTACAACATGCGATCGGTCAAGTCGCAGAACTCTATAGGAGTTATAAACTTTTCTCTATGTGTTTAAAATTTTCCGTTGTAATCTTCCCTTTATTTTCGTACAAATGATTCGTTTATTGTTATCGCATAAACGATTATTATTAATATTGTCTTACGCAATGATTTTATACTTATTTGTAACTGCTGATTCAATTTTAAAAAATATTGAATTCGATTGATTATTAGAGATTTGGCGCCCTCTTAAGTATAGCGTTGAAATATTTGCTTACTGTACGACGCGCCTAGCTCGATTGAGAGTCGCCCTTAGTCGTCCCACAGTAGTAGGTATAAGGGAGAGGGCGCGCGGAAGCCTGGAATTCGACCTTCGGATTCTTACCTATCCTGTCCCACGACTACAAATTACCGGAACGTAAACTCTATTTTCGACTATTGCCCGGCTTTTTGGGATTTGGCCCCACTGTGTGACGCGCTCGAGGCGCCCGACTCTCCTTCACGCTACGCACTAGTCCATAAGGCTAAGAGCGCGGACTAACTCGACAGCAGTCTTCCGAGCTGCCCCCTACCGAAAGGTAAGTCCTCCGCTGAACAAGCGACAACCCCTCTTGCCACTGAAGAAGCGGGGATCCTCGTAGCTGAAAAGTGGTTCCCCTTTACCCTGCCGCTGAAGAAGTGGGTAATCCTCCTTCCCTTAAGGAGAAACTTCGGCCATCGATAGCGAGATACGTAAGGGAAGGGAAAGGAAATTTCCCCCTTCCTTCAACCACGCCGGTTTCAACCCCCGCAGACCTCTTACCACGAACCCGGTTTTAATTAGCTCTTGTTACCCTTACGTAGTCACCCTCCCTCACAGTATTTCGAGTAAAATTTTGATTATAATAAGTTAGCCATGTGAATCCAAGTTCGTTCATGGTAAAAAAAAACTGTGAGCCACGTACTTTGACGTCATCTCGTATCATAAACTCATTTGCCAGTATATGTTTTGGAAAAATAAAATAAAATCCGTTCATTATGGCTAACCCTTTGGCTTTCGTTCGTTTTCCTTCCCCTACAATTCACAAATCAATCTGGACATCCGCAACTCGGACCAAAACAATGCCTCGAAACGACCCCGCTGCGGAGAGGAGATGGAAGCGGCGAGATAAGGAGAACTGAGCCTTTAGCGGCCAAGTAATTGTGACTCGGCTGGGTCCCGATCCACGAGGGAGTCCACGTAAGTCGAAAAACTCGGCCACCTACCAGCGGAAAGGGGAGCACGCCCCCCCCCCACCGAGTTCGAGTTCAAGGTGCCGTTACCTCCACCCTTGCGACAACTCTAGCTCGCCCAATTTCCTTTACCCTGCGCTCTCGAAGCTCCGCCGCTACCACCCGCACTCGCTTTTCCATCCCCTCCTCCTCCCGAACCTCCTGTCGCCCCCTCCACTCCACGATCTCCTCTTCCACCTCTCCTGACCGTCCGTCCTCCCCAGTTCCCCCGCCAGGCATTACTAGCCAGGCCGATTTCGACGGGATATTCACGGCGGCCCTCCGGGAATATTCAATCTCTCCCATCATCAATCCGCCTGGGTCCCCCTCGGACTACAGCTCCACGGACTCCTCTACCTCCTCGGGTAGCGACCTCTCGGACCTCGGACCTTTTTGTACACTCCCCCTCACCAAAGCCGGAAATTTTGACACGACAAACGCGGTAGTGAAAAATCACTAGTAAATCATTCCATTCAACCCATGTTCCGAGCATCGTCGTCAGGGGCATAGCAATGTTTTAGGTGTCAGTGGGATCTAAATTCACGTCAAAACGCGATTATTCGTCGAGACATCGCTGAGTGCTGTAATCAATGTAAAATTCTGTGTTGAGACATTAACCAGGCGAACAATACCAAGAAAATCATTTGACGAATGAATTGGAACATATGCTTTTGTCGCGTGAATGCCTACGATCAGTATTGAAGAAAAGTTTTTTAAATAATAATTTTTTCATTGCACATTATTGATATGATATTTAAAACTGAGACCAATGTATTCGAAACAGATTCCATCGTTCCACGATTTCAGAACCTGCGCACGGTTCAACTATGCGCTACAGAAATATGACTTGGTTTAACTTTTTTTTTTTTAATTCATTTATTCAAACTAGTGATATCAACTGTTAACTCTAACAATAAGTCGCATCTTTTGAACAGATTTTGAAGACAAATTTAAACCAGCGTATATTGCAAAAAAATACATGTTTTTTTACATAGCGGCCGATAATTATGAAATATAATAATAATTGCTCTATTTAGTCCAAACATTATTAGACTATAGATAATAATCAGCGTTAATTCGTCTCGATTGCCTGCTCAGCAACGAAGCGCACCATTGCACGTACTGGTATTCTGACAATCTAGCCGGGCATAAATCGATTTCGAAAACTTGAGGCAAGCACGAAAACCTGTTATTATTGTTGTTAAATGACTAGAGAATAATAGGCAACCCTTCCCCGTCTCTCATCGGTTGCACCTGCGCCCTAGTTTCAGTCGGAATTTTACCATCGTTGCAAGTGTACGTATCTTTTTCCGCGTTCTAAGTTTAAGTGTCCCAGTTAAAAAATTAATGTTTTTAACGTTCGCGTTCATCCCCGTGATAATTTAATTGTTATTGCGAGATGATAGTTTGTATAATATCATCATCGAATCAGCCGCACTTTTTCGAGTCAGAGGTGAACAACCATGGTAGTGAAAAGAATAGAACATTGTTATTCGGGTGGAATGTAACCTTGATATTATAATCAGGCTATTACTAAATTTCGAACCACTGATCATTAACATGAGACCAACCCCAAAAAAAATCCATGTAATTCACGAAGGATGCAATTGAATTGATGGTCTTCGTTGAACCTGACTCCGAAGATGTCTCACAAGGAACATCACTTAAGTGTCCACCGGCAATTTTGTTGAAACGCATATACAGGGTTCAGGGATCAGTAGCTCTTAGCACCTTGGATATCTTCGAAACTATAAGGTTCACAGAAATATTTGCTGAAATGAAATTGTACAGTACAAAAGGGGCCATCCGATAGCGATAATAGTTTTTTTGCAGGTGGAGGTACTTCGGGCATTTGAAGGTCAACTTCATTTTTTTAAATGGATCGGATTTTTTTTCTGTATCATGATAGAGGAGCTTAAAACCAGTTCAACGACCTATCACATAAGGTCATTGAAGGTCATAGAAAGTACAGAAAGGCGATAATACTTACAGTTTCGGTAGTAAATAAAATTACTACGTTTATAGTAAGTGTTCGAAATGACGACCATCAATATCAATGCGACCATTATTATGTCCGTATACACATTTCTTAGACAGGTACAGAGAGTACAGAAAGGCGATAATACTTCCGGTTTACTTCACTGAAATTAAACACTGTTCCAAGGACACTGTAATAAGTTTGCAGGATAAGATAAATATGATAAGATTAGTATCGATAAATCGGTCAATCGAGTACAATGTATCCGTTTGAAGAGCAAGTCGATATGCTGCTTATTTATGGCGAATGCCAAAAAAATTCTGTAAGGGCAAAAACCCTGTATGGTGAACAATATCCACATCGATCTCAGCCTTCGCGTCAAACATTGAAAAATGTGTGTGATAAACTTAGGCAAACCGGTAGTTAACGTGCCCGTAGTAGTGTATGCCAAAAACGCGTAACGAATGAAGAAATGGAAATCAGTGTGCTCGCAAGTGTGTCTCGAGATCCTCACATTATTTCGCAACAAATTGAAAATGAATGTGGCATTAGCAGGAGCAGCGTACTTCACATTTTGCACCGTCACAACTTTCACCCGTACCATGTTGGTCTTCACCAAGAATTGCATCGGGACGACTTCATGAATCGCGTAAGGTTTTGTCGAAAGGTTCAACGTCAGATCGAAAACAATGAGTCATTTCTTAATGCCGTTTTATTTACTGATGAGGCAACATTCGCAAATCATGGGAACGTTAATTTGCATAACGTGCATTTATGGGCAACAGAAGATATACATTGGCTGCGGCAGGTTGAACACCAGAAACAATGGTCTGTGAATGTATGGTGCGTATTCATAGGTGCAAAAATTATCGGTCCTTTTTTTATCAATGGAAATTTGAATGGCAACATCGACAGTAATTTTATCAAAGATATATTGAGTCTTTTACTCGAAGAGTTGCCTTTACTTACACGACAAACCATGTGGTATCAACATGACGAATGTCCAGCACATTGTTCATTGATTGCACGAAGACAACCCGACGAAAAATTTCGAAATCGTTGGATTGGACGCGGCGGTCCAATATCGTGGCCAGCTCGTTCCCCAGACCTAACACCTTTAGACTTCCTTCTATGGGGAACATTGGAAGATAAAGTGTACAAAGAAGTACCAGCTACACTTGACGACCTGCAACAAAGAATTATTATATCCTGTGCATCAATAAGTTCTGACGCTCTAAAACTTGCAAGTCAATCAATCGAAAAAAGAATCCAATTTTACATTGATACTGATGGTCGTCATCTCGAACACTTACTATAAACGTAATTTTATTTACTACCGAAACTGTAAGTATTATCGCCTTTCTGTACTTTCTATTATCGCTCTCGGATGGCCCCTTTCGGACTGTGCAATTTCATTTCGGTAAATATTTCTGTGAACCTTATACTTTCGACGATATCCAAGGTACTAATAGTTATTGATCCACCCTGTTTTCCCTAGTATTCCACCCTAGTTTTTACCCTAGCTTTATCACATTTGTGATAAAGCATTGGAAACTATCAAACAAGTTTTTTTTATCTGCCGAAAAACGGATTGAAAGGGCGAAACTACCCCTTAAATAAAGGTGTTTCGAGGGCTGGTTTTGCAGTTTCACCCACAAGCTGTTCACCGATCTGAATGAAACAAAAACCAAAATTCTTCTAATGTAAAGTGATGAATAAGCCTCTATACAATAATTGAAAAAAATCAATTTAAGGGGTGACACGCCTTTCTTTGAGGGATCGGTTTCCGCTTAAAGACGTTGGGCAGATAAAAAAAATACGTGTCTAATAGTATTCAATGCTTTATCGCATACATAAGTTTCAACAAAATCAGAGGCGGACACTTAAGTGATGTTTCTTGTCAGATTCAGATTCGGAGGAGGTTCCTGAAGACACAGAAAGTGAGAAGGACAATGAAGAGACAAGGCACTCATCATCATCATAGTTATATAAAAATATAAATGATGTAGTTATATATTAAGCTTAAATTTAGAGAAAAATAAAAATTTAAGTTAAAAATATGGTTCGATTATTAAAAAAAATATAAAACCCAATATTTTAGGACACGTTATTCATCGTAAAACACTTCCTATAGCTCAATAGAGGGTCGATTAGAGAGTCATTACAAATTTTAAAAAATCGCAGCATATAGTTTTGAGCGTTTCAATTGGCAAAATTCCCCTAGTGCGCTGGCACGCTTCGACGTCTGGCGGAAGCTTAATGTCCGGAATCGCGTCGATCAGATGTGTCGCCCGAAAGTGACGAAATTTCCGCGAAATTTAAATTAATCGGCAGACTTTTCGGCAATAACGACGGGTGCTTTTTCATTGTTGGAGTTTCAGCTATAAGCTGCGACGGGTTAAATATTAGGTCGAAAAAATTCTGAGCTTTTTCCGCTAGATGTCTTTAGTGAGCCATATCTTGTAGCGACTGTCGGTAAATCAGTCCCCACGCAACAACACGCAGTGCAGTGACCAACAGTCTCCTGGACAAAAACGATCCCAAATAACGGAACTTCCGGTGAACCGCAGCGTCACGAGTTGGGGTAGCGTTCGATGGGTTGAAGAACGCCACTTGAAACGAGAGAGTCTGAGCCGCATGGCGACAGCAAACATGTATAAGTTTTTTGATTAATAAATAAGTTTTATTTTCGTTGTAAACGCGTTCTCTGCGAATTCCTTTGTGGCCGTCGAGGGTTGTGAACGCCCCTCTATACGTATTCCCCACAATCTCACGATGTATACAACACATCGGGTCATACCATACGGCGATTTAAAGGTGACATTACGCTTCAAAAAAAGTTATTTGGCATTTTCGTGTTTGGTGAAGACAGTTGTGTGTTACAACGTTCCAAAATGGAAGTAAAAAAAGAGAAAATAAGATACATTCTTCAGTACCACTACGACCAAGGTGAAAACGTGGAGCAGGAGACCAAGAATATTTGTGCCGTTTGTGGACCCAATATAGTATCGAATGCAACAGCAAAGCGGTCGTTCCAACGATTCCGTTCTGGTAATATGAACGTCCAAGATGAGGCACGCGTCGAAAATGTCGATAGAATCATAGAAATCGTCGAGTCGGACCGGCATGTGAGCACTTATTCCATTGCCCATGGAATTATTATTATAGTATTAAAGATTAGCCAGAAAACCGTTTGGAACCATTTGTATAAGGCTGGTCTCAAGAAGAAACTCGATGTATCGGAGCCACACGAATTGACGCAAAAGAACCTTTTGGACCGAATTGATGTCTGCGATTTTTTGCTGAAACGTAACGAAATCAACCCATGTTTGAAGGATATGGTGACTGGCGATGAAAAATGGGTCACATGCGAGAACAACAGCCGAAAGAGATCGTGGTCCAATCGCGCTGAGTTAGGCTAAACGATCGCCAAGCCCGGATTAACGGCCAAGAAGGTTTTGCTGTGTGCTTGGTGGGATTGGAAGGGAATCATCCACTATGAGCTGCTTCCATCGGGCCAAACACTCAATTCGGACCTCTACTGCCAACAACTGACCAGAACAACAACAGATTGATCAAGACAACGCCAGACCACACACGTCTTTACCGATGCGCCAGAATACGAAGACTAGAAGTAAGGAATACGAACGCAGTGTCGAAGAAACGTCCGTGAAAATCCTGATGAGAAGAAGGTTGGCGCTGCTCGCCTACCGAACTGACTTGAAGTCAGCAACAAACCAGTGCCGTACGACATGCAGAAAGCACCCTTTGCTACTTCACATGGAGCGATAATTCGATCAAATTAATTGTAAAACCAGTGCCATACGATATGCAAAAAGCACTCTCTGCTTCTTCATGTGGAGCGGTAATTTGATCAAATTAATTGTAAAACCAGTTGATGAAGGAAATTTTTATACAGATAGATAGAATTCTTATATAGATAATATACATTGTTTTGGACACTAATAACGAAATACGGAAATTTAGTCAATATGTTTCTTTTTCGTTTCGGAGGCAGTAACAACAAAATATCTTTATAGACACAACGAAATTCATAAGAATGTTGAATCCAGACAAAACTTTGACAAAGGATCACACATCCTGATACGCTGTACAGATAAAGGATAATAACGAAATACAGAAATGTAGTCAATCTTTCTTTTCGTTGCGGAGGCAGTAACAAACAAAATTGATTTCTAGATACACGAAAATTCATAAGAATTTTGAATCCAGACAAAACTTTTACAAATGATCACACATCATATTCACACATTATAATAAGCTGTACAGATAAATAATTATAACGAAATACAGAAATTAAGTCAATATCTTTTTTTCGTTGCGGAAGCACTAACGAGCAAAATTCATTTATAGACACAAGAAAATTCATAAGAATTTTGAATCCAGACAAAACTTTTACAAATTATCACACATATTCACATACACTGAACAGATAAATCGACCTTACAGTTTTTATTTTTTCCTATTGTCTTTCGTTTTGATTTTCCTTGCATTATTATTTTCGTTGACCGATTGCGTTATAAAATATCCTCTCATGACGAGATAATAATTTATCACTCTCACAAAACTCATAAGAATTTTGAATCTAGACAAAAGATCTACAAATGATAACACATTATGATACTCTGTACAGATAAAGAACAATAACGATATACAGAAAGTAAGTCAATATGTTTTTTTTTTCGTTGCGGAAGCAGTAACAAATAAAATTTATATCTAGATACAAGAAAATTCATGAGAATTCCAAATCCAGACAAATCTTTTACAACTTATCCCATATCATACACTTGTATACATTTACTTGTATTCACACATTATAATACGCTGTACAAATAAAGAATATTAAGGAAATATAGAAATTAAGTCAATATGGTTTTTTTCATTGCGGAAGCAGTAACTAACAAAATGCAGTGATAAGCGCACGAAAATTCATAAGAATTTTGATTCACGACAAAAGTTTTACAAGTGATCACACATCATATTCACGCTGATGAACCGCTGTACACAGAGAATAATAACGAAATACAGAAATTGAGCCAATATGCCTTTTCGGTTCGGTGATGTACCAGCGACGCACGCAGTGAAACGATGAACTGCTAATAACTGGATTTTCGTGGACGCTTTTTCATCGTGAACGCCGCGGGCGTTCGTACATCTTACCTCTAGTTTTCGTGCGCCAGAAGCTCCGAGACCTAGGATGTGAGGTTCTATCGCACCCGCCGTATAGTCCAGACGTGGCACCCAGCGATTATCACCTTTTCAAGCATTTGCAAAATTTTCTTGACGGTACAAAACTGGCCTCAAGGGTGGTTTGTGAAGATGAACTGGTCAAGTTTTTTAATAATAGGGTCGAGGACGTCTTCAATCGCGGAATTATGAAATTGCCTTCAAAATAGACAAAAGTTATCGAACAAAACGACGCACATTTGATCTAAATAGGATAATCCTATGTTAATTCCATCGTCGTAATAAAGCGGAAAACCGCTCACAACTTATTACTTCATCTAATAATGTTCGTTAATGGCATTTACAATAAACGTCACCGAATAGCTATCGATATGACCGACGGATTACCGCATCTCAGGCACCGAAAATGAATTTCCTATATTCCTAAATATTTCCTATAATAAGGATAAATATATTGATCGTTTCGTGTATTCGAAAGTTATCGCCGATAACTAATTTGACTTTTCTAGTTGAATAACTCCGTCTAGAATTACGATAAAATAACGATAAAGTGAATTGTTTTTCGGCAAAAGATGTTCCCTCTTATGGTTTCTAGCATGCCATAGGTTTCTAAGCAGAATGCCGAGAAATTACCTGTGGCCGATATTCTGATTTACCAAGTGTAGAAGTATGAAACTGGAATTTCGCTATAAATGATGCTAGCCATCAGTTTAGGGGCCGTAGGACCGATTCTGCTGCGCCATCATCTCCCTCTAATAGCTGACGAAGATTTTCAACATACAACAACCCAAGTTCCCTAGATTAGTATATTTTTCTATAAGCTTAAGCATGTCGAGTTGAGTGTCTACGAACTACGATTTGCGGACAGCATTGGTTATCTGTTATCATTTGAAGTAAACTGCTGCAGAATCGCATCGAATGCTTGTCGAAGCTTACGGTGATCATGCTCTTGGTAAAACACAGTGTTTCGAATGGTTCAAAAAATTCAAAAATGGTGATTTTGACGTGAGAAACGAAGAGCGTGGGAAACCATCGAAGAAGTTCGCAGACAACGAATTGCAAGCCTTATTGCATAAAGATGATACTCAAAGTCAAGAAGAACTCGCGGATCAATTAAATATGACGCAGAAAGCCGTCTCCATTCGTTTTTATCATTTTCAAACAACACGCGTGAAATTTTTACAAACAAATCCGGTTTCATACTCCTACACCTGGTATACGGTGCAACGTTAAAAAGTATAATATTGGAATATTTATATATGCCTGGAAAAAAATTTGAAAAATATTTTTCTTCAGCTTAATTGCCCATGATTGTACAAAAAAAATATGTATAAAGTTTTCCATTCAAATTGCCATATTTGTATCCAACTACATTTTTGCGATATGTTTTATTTGTGTAGTTACAGTAGTAATTTCACTATGGAAGACTTGGTACACGACATTTACAAAACTTTTATAACACTTCATTGCTTTCAACTGGCAACACTAGGTGTCCTTGGTACTCATGAACTTTCTAAAGTAGTGCTATCTGTCAGACGTTATAGCTTTGCATATGGCGGAGGGCTTGGTGTTTGGTGCGGCAGATAAATATGTTGCGTAAGTTCTAATTTTGATTAGACTGTTAGTCGAAAAAGTTGTTAGAGGTGTTTAAATCTTCAATACAAGTGATTATCGATGGAGCCTAAAGTTTTGTACAGAAAAACAATTGCATTTAAATATCTTTTTCTGAATATTACTTTTCCACCGCAACCTCGATAGGCGACACTTGGTACACGTTCTTATGAAAGAGTTGATCCATCCGATCAAGTGTCTCTTAGTTATTGTTGTTCTTTTCTTTCAAAATTTCTTTCAGAAAACGTTTTAAGTGGCCTATTCAAGATGATATTAGTGCAATCGCTGAATATCAAGTTGTAAAGAAACTGACTGCTCCAAAGCTAAATTCATCATCAGAGAGAGCAATTAGCATTAAGTTTACGAGCTCATCGAGAAAGTTCAAAGTTGGAAAGTAGATGCAAAATAGATAGGTCACTTAGAGAAGGATAATTGATCTAAGATGAAAAAATACTTGATTATCTTTACGACATGATGATAGCTAAAAATGTAAGATTATTTAGTAAAAACAGAATATTAGGTTCAATTATAAATAATAATATGTTTAATTTATTAGATACTTATGGGTTTTTGACTAAGCACATTTTATTGTAGATGCTACCTACAAACGTTGATTCTTTTGATATATGTAAAGCTAACACCTTAACGTCAATAGAAAACTAACTTAATTCAATCAAAAAGAAAATCCTTGAGTATATTTAAAATTAAGAGGGAATGGTACCCGAAGCAAAACTCCGACCCAGCCCACGGTCTTATATACAGGTCTGGAAACGGTCACGACCCGTGAAAGAAATTAGGAGGGCAGCCATAAAAAAAATCGGGCCCCGTGAGGGTTTGAATATGGATTCCCTACTAGGGCTTTCCACAACACAATCGGACTAGGCCCCGACAGGACAATAACAGGGTTGGGTAATTTATTTAAAAAAGGTCGGACCGAGTAAAATGATAAAGGGCCCAGACGGGATTCATCAGGGGAGTGGTTGTTACAGGGCATACAATATAAACTGTAAAACTGAACTTGTTTTTTATTTTCTAATTACGAGGTGAATAATAAATAATCCTTTATTTGAAGAAAATAGTTTTCATTATTGCTAAACACCTCGCTTGCTATGAATCCACTAATATAGTTGATCATTATAGGGCAGTAATAGGGTTGCTTCAGGGCTTCGATTGGGTTCTGTTGAGGCAACCAGTCGGGCCCTGATTCAAACGCCTCTAAAGGTCCTCGTCGACAAAGTGTGACCGGCTTCAAAGGGACCCGGTCGGGTGCCATGTTAGGGCCCTTACAGAGTAAGGGGGAAAAAATCGGGGCCTAGTCAAAGCCCTGGCTGAATTCTTTCACGGGGAATTTCGTAGGTACGCTTGGCCGATCCACGTTCCCGAAAATGTTTGCCACTATGTTGAAGGCATTACTGTTGAAGGGTACGGTGCGATAAGGACAGAATAGGTTCTGTCTGTCTCTCTCACTCTCCCCATGAAGGCGCATGCGCCGTCCACCGTACCCCTAACCCAGTTTATGACATATTTGATAGGGATGCGAAAAAAAACAAATGAACAAATAATAAGCTTATTGAAGACCAAAATGATTGATAGACACCGTCATAATTGAGGTCACCTGCATGTCATATCACAATTCTGTAGATCCAAGCAGCTATGATCAATATAAACAATCTTTATGCCAAATTATCAAATCGTAATTTGGCTAAATGGTTAGCCCCAAGTTTTATGACCCCAAGCTTCAGGATTCGATTCTTAAACCAGTTTTTTTTGTATCGTCGGGTAATAAAATTGTTTATCAATTCAGATACGTTAAATACTTTTTCAATTCTATTCCTTGTTATATTTATTCTCAGCAGGATTCTTTTTCGTCACGTTCTTTTTGTATACGTATTATCGGCGTATTTAAATGATTCGATTGGTCGGGTAAGCTCTTTGCCAGTTTCTCCAGTCTTCGGATTAATTAATCGCCACCGCGTTATCCCCATAAAGGGTCGTTTAAGTGAGACGTTTTTTAGAGTCATATATTTTGCGTTGAGGCATAAGTCGTTATGCCTCCACGCAGTGCTTGTGTGCGTGTGTGTCAGTGTAAACTCTTTGCCAGTGTCTCCAGTCTTCGGATTAATTAATCGCCAGCGCGTTATCTCCATAAAGGGTCGTTTAAACGAGACGTTTTTTAGAGTCGTATATTTTCCGTTGAGGCATAAGTTGTTATGCCTCCACGCAGTGCTTGTGTGCGTGTGTGTCAGTGTGCATTCGCTACGCGGACGCACACGCTCGAAGATTGTAATCTTTCCGCATGCTGTCCCTTCGCAGCGACTACACACTCCGTCTAGGTATATGCACGTCGCACACAATTTTGTTTTCTTTGTCAACGCCGACTTCGAACGAAATTCGACATCATAGAGAATCTCAAGTTTGCAGGCAGAGTTCTTGCTGGCGGCTCGCGCTTTTCTACCGCGAGATAAATGTTAAAAATTCATTATTTAAACGAATGGCATTATTTATTTCAAGCTTCATTGCCTGGCGATCCGAGAAAAATCGAATGCTGCAGTAAAGACAATGCTGGCGACGCGCTGCAAAGACACAGCGGTAAATTAAAGCTAAGACATTTTAATTTAAATGTTGAAATGATTAATTGTTTTAACGAGTATACATTTTATACGTTTGTACGTTTTACCGCATACAGCGGTGAAAGTAATGCAAAAATAATTGTTTAAACAATGATTAATGCATTTCTTCTCGATCGCGAGTGTGATCGGTAGGTACGGTACCTTCCCGAGGCGGATTCAGAGGGGGCGGGGGCACGTTGATATCTTCCGATGATATCATGTGTCCTCAATATATCGGACATCTGCTAACCCCGGATCAAGTCACCCATATATAATGGAGACTTGCTACCTTTCTCGTTCTCTAGTTTTGGTGGGATGATCACATTTACGAATTAACCTAATTCGTCATGATACTGATTATTCACAATGGAATTCCACCTCTTTTAGTGCCAAGACATTTGGAATATTATAATAAATAAGGGAAGTTGGGGTAAAAAACAAAAGGGGACATCAAATGCCCCAGTGTCCCCTATATATGTTATGGCGAACCGGTGTTGATTGCGTACTACTGTTCCCTGGAACCAAATGGTGGGTCGTGAATCGCCAAATTACTTTAAATAAATAGTCGAAGAGTTACCATGGATTGACAAATTACCGGTTATTGAGCGAACGGATAATAGTATATAGAGAACGTATATAGAGAACCTGGAAAATCGAACTGATTAACGTTTCAAGGGAGTTAACTCTATGAAGACGCGCTCTATGAAAACTCTATATATATACGCGCTCCTACTCTACTATTCACAGCGGTTTGTAAAGTCACAGGGTTTCACACGCGTCCCTCGGTCCCAAAACTCCGGTTTTCGGGGTTAATTCCAGACTGCCCTTGTCCCATGTTGAAAAGGTGTTCCTTGCCTCCCTTGGTATCCCCTACCATGTGGGTGTTGAAGTCGTTCAAGGTCATTCAAGGTCAGTATCGATTATATAAATCTAAATATATTGGATCACTACCAAATATTTAGTAGCGATCCGAGATATGTGGATTTGTTTTTCACTTTAATAGGTGTGCGGAATGAGCTTGAAATGTGAGATATCGGAGATCGTAGTTATAAACAACACTTCGAATACCTTCTGTTTATTTACCAACCCGCGTTAATCTGTATCGTATGTAGCTCAATCGAGGTTGTCGTTCAGTTTAATTTCGAATTTGGATAAGGGCTATTCATAATTTGAAAATGTACGGGCAATTCGAAAAAGTGGATATGATACTGTGTTACGGTGAAGCAAGAAAAAATTCAACAACAGCGCGTGTGTTGTATGCTGAGCAATTTCCAGATCGACAGTGTCCATGCCGGCGAACGTTTGATGCGGTAGTCACGTCATTACGCGCGACGGGTAGTGTTAATCCTGCTGAGAAAAACCTCACTAAAGCGCGAATCGCGGAAGATGCAGAAACTGATATCTTGGGTGCCGTTGCTGAAAACCCTCGTGTTAGGTGTCGGACTCTATCAAAACAATATCCAATTTCGAAATCAAGTGTGCAGAGAATCCTCAATCGTCATCGTTTCCACCCATACGGAATGTCGCTGCATCAGGCTCTCGAAGCGAACAGTTTTCAAAGACGCATTAATTTCTGTCAGTGGGCGCAGCAGCAATTGCGGATGGACAAACAATTCTTTAATTATGGATTATTTACTGTCAAGTCAATGTTCACAACCATTTGAACCAAGTGAACACGCACAATATGCACTATTGGGCAGAGGAAAATCCCAGATGGCTACGACAAGTAGTCCATCAACGACCATCGAGTGTTAATGTGTGGTGCGGCATATGGAAAAATAGAATTATTGTTTCACACTTCATTGATGGTAATCAGACTGGAGTTGAGTACGCTGCTTTTCTGGAAGAAATAATACCTGTACTGCTTGAAGCTCTAACCTTGTGGGACCGGCAAAAACTCTGGTATCAACATGATGGTTGTCCTGCTCATTTTGCACGAATAGCTCGCAATGCTGTCGACCGAAAATTTGGTAATAAGCAGATTAGCTGCGGATCGCGAATAGGCTGGCCTGCTCGATCGCTGGACTTAACTCCACTCAATTTTTCTTTATGGGGATAAAGTTTATCAAAATATGCCCACAACACCGGAGAACATGCGAGAACGCATCATCAATGAGCGTAACAGCATCACTCAGGAAAGCATTGTACGATCGAAACAGCATCTGACTGTCCGACTGAAAAAATGTTTGGACGCTGGTGGAGGTAATTTTCAACTTCTATTAAGATAAAATATATATTTGAAAATATTTTTGGTATCGATCCGATTTTCATCGATACAGACCTTGAATGACCTTGAACGACTTTGACCCCCAATGTTCTTTATGCGGCTTGAGGTGCTCCGCAAGATGGTTGAAAAAAAAATACCATTGCATTTAAAAAAGTGAAGGTGACCTTTACTGCGCGTCAGCGCCTCCACCGAAATAAAAAAAAATTGGTCGCATTTGGCGGCCCCGTTTACACCGTACAACTTTCGTCCGGAACTTTTTTTTGTGACAAAGATTATTACCGAGTTATTTCGGGTGGCAGAGATAAGAGGGACACCCTGTACTGGCCCGAAAAAAATCATCCCGATTCGGGCTCTTATCTCTTGAAATATTACTAAATAATGGGACAAAGAATCTCGTGAAAAGAGCAGCCTGTAAGTCAATCCTAACAGGTGACTCATGAAGTTTTTTTATTCTCCATTTGATTTTCGCATGATAAATCAACGTTTTCTTTTCCAATGCAAACCATTTTCGATGGATATAATTAATGAGTCGTCTGAACCAATCAGTGTGATTATTATATACAGTGTGGATCAATAACTATTAGCACATTGGATATCTTCGAAATTATAAGGTTCGGAGAAATATTTGCTGAAATGAAATTACACAGTACGAAAGGGGCCATCCGATAACGATAATAGTTTTTTTGCGGGTGGAGGTAGTTCGAACATTTGAAGGTCAACTCCATTTTTTTTAACAGATCGATATGTTTTTTTTCTGTATCATGAAAATGAGCTTAAAACGAGTTTAAGGATGTTGAGTCCTTATGAAACATGTTAATGTTAATTGTTCAATAAATTGCTCATTCGTCATTAAATTTTTATACGACCTCCTGAATACTTCATGTAAAAACATATCAAATTTTCAGAATTCTATCATCATTACTTCAACCTCCTTAAGGGTTGAAATAAAAAATGATAAGAAAATTCTGAAATTTTGGTATGTTTTTGTACGAAGCATTTAAGAGGTCGTGTTAAAATTTCACGACGATTAGGAAGCTCGTTATTAAAAAATTAACATTTTGTTAAGAACAATTTTTAAAAGAAATTAAAAAAAATGTATCAATAAACTTCGTTTTGTTTCCGTTGCTTTCAGTAAATTGTAGATATTATAAAATTGAGAGGTCAAAAAAAAACTTATTGCAAAATTACATCAGTTTCCATAAAACAACATTTAATTTGTGAATGTTAATTGTTCAATAACGAGCTTCCTAATTGTCGTGAAATTTTTACACGACCCCTGAAATACTTCATACATAAATGTACCAAATTTTCAGAATTTTATCATCATCTGCGATTTGGGACTCAACATCCTTAACGATCTATAACATAAGGTGATTGAAGGTCATAACTGTACTGAAAGGCGATAATACTTACAGTTTCGGTAGTAAATAAAATTACTACGTTTATAGTAAGTGTTCGAAATGACGACCATCAATATCAATGTGTCACGTCCGGTCCCGCGGATTCATATTTTTTTTCCTTTTTCATATATATACGATTCTGTAACGACGCCTCTGTGTGGTGTTGCGTGCAAGCCCGTGCGAGTGCGGCCGGATGTGCCCGTTCGGGTATCGCTGACCAGGAATCGCCTGGTCGCAAAATCCGCCGATCGGGCATTCCATCGCCTGGGAGTTTTTGCCGTCGGACTCCGGGAGCGGGTGAATATATTTCGTGGACGTCGACGAAAACCCCCATCGAGCCGATGGCGATGAAGCCTACCTCGGTTCGGTGGTGGTGAAGACGTTTAGTTCCGATCGGTCCACGGTTTGCTCCTGGAGTCGGATAAAAACTCCTAATAATAGCAGCACTCGCGGTGGTGTAATAAGTCCAGGTTCATCACCCGGCGGACCCGCACAGAGGCGTCAGACTATATTAGCATATTTATTTAATACAATATTTTCATAATTTCACCATTTTATTTACGGAGTGTAACGCGGTAACACTCTCCGTGTGCCCACGGGCAAGCGAGAGAGAGAGAGAGAGAGAGAGAGAGAGAGAGAGAGAGAGAGAGAGATTGTTCCCGAGCAACGCAGCCCGAAGCCATTGTAAGTAATATTAATAAAGCATAAGGTTATTTGGTTTCTTACCCCTCAACCACTTTCGTTCATTACTTATACCTTATTTCCGATCGCATCCGGAAACCCCTTTTCAAAGTCCCACTAGCGAAGAGTGCCGGGCCCGTATGGGACGTGCGGCAAAATCCCAATATTAAACGGGAACCTTCAGAACCCGAATAAATAATAAACATAAGTAAAAACGTCCCTTACGGACGTAACAAATTGGTGGCAGCAGTGGGATACCCTACCTGCACTGCGCACGAAGAGACTAGTGGGATTTCGGAAACGTCGCTAATAAATGCAAAGAAATATTCTTGAAATATCAAATTCACTGTAAGTATTCGAAAATCACGCCCAAACCAATTATATTTTGTTTTATCGAATCCGTGATTTGAGTATCGAATTTTCCATTCTCTCCGTACGAATTAAAATTTAATTAATCAAAATGGTTGACGATCCTCGCGATGGCAATCTCGGGGCCGGCGCGGGATCCAGTCGTGCGGGGCCTGACATCTCGCTTAACGAAACCGTAACACCCGCCGGCCTATCAGTTATACTTAGTGGCATCAACCTGACAAACAGATTGGTGTCAATACCGGAATTCGATGGCACCTCAATTCACCTTGGTGACTATTTACAAAACATCCAGAATGCAGCTGCATTCGTACCCCCGTATCAAATGCCCGAATTT
Source organism: Ophion costatus (assembly GCA_951751655.1). Lineage (NCBI taxonomy): Eukaryota > Metazoa > Arthropoda > Insecta > Hymenoptera > Ichneumonidae > Ophion > Ophion costatus. The sequence goes on from OX632360.1 coordinate 35,800,915, forward strand.
GCGGCCGGGGTACTAAGTAAATTACGTGGCGAGGCACGTACCTGTGTCCAGGGTCAAAATATTCGCTCAGTCAGAGAACTAACGACCGCGTTGCAGGACGGATTAACTCACCGTCGGAGTTTCAACTCATGTTTGGGTAGACTCTACGGGCTACGTTTAAAGCAAGGTGAGACACCCCGGTGTTTATATCTCCGAATTCTCCGGCTAATTAGCGTTGCTCGAACCGCCTGGAAGGAAGAATTAGGTTGTGAGGCCTCTGCGATGAACGTTGACCCAATCGCGACGCTGGCCCTTGAATCTTTCCGTCAAGCGTTACCCTCGCGACTAAACGAACTACTCTACATCGCAAAACCAAAATCTCTCCGAGAAGCGCTTGAAATGGTAGAGGATCTATCCTCGGACTCGCTAGCCGGGACAGTAGAGCCAAAGTGTGGGGAACGACCGCGAACCCTCGTCGGCGACGCCATCGCGTTTATCGCCAAAACGGAGACAAAATCCAGAGATTCGCGTTCGTCTTCCCCCGCGTCCCGCCCTGAGTCGGGACGGGAGCGGCGAAAAGAGCCAGCACCCCGATTCAGTAGTCCTGGTAGGTCGGAACATTTTAGACCCTCGGGAATACTGAAGCACCGAGACGATTCGCCGGCTAGATCAAATCGACCGGGCTCACCCGATGACCGAGCTGGATGCGAGCGACGCTATTGTTGCTTGCGCGGTTCCGGTTGTGGGTGCTGCCCTTGGAACCAGCAAACCCCTACTCAATATCGTAAAGGCGGTGGCTGTAACCATCGGTACTGCTGTGCCTACACCGGTGGGTGCAATTGCTGTCCTTGGACCGCCACCACCCAAAGATATACCCGCGGCGAACGCTCAACATCATCGCCCGTCGCGGATCGGCGTGGCCCGCGACCTCAGCGTCCCGAGCCTTTAAACTCGAAAGGGGCTCGTCGTCCGGCCACGGCGAGCCAGCCTCCCTTTACCACCCACGAAAAACGTACAGTAAAATTTCAGGACAGACGTTAACAGAGAAATATCCCCAATCCAGCACCGGAAACGGCATAAAAGATTCCTCGTCATAAACCGAGGACGAAGTAGAATCTCCGATTGTTACACTGTCTGCCCCGGAGCTTGTTAATGGAGTCCACAAATTTTATTGTGATTCCGGGTCGAGATTAAGTTTTATCAAACTTCATGCCCTCCGTGATGACGTCAGGTATGATCCCGCGAAATCGCGCGAATATGTCGGTCCGATGAACAAAAAGGCATGGTCGTTGGGAACGGTAAAATTGACGATTAATGATCAACCCCACACCTTTCACGTCATCAAAGATTTCGTGACAGAAAGCAACGGACTGCTCGGTAGACTCTTTATGCGCCGCGAGAAAGCCGAGCTATCTTTTCATCATAACGCTCTGGTAATGACGAGTGATCCTATTCGTCCTCGGCCGTTTTTAACGAATGATTCGCCGCAAATGATTTCCCTCGCGACGAGTAAAAAGATCTTCACCATCAAAGCTAGGACACGGAAACCCTTGGCAGTTACCGTCACTAACCCAGATCTTGGTGAGGGTTATTTGCCCCGAATCGAGACTGAACCAGGGTTATACATCGGTAATGCTCTAGTAGCTCAAAAGAATGGGATATGTCACGTTCTCGCAATAAATACGTTAACTCATGACGTAGATATCGAGGTCACGCCGCAGGAAATCTTGCCGTTCGAATACTACGAGGCTGGTCTAAGCGAGGACAGTGATTCGTCGGACGACGAATCATCGCCGCCGCCAGATCGCATTGCAGCGGTGCTAGAGGCTTTGCGCCTAGACGAGTTGCACGACGTCGAACGTTCTCACGTCCGTCGAATTGTGGAAGAAGACCCTATGAGATTCAAATTGCCTGGTGACAAGCTACCCGTTACGAATCTCATTGCGCACCGCATACCGACGGAAAATGATGTGCCAGTGAACACTCGCCAGTACAGATTTCCTTCCATTCATCGAGATGAAGTCGAAACACAAATCAGAAAAAAACTTGAGAATGGAGTAATCGTACCATCGCAGTCCCCGTATAATTCTCCGGTATGGATTGTACCGAAGAAACCCGATTCTCAAGGCCGGCCGAGGATGCAAATGGTGATAGATTTTAGGAAACTGAATGAAAAAACTATCTCTGACTCCTATCCACTACCAAATATATTCGATATATTGGACTAGTTGGGCGAGGCTCAGTATTTTTCAACCTTCGATCTGGCGAGTGGTTTTCAGCAAATTCCCATGGATCCGCGTGATAGCGCTAAGACCGTATTCTCAACACCGAACGGCCATTATGAGTACGCTCGTATGCCCGAGGGCTTGAAGAACGCACCCGCGACCTTTCAGCGATTGATGGACAGTGTACTTCGAGGTCTCCAAGGGGTCGAATTGTTCGTTTACCTTGATGATATCGTTGTGTTCGCTCGATCGTTGGAAGAACACGGCGTAAAGGTTCGTCGACTAATGTCGCGGTTACGAGATGCAAATCTCGTTCTAGAAGCCGACAAGTGCGAATTCCTCAAAAGGCAGGTATGCTACCTTGGACACATCATTAAGCGGGAAGGTCTGCGACCTGATCCCCGCAAAATCGAGGCTGTAAGGCGCTTCCCGACGCCGAAAACGGCGAAAAATATCCGGCAGTTCCTTGGACTCGCGGGATATTATCAGAGATTCATCGAGAATTTCTCCGATCGTGTCAAGCCACTGTCCGAACTCTTAAAGAAAGGTAGGCAGTTCGAGTGGGGAAGTGCACAGCGGCGGAGTTTCAGAGATCTACGTAAGGCCCTGTGCACGGAACCCATACTCAAATTCCCTGATTTTAACCAACCATTCAAGCTTACCACGGTCGCGTCGGACTATGCGGTCGGGGCAGTGTTAATTCAAGACCACGATGGCTTTGACTTCCCAATAGCCTATTTTTCCCGCATACTCCTACCCGCCGAGGTAAACTATGGCACGACAGAGAAACAGTGTCTCGCTATAATGAAAGCTTTGGAGCATTATCAGCCGTATTTATATGGTCGAAAATTCAAGCTTGTCTCCGACCACGAGCCCCTTAAATAGATTGGCTCTATGAGCGATCCAGGCAAAAGATTAGTACGGTGGAGACTGAGCCTCCAAAATTACGACTACGAGTTTGTTTACAAACCAGGGAAGCTGAATATTAATGCAGACGCTGTTTCCCGTAACCCTATAAATCCACGAATGTCGGAATCTAGCGAGGCGGAGGAAACGGATCGCCCACCTATGGTACTCCCTATAGATAACAGGAGACCCCGGTTGCTCTCCGCGCCAAATGAACCTCGGGCAGGGCAAAGAAATCCGAGACACCCCAATCCTATTGTTCGGAGCCCCGTAGCCTTGCGTACGCGTCAACGAAGAGCTGAACTGAAGGTGGTACAAGCGAGGCCGAAATATGTAGAGACTTCCTGGACAAGTTCGGGAGAGGAACGGCGGCCGATACAGCGGCTCAACCGCAGCATGATCCCTGCCCCTCTCCTTTCTTCCAAACGAAGGATTCTTAAACGGCCTGCACAGCTGGTCGACAGGACACTTTGCCCGCCTCCAGTACACGTAGACGCCGAACTCACCACAAGATCTGTAGGTCATAAAGACACGATGGTTTCTGTCGATTGCCCTCCTAGTGAAACGGAGGACAGCACACCAGTGGAGGAGATCGTTCCCGATGTAAATAAATCAATTCGCGGAGAGTTACACCGCACCTTCGGAAAATTCGACGAGTCGTTAAAACAACTCGAAGAAAAATTTTGTGAGAATCAGGAACAATCCACTGATGTTGTTGAGATATCCTTGCCCAGGCACCTTTCGGATGGCGAGGAGGTCGATGAAACAACCCGCGAGGTACTCAATGCCTTGGACCCTATAATAGATAGAGATGATCATGTACTTCGCGCACGGCTAAAAAAATTGTCTGCGCGGCGCCAACAGATTACAGAAGAAGAACTCTTGCGAAGAGTTAGCTTTGTAGGGCCCCGTTATTCACGCGGGAGCGAGCGAGACAGCGAAGCAGACGACGAGTGCGAAGAGCATGGAGCGTCGATTGCAGCCTCTACACTTTCGGAGGGGTCGGGCAGCAAACTCCGCTCAAGCGCCTTATCCCATATTTCTCATCAAGGCGTACAGAGTGATGACGTACCGTCATGGAGGCCTCGCGTCGAATTTCATCCGACTAGCCACGAGGCGACTGCGAGGCTATCACCCGAGTGGGACAAGGAGAGATGCACAACCATATCTCCAAAACAAGGTCGCGCGCTAGCAAAGGCCCTATCTCCACGTGGTCAGCTGTTGCCTCGCAAAGAGTTAGCCGATCTCTATTATGATGCCGCGTCGGGTGAATCCAACGTACCAAATTCGAAATTGAATCCCAATCTCAGTAAAACTAACTCGGAAATTGTGGGGGACCGTGAAAACCTCACATACCGGAGGGATAATTATGTACACTTCATCTTTGCTGACGGCGAGTTGACTACCCCGATAGGTAAATTATTATCGGATCTGGGAGTGATTGACTCGGAATACTTACGAGAGAAAAATTTGGTGGTTGGACAAATTGCGGCGACGCAGTATGGACAACACCGAATTTTTAGTGTCGTAATTAAAGCCCGGTATTATGACGACACAAGTTTCGATAAAATTCGGGACGGTCTGAAGACCCTTGAACGGGAAATGAGTCGACTGAATGTCAAATCGTTCCGCATATCCCGTTATGGCGATTTCACGGACGAACTTGCCCACGACAAACTCCTACCACTTATGCATTCTCTTTTCGACAAGAAGGGGATAAGTGTCGCAATCTGCTATGGGAGAACCCAGGTCCCTCCCCCAGATTTGAAGGAGACGATAATTAAAGAAATGCACTCGAGCCTAATCGGTGGCCATAAGGGCGTCACCAAGACCTATAGGCGAGTTCCAGAACGGTTTTACTGGCTGACCCTCAAAAATGACGTACAAAATTATATTCGTCGGTGCAAAAGCTGTCAGGAGCAGAAACTCGTTCGAGCAAAGACTCGTGAACCGATGCTCTTGAAGGGCACCCCTGCAGACACATTTGATAAGGTATCCCTTGATACCGTTGGTCCGGTACCTATGTCGCCCCACGGGAATAGGCATATACTGACCATGCAGGATAACTTATCAAGGTATTGCCTTGCTGAACCGATCCCCGATTTAAAGGCCACCACCGTTGCAGAGGCAATAGTGCGTCGGCTGTACAATCAATTCGGAGCCCCACGGGCGATCCTAACCGATCGTGGAACCGCATTCACGAATGGGTTATTGCGAGAGATCTCCAAAATCTACAAGGTCAACCATACAATTACATCTGGTTACCGTCCGCAGACTAATGGTGCGTTGGAGCGAAGTCATGTCGTTCTAACCGAATACATCAAGCACTATGCGGATGAATACGATGACTGGGACCGTTTGTTACCCTTTGCCGAATTTTCCTACAACATCAATGTACACGAGGCAACGCATTTCACTCCGCACGAGATCGTGTTCGAAAAAATAGCCCGACAGCCGAGTGAATTCCCAACCGAAAATCGGCTGGCCACAAGTGGTTCGTTCCTCATTGAACTCATAAAGCGGCAAAATGAAATCCGAGAGATGGCCAGGGAATCCCTAAATAGAGCTAAAGAACGCTCCAAGCATTACTACGACCGTAAATGCCGCCCTCTTGAAGGGAAGGTCGGCGATCAAGCGTACGTTTTAGAAGAACCTCGAAAAGGAAAATTTGATGCTCAATATCACGGTCCCTATAAAATAAGATCGATTACCGATAGGAATAATGTCGTCCTCGAGACGAAAAATGGCGAAGGATTCGTGAAACACGTTGATAAAGTCAAGTAGGCTTACATTTAGTTAGGTTACAACGATGTGCGTATCAATAGCAAAATGCTGACTGCGATTAGCTGCGTCCTTCTCTTCGCGGGCCGTGGAGTGGCCGATTCAACACCGAAGAGCCCATATGTCGTCAACGGACTCGAAGATAACGCTGGAATCCACTACGAACTACAAACACCAAATCAAGTACAGCGAGCGGATTGGAAGAACTGGTTATTCAAATGCATAAATCTTCAGCGAAATGAAACCAGAGATCGAACCTTGGGGACGAAGAATCGTTGCTCGCTGTGGAGAAGAATTCATGCTATCAGCGAGGACAAACAAGAGAGAGAAACAACACCTTTTCACTTTTACCAGCTTCGTATATCTCAAAGCTTGGTTCCTCCTCTCCCTCGGATACATCCGGAAAAGGTTACGCTCGCGAAGAAAGAACTCGCGTCCAGCCAGGGAGCACCCGCTCGAGCGTCCAGATAACGTCATATACGAGTCGAGCCGTGGGGGAAATTTGATACCGAGTCTGCCGATAAGCACTTCGACTCCAGCAAGAGAGGATCTCCTTCCTCACCCTGTTCCTCGCCTTTCGTCGAAAGGTGATTCAATTCGGGTGCAGTGCGGGGGTGGAGCGTCATGCCAAAACCGGCACATGTCTCACCGTTCCCGACGCGGAGTGCGTCGCTCCCCCGGTTCTAACGCTGCCTCAGACGCGGTCCATCGCAGCCCCGGATCCTTCGAGAATGGTCACCAGGGAGCAGGCGAACCCGAGCCCGCGGGGCACGCGTCCTGCGGCTTCGGGGCGCGACAGCACCCCTCGAACCCAGCTGGTTGATCCCCCAATACGTCAGGGGAACGTGATAGCCGGGAGGAAGGAGACCGATCTCGGTATAGAAATGCGGCTCGCGACTGTCACCATCACCCTCCCCCGCAACCCATGCCCGGTGTGCGGCCAAAAGGAGAAATGCCCGGGAATAGGGGCCTGCATGGAAAAACTGATTGCGGACAGTTTTCGGCGGAAGGGGAAGGTAACGTGCCCCCTTTGCGGGCTCCTGACGCCGGGCCCAAAGTTTGCGGCCCACGGAGGGGTCTGCATCACTCGCTGGGAGATGGGCAGAAAGCCGTCCACGGAAGCGCCGATCGCGGCTAGCAATCGATCGGCCGCGGCCATCCCACCACAGGCGGGGGCGCAGGTGATTAAACCTCGCCCTCGGAATCCGCCGACGATGGAAGACGTCGTGAATCAACCTGGAAAGCGGAGCCCGGAGCGCCCCAACCACCATCGCGGACAGAAGGGGCCCAGGCCCGCCACCTCAACGTCCAGGCAGCAGGGGTTGGCAACGTTTGGCAAGCTGGTGCAGACGGCCGCAACCCAACCGGGGATGGAACAATAACAGGAGCGGCTCGGTGAGCTGGTGACTGCCCTCGCCAACGTACTGCTACGGGAAGATTAGCTCGTAAGATTCGATTATTCGATATAGAATATATATATATATATATACACATATATATGTATGTGCCTACAGGATAGTCTTTATACGGATTTTATAAACCGATGAGGACGTTAGTCGCCTAAAGGGGGGGGGGGTGGTTGTCACGTCCGGTCCCACGGAATCATTTTTTTTTTCCTTTTTCATATATATACGATTCTGTAACGACGCCTCTGTGTGGGGTTGGGTGCAAGCCCGTGCGAGTGCGGCCGGATGTGCCCGGTCGGGTGTCTCTGACCAGGGATCGCCTGGTCGCAAAATCCGCCGATCGGGCATTCCATCGCCTGGGAGTTTTTGCCGTCGGACTCCGGGAGCGGGCGAATATTTTTTGTGGACATCGACGAAAACCCCCATCGAGTCGATGGCGATGAAGCCTACCTCGGTTCTGTGGTGGTGAACACGTTTAGTTCCGATCGGTCCACGGTTCGCTCCTGGAGTCGGATAAAAACTCCTAATAATAGCAGCACTCGCGGCGGTGTAATAAGTCCAGGTTCATCGCCCGGCGGACCCGCACAGAGGCGTCAGACTATATTAGCATATTTATTTAATACAATATTTTCATAATTTCACCATTTCATTTACGAAGTGTTACGCGGTAACACTCTCCGTGTGCGTAACGGCAAGCGAGAGAGAGAGAGAGAGAGAGAGAGAGAGAGAGAGAGAGAGAGTGTGCAGCGCGGGGAAAGTGTCCCCGTGTTAGAGCGTAAGAGCGTGTGTGAGGGAGTGCAACGCGGGGAAATTGTCCCCGTGTTAGAGAGCAGGAGTGTGCGTGTGACGAGACTGCGGGGAAATTGTTCCCGAGCAACGCAGCCCGACGCTATTGTAAGTAATATTAATAAAGCATAAGGTTATTTGGTTTGTTACCCTTCAACCAATTTCGTTCATTACTTATACCTTATTTCCGATCGCATCCGGAAACCCCTCTTCAAAGTCCCACTAGCGAAGAGTGCGGCAAAATCCCAATATTAAACGGGAACCTTCAGAACCCGAATAAATAATAAACATAAGTAAAAACGTCCCTTCCGGACGTAACAAATGCGTACGTTATTATGTACGTTTACACATTTCTTATACAGGTACAGAAAGAACAGAAAGGCGATAATACTTACGGTTTACTTCACTGAAAATAAACATCGTTTCAAGGACACTTTAATAAGTTTCCAGGATAAAATAAACATGATAAGATTAGTATCGATAAGTCCGTCAATCGAGTACAATATGTCCGTTTGAAGAGCAAGTCGATATGCTTCGTATTTATGGCGAATGCCGTTTTATTTACTACCGCAACTGTAAGTATTATCGCCTTTCTGTACTTTCTATGACCTTCAATGACCTTATGTTATAGGTCGTTGAACTCGTTTTAAGCTCCTCTTTCATAATACAGAAAAATAACATACCGACCCATTTAAAAAAATGGAGCTCACCTTCAAATGTCCGGGGTACTGTCACCTGCAAAAAAACCATTATCGCTATCGGATGGCCCCTTTCGTACTGTGCAATTTCATTTCAGCAAATATCTCTGTGAACCTCATAGTTTCGAAGATATCCAAGGTGATAATAGTTATTGATCCACCCTGTATATAGTAAACGGATTGATGACCCCAGGTTAAAGCCTTCCCATGAAAAAATTGCCGACACGAACAATACGGCTGATGTCCGGCCCAGTACTGGCTAACCGATTGTTGGCAACCAATGTTGGCCCAACATTGAAACATGTCTGCCGTTAATTATCCTGCGTTCATTTCTAATCGCGGCAACCGATACTATACCAATGTCGGGCCAGTATCGGCTGCCCCGGAGGGCCGACTGTTGGGGTGGACTACTGGAGCCGACCATGGGCCAATACTGTTCGCCAATAACTGTCCTACGTTCATACGTAAGCTCGGCATACCGGAATATGCCAATGTCGGGACAGTATCGACTAACGACGAAGAACCGACTGTTCGCGTGAATAGGTTGAACCATTCACGAGCCGGCATCACTCTCCGTTACGTGTCTTATGAATTGCTCGCCAGTCGCCATTCAGTGTCGTATCGATACAGACCGCGAACAAAGAATAGCGTCCATCGTCGCTTTTTCGTGCAACAGTAATTTTTCCCTTATGCTCCTACCGTATTCTCAATATGAATAAACAAAAGAGATATGATAAACTGAAAAAAGTGCGAAAAAAATTATGTTGGAGTAAACTGTTATTGAAGCACGAAAATGTGTCATGAATCAAGTCATGTTTGACGGAGAAAAAAATCCTCGAAAATAATGTTAAAAAAGCGGAGTGTGAGAGCACTCTTGAGTATGTGGAAGAAATTATTGAACACGGGGACGATAAAAATGATGAAAATAAACAACTAAAAAATTGTAACACGAGTGACCGATAATGCTCTGAGTTGTATCGGTCGATACTCGGGGCATTATCGTACCACTGTTGGTTATGGACTGGACCAAAGTTGGTACGATATTGGTTTGAACTTGGGCCAATGTTGGCACAGGCGTCGCGCCGCTCTTAATACCAACGATGACATAGTCTCGGGCCGACCTTGGCACGAGCGCCAGCACGAACGCTGGTACGATATTGGCTGTAACTTGGGCCAACCTTGGCACTACTGTCGGGCCGGTGTTGAGTCCAACGTCGGTACGATATCGGTAGCCAGCCTTGGCCCGAGGATATCATTCCGACAACGGTCCATTAATGGACCGACATTCATGCCAGAGAACGGCCAACCATACAGGAGAGTTGGCGCACTACTGGGCCAATGTCGGACCAGTTGTACATTTTTTCATGGGTTTGTAATCATGCATTCTTTCTTTTCAATTTTGATCAACAAGTTTCAAAGATTGAATGCATTATTACAAAGGCTTTAATCTGCATGAGTTCCAAAGAAAAACTTGTTTGCTTACTCGTCGTAGAGAGGGTTAACGCAGTGACAAGTGAAAGATTCTCTTAAGGATGTTCAGTCCCTATGAAACATGTTAATGTTAATTGTTCAATAAACAGCTTCTTAATCGTCATGAAATTTTTACACGACCTCCTGAATACTTAATGTAAAAACATACCAAATTTTCCGAATTCTATCATCATTACTTCATCCTCCTTAAGGGTTGAAATAAAAAATGATAAGAAAATTCGGTATGTTTTTGTATGAAGCATTTAAGAGGCCGTGTTAAAATTTCACGACGATTAGGAAGCTCGTTATTAAAAAATTAACATTTTGTTAAGAACAATTTTTAAAAGAAATGAAAAAAAAAATTATCAGTAAACTTCGTTTTGTTTCCGTTGCTTTCAGTATATTGTAGATATTATAAAATTGAGAGGTCAAAAAAAAAAACTTATTGCACAGTTACATCAGTTTCCATAAAACAACATTTAATTTGTGAATGTTAATTGTTCAATAACGAGCTTCCTAATTGTCGTGAAATTTTTACACGACCTCTGAAATATTTCATACAAAAACATACCAAATTTTCAGAATTTTATCATCATTTCCGATTTGGGATTCAACATCCTTAAGAACATGGGTCACACGTCCGGTCGGTAAAAATCTTATGGCCATGTTTTCTCCTAGACAGATCACAATTCGCGCAAACGAAGAGAAAGGCGTTGTTCGTCGTTCAACAGACCGGAAGGTGTTCCTCTTCTTTTTTTCTGAAGTACCAGCCATCTTGAAGAACACTGAGAATCTGCGAATCAGCTATCTCTCTCGCACTCATGACCGCTCGGTCAGTGTGACACATGGCCTTAAGAAACCAATATACACTAGGTCATTTAATTCGTATTTGAATGTGCTATAGACCTAGTAAAAAATAGTGATTCCATCTAAAAAGAACTGAGAACACCTTGACATCTCGAAGGCGCCTCCGGAAGCATTTTTCCAAATGACGTATAACTTGGGAAATGCTGTCGTAGAAAGTAACAAAATGGGATACCTTATATACATTTTCCTGTATCCATGGAACCGCTATATATTTATTTCTCTTTCATCTGGATATATATAGATCGCTGGATAGATATATTAGGTGATTGCATTGAGATCTGCTATGTATTTTTCGCCTTTTAAGTATTTATTCTATAAAAACTTTTTCGATTACATTAATCAAAGTATTTTCTCTCGGATGTTACTATTTTCTCCCACCTCTCTGCCAAAAGCTGAACCCAGCCACGAAATGATACCGTCTTTTGACGCTATCCACTCATCTACGTATTTTTGGACTTTCTCGCAAGTATGGAAGCGTCTATCTTCTAAGACGTGTTACATCGACCGAAACCAGTGATGATAATAGGGCATGGATCGGAGAATACGCTGGTGATAACTTTCGGCCGTGACTGTTTCTCTGGATTTTAAGAGCTTATAGAGCATCGCCAGCCCACAAAGCACCATATCCCACCAAATACACAGCATCGGTTTGGAACCATGGATAGTCGGTTTGGCGTCGAAGTTGATGGTGGGCGCGGATTAAACATGTTTTTCTTTGTTTAAGGTTGCTGAAATGAATGCATTATTAATCGCCAGGTGAAATACGCTGCAAGAAAGTGTTTTTCCGTTCCGCGCCACAAAAATAAATGGTGATGTTTAATTGATTCGGAACGACATTTTCGCTCAGCTTGTGTGGCAGCTATTTTTTTTGTTTTTGTATCTTCCCCTGTGGAACGCAGATGGTAGGATACTGCTGGATTGGCAACATTGATCTGTTCACCACATTCTCGAAGTGTTCGAGAAGAGTTTCCATCCGGAAAACTTTGCAGTTCCACATACAGCCGAACAGTGAGTTTCATTATAACCACCTGATTTCAACAACTTTACAGTCTTTTTCGTGTCCGTCCCGCCGAAGACACAAACAATATTTCGATACATCGATCAGTGCTTGATTCAACCCTTACCCACTCAGCCATTGAGAATGTTTCTAGCTGGCATTGTATGTAGCCGACTTTGATTATAAAGACACTCATATTGCGATTTAACGAAATGCACGTCAATAGCAAATGCATAACGGAGTCCTTCCAATAATGCATAAAATTATGAATTTATTTTATGCGACGTAGAATATCCATGCGATGGAAAACATGTTTTCACCAAAAATCGAATTATGCTGGAATGGAGGCAAGTAAAAGATTCAGAAAAAGACAATTGCCCACTGAGTGACCTTCCATTATAGTACCGTCGACGAGATACCAGCTTTTTTAGAGCTTCGATTCTGTTTTCACAGTTTGAGCTGTCGGTACGCCATATAAACTAAGCTTGTCATACGCCACATGTACTTTATGTATTATTGCGTTCCTATAATCCCTTTATCATAGAACAATTATTAGACCAGAAAAAAACGAATCATTTCTGAGCAGAAATAGACGGATTTCCCCTCGCGTTGAAAAAAAGGGATAGAAAATTGCAAGTGCGGAAATAGAGAGCACCGCTTTTATATGCGAAATTTTTATAATCGTCACTATAATAACAAGTAGGATTATTGCGAAAGAAACAGAGGAATATAGAGAAAAAGGAACGGGTGAAGATTGGAAAGGGAACAAGAGGTCAAGGGCAGATATGCAAACAGACGACTTTATGCAAAAAGTCTTGTGCTACCAATTCATTCTCGGGACTCTTGAGCAACCCACTGCGCTTATCGCTATACCTCGCACTACTATCTCCACGTTCATTTTCATGCGCTCTTCGCCCCCTCTATCCCTCGCTCTCTTTGTCGCCATCCCTTTTTTCACCCTCTAATCTCTTGATTTCTTTTCATTTATTTAAGTAGTATAGCTATGCGGGTTCCACCCCATGTAGGAATCCACTTGACCGACAGTCGGTGAGGTAGATTTCTACGAATTCTGTTTTACCGGTGGCGTATTCTGGCGGCTTCCACCCCATGTGGGAATCTGCTGACGGGCGGTAAGGTGGATTTCTACTTCACCGACAGTGAATTTCTTGCGAGTGCCCCATGCAGGGATCTACCTTGCCGACGGCCGATTCCGTCCCAGCTATCTTACCAGATTCTGACCCGGCATGGAAACTTTAGGCGGGAAATTCAAACCCGAACGTTTCAAAATCGGCGTCAGCGGGAAATTCAAACGCGCGATCAGGATACTTGATGATCAGGATTGCCGCCATGTAGGAGAATCTACCTTACCGACGGGAAATCCCCTGTTTTGGCGGGAAATTCGAACGACTACGGAAAGTTCAAAAGAGGAGGCTTTTCGGAGGTATAATCAAAGCGGAGACTTTTCAGCGGGAAATTCAAAAGACCTTTCGGCGGGGGAAATGGAAACGCGTGATACCGGCGATCAGGATACTCGGTAGAGAAGTTTATTAAGAGCTCGAGATACACTGTTTACATTCTCTTTTGAGTTTGTCCGCGTGTTCGCGGCATCGTTGACACTCGACGACTTCGGGTTCATTTTTGAGGGATGCGGGTAATTTATCCCAGGCCAAATCGACGCTGTATGCAGCGAAGGTGACGATGAATTCCTTGGGTAGCTGGGCGATGTCGATGGGTTCCATGGCAGAGAGGGATCCAACTCGATGAAACAGTTTGAGCGATCGTCTAACGAACGGGAGGCTCTCTCGAAGAACCTTCCTCAACACTAACACATTTCGAAGTGCGCAATTGGGTGAATCGTGGTAAGGGCAGGCAGATGTCGTCGTCACTTTGTTGGCCCTCCTCAGCGAAAGACACGCCACGACGTCTCGTGCATCGAATCCAAAACGTTCGAGCCACTGTTGCTTCTGCTGTCCCTTGACGTAGATAGCGTTGTGCAGAACCCATCGGAGCACGTTCTCGACCTCGCAGTAGGATACTTCGCCTGTGTTCCAGCCGAGGTGATGATAGTTGGGGTCGAGCCAGGAATTTATGCTTTTGTACCTGGCTGGGAGATCGTACCATGGGATCGGTGGTTTGAAGAGGAAAATCAGCGGCTGCACGTCCGAATTGAGCGGAGCCACTGCCAGTTCTTTGAGTACAAACTCGTCCCGCTGGAAGCCCTGTGTATCCACCACGTACTCCATATTGCGATAATGACGAAGGCTTGACTCGAGCGCACATTTATAGGCGGATTCTTCATCCCCCCTCGCCGCTCTAGAGGCGTTTCCTCACATCCCCACTTATGAGATTGTAGTCTACGATGCGATCGTGCAAGATCAGGCAGTAGGCTGTAGTTCCCGCGGGAAAGTTCGATTTAGCCTCTAGTTCGATACGAACGTCAACAGGTGCCTGCTTGAGGGCGTCGTTCTATTTCGAGCAGTCAATCACAATGAGTGGAGCATGCGCGATGAAGTCTGCCTTCGTCAGCATGGGTTCCGCCGCCTCCTTGGCGTAGTACGCAGTCTGGAAGCTGGCGTAAATCTCGTACAACTGAGCGTACTGGTTGCGTGACACGTCGACATTGAGGTTACCGTAAGGGTAGCACTGCGAATTGAGGAACAGTTTCACATTGGTTATTGCGCAGTGATCGAAGCAGCTAGCGTTTGCCGTTCGAACGCCTCTTCGATTCGTCTGCAAGGCGAGATTGACGAAGCGCGGTTTCTCCAGCTGATTCGACGTCTTGACCGTCCAAACATGTTTCGTCGTGATTGGAAGTATCAGGTATTCGTACAGTTCCCACATGCGAAAAGACATAGTGATGTCGTTCTCAATGTGACTGAGCAGACGTATCTTGGGCTGAGTTGACAGCATCACGTACGGCATCAGCCACTCTATTTTAGCGATCTCAAGCTTGAATTCCTCGGTGGCGCCGTTCTCGAGGGCTCTTTGAATAATTGCATTCGTGTCGTTCCTCGATCGCGTGAGAATCAGCTCGTGCTTCGCGTTGATGACGATCTTGCGATAGTCCTCGCCGAAGCCGACAAGCATGGCGAGCGGTATGCATACATCGAAGTATCCCCTGTCATCCGTCAGTTGCCTCGGCTCTTCGAACCAGCCAGAGTTTTCAATGCTGAACATCTGACCGGGGCTCAGTGAAGCGTAGCCCTTCATGAGACTCGTCAGACCAACGCTCTTGCTTCTGTCGATCTCTATGGCATTGATCTCGCAGCGAATTTCCTCAAACAGATGCAAGATGGCGTTGTTGACGAACTTTGTCGCCGTGACGGCATTTCCGTTTGTTTTGCTGAGTCTACCGCAAATGAGCAGCGAGCTTCGCGCCAGTAGAACCCAAAGGTCCTGATGCTGAATGGATATGCGAATTTCATCGCTGTTGGCGAAGCCCGATGATGAAGTATAGGGTTGATGCGCGTGAATCTTGTAATGCGTTACGGACTCGTCGAAAACGACGGGCGAGTGCACGTTTAACGCCTCTTCCATTCCAGCAGCAGCAAAATATCACGCAAGTTACTCTCTTCCACCACCACCGACGACAACTTTAATCCGAGGCTTCTCAGGAACTCAATGTTCCGACGTGTTAGCGTTTTCGGCACTCGTCGACGACTGACGCTTATAGCCGACCTTGTTGTTGTTGTAGACGATACCCATGTCTACTTGGCTTCCTTGATGTGCAATCTGATAGTGATCATTTCACCGCGAAAATTCACCAGTTCTCCGTCCTGATCGACTATGCACAATTGCACGTGGTCAATGACTTTGACGGTGATCGGCAGGAAAATGACTTGCGAGGGAACTTTGATGATCTTATATCCTGGCGGATCGTGTGAGTTCTGTGCTCGTTGGTGTAGGCCCCGGACGTGATGTTGCACTCGACTCGCAGTGCGTTGACTCTGAGAATAGCTACCGGCAAGTCCGAGCTGTGAGTTGTATCGGGTGACAGCTCGCGCACAGCGAACCCTAACAGGTTAGCGATGGAGTCTGCCGGTCGAAAATCCACGCTTCGGTTGCACTTTAGCAACCTACGCAGCGTGTTGTTGTTGGGCTTGAGGTTGAGGGAGATGCCTTTTCTCCCAAGCACATCCTGCAGATACTTCTCGATAACTTCGATCTCGTAACTTCCCGTCGGCCACGCAATCACCTCTCCACTCGCGTAAAACTTGTTTTTACCGATGTCAATGTTGGGCACGGAGTTGAACGAGAGGAATTCAACTAGCCCGAGAACGTAGTTCTTGCTGGGTGAGAGTTCGATGGGTGGAAAATACTGCGCCTCCAGTAACGACGAGGTTCCCGACAGGCTGAGAGTCAATGTCAACTCTTCCATGCTGACTCCGCTCGCGTGACTGACTCCGCGTGTACTCTCACAACTGCTTATATAAGAACTTGAGACAAAGATGGCCCGACTCGTACGTGTCGAAATCATGATATCTCGCGTGATTGTACTTGACCTCGTCGACTCCGAGGTACTTCAGGAGTTCTCGAAGTGGTGGTAGATCGCCGAAACTGTCAAAGTAGACGACGTCGTTGCCGTGCTTTCGATAGGCCACCCAGTGCGTGTCCGGTCCTTCCTTGTCGTCGAGATTTACGATAGCCGATTCGCGATAATGCGATCCATTCCTCGGCAAATCGTTTCTCATGAATACACTGCAAAAGTGCGGAATGTCCTGCGCGTATTTCAGCAGGTCGGCGTCCGTTAGAGGACGCTTGGGATAGTTGAACTTTTTTGTTCGCCTCCACGTGTATACCGAATCCCTTTTTGTGAGGCTTGCGGTAGAGCCCTTTACCGAGAGCGATAGCTTCCATCGTCTCGTTGTGTCTGCGATTCTCTTGCAATTGACGCTCGGCGGCTTTAGTGGTATTCACAGCTTTTACCATACCCGCAGCGCCACCTACCAGCGCTCCCGTAGCACTCAAGCCGACAAACATGGGAACGAGGAACGGCAAAACTCCGCCCACTTTCTCCGGGATGAGCAGTACGCGTGGCTCTAACACCTTCTTCCTTACGCCAGCTTGCTTCACAGCTTCGCGGGCCTTCGTGAGCGCCGATCGAATGACTTCGCGAGAATTACTTCCGGTCGATCGCAAGGCTGCTCTTACTATCTTGGAAAGCGCGATGACGGGCTTTCGCTTCTTCAGCCCCATATCGAATTTCGACTTGGCTTTCATGGTGTTTGCCACGACGTAAGCGACAAGTTTCTCATCAATAGCGGCGTCTCTTGCAAACACCCGCTGCCAGGCTCTATCTGCCAATACTCTGTCGGCCGAGTTGCGCGCCGCGACATTCTCATGGTTTTGCGTGTACGCGATATCGTGCTCCTTGCAGGCTGCGTCCAGAGAATTTACACCGGGATCACCGCGAGCGACGCGTTCCGCTAGCTTCGTGCCTGGCCCACAGTACTGATAGCCCGGTATGTGCAGCTCGATCGGAAGCCTGTTTATGAGCGTGTTCAGGACACCTCGACCTATGTGCATCACTACACGATCAGTCAGCGAATGAAGTCGAGGGTATAAGCGGGCTATTTATACATTGACGGCTCAGTCATGGATTTCCGAGAGCAAGTGCGCAAGCTACCAGTGATGAATTTCGATGCGCTCGTTGAGGGAGGAGGAAAGCAGGACACGCGACACGGCGAACTACTGCTCGTCAGTATTCGCGCAGTCTTCTGCGGTCCGTCAAACTGCGGCAAGACCAACGCGTTGCTA
Organism: Ophion costatus; assembly: GCA_951751655.1. Classification (NCBI taxonomy): domain Eukaryota; kingdom Metazoa; phylum Arthropoda; class Insecta; order Hymenoptera; family Ichneumonidae; genus Ophion; species Ophion costatus. The sequence continues at coordinate 35,818,787 of OX632360.1, forward strand.
GCCCTCATCACGCATCCCAATGGTTTGAGATTCGAAAACGTCTACGTGTACTCCAAGTCACTGAATCAGCCAAAGTACAAACTGCTCGAGAAAGAGCTCGCACCGCTCGAGGGTATCGGATACTTTGCATTCAGCGAACACGATCAGGTCGTATCACCCGCGGACGCTCGTCCCAATTCCATTATCGTATTCGACATCGATTGTTTCTACCTGTGTCAATCGTACGCTCAGATCCCCAAGCACCTGGTGCGTGACAACGTCAATCTGTTGGTCGACTTTCGACAGGACGAGATGAACCTCCGACACATCTATGACGATCACGTGAACACGGACATGCCGTACGTGCAGTTCGGAGACTTGTGCTCGACCTGCTGGAACCACTCCAGTCACGGATTTCTCGTGATCAACCGTAGAGGTGGACTCGACTGTGGCAGGTACGAAAAGGGCTTCGACCGCCTTGCCATAAATATATCATGCGCCACGTGATCCCCCGCAGTGCATTATGGGTGATCAAAGCGACAATGTGACGGCTGAGTTTCGTCGCGAGAAACAGACGCTCAGCTAGATGGAGAAAATGAGAGATGCGATTAAGCGCAAGTACATGCTTTTCAAGGCGAACAAGCAAACAATGGAGAAAGCTCTGGACGAATCTTTCAAACCAATCGTCAAACCTCTCGAACGCCTCGTGAACGCCAGGCACACGTTGCCTAAGAAGGAGGAGGTGTCTCGTGATGATGACGATGACGAGATGGAAACCTCCTTCAAAAGTGCGGAGGAAAAATGACTGAAAATGACACCCGACGTATACGTGCAGCAGCAGCAGAAAACGAGTCCCGACGAATATTATGACATGCAGGAGCAGACGATTCCTGTGCTTGACAAATGTCTTCACATGCTCAACACGAATCGAAAAAAGTACCTCGATATGACGTATTGGGTTCGAAAGCTGCCAGACGGTAGCATGATGATCGGTGACTCAGCCATACGTTTCGTGAACGACGACGTGATTGTGGGTGACAGGAAGTATCGATCGAGCGTCGGCTTGCTCGAACTGCTCTTCAGGAAGGAACCCAGTGCGCATCTCGTGAGCGTGGAAGACAAGAATATCTATGGGAAAATTCTGTAAACGACGAACGCACACAAGAAATACTACAGGTCGGAAGAGGTCATTCACAGATAAAGAAACAGCAAGTACAGGGACTGGATGGCAACCTTGGTCAGTACATCAACCGGTAGTGGTGTATTGCCTCGGTACAAGATCGCGCGAAGGAACACGCGAATGGACTACGTGTACTGGGACGACCCGAACGAGCTCGTTGATTGATTGCGTCTGCTGCTGGCTGAGCGATCGGCCGGCAATTCGAGTCACATCAACGAGATCATCTCGGTCATCGAGGAGCTGCGTGAGGCTGGTATTGTCATATAAGCGGGGCACAATGTGCGCTGCAACCTCACTTGCACAATGAGCATCGACGTGTTCGGACGTCAGTTCGGACGAACTGCGAGCAGTACGCGAGGTCCTCCCGGATTCGGATTCAAGCTCACCACCGACGGACAGTACGACCTAGAGGGCAAAAGATTGTGCAACGTTGCCGACGCGAGTGAACCTAACGACGGGGTTAACCTGAGTCTCGCGAAACGTCTTCTTCAAAGCACTCTGAGCGAATTGGTTCACATCACAACTCGGCTGAGAGAGGATTTTGACGATTTGCAACTGAACATACAGATTCCGCAGACTCAAGTGAACGACAGGCTGAGAGTTATCGACGTAAGCGTTGAAACGACTCTGGAGTCGGCCATGCGCAACTCCGAGGCCATTAAAACGTTGGACACGCGGCATGGAGTACAAACGTCGGAGATTTGTGGAAGAGCTGCATAAACTCGCACGACGCAATTATCTACGACGCAAGTTTGACGTGCGAGGACTGGATGAGACGTGGCAGGCCGACCTCGTGGAGATGCAACCGTACGCTCGGGAAAACCGGGGTGTCAGGTATCTGCTCACGATCATCGACGTGCTCTCCAAGTTTGCCTGGACCGTTCCCGTGAAGCGGAAGACCGGCAACGACGTCACTGCGGCCATGGAACTCGTGCTACGACAGGGTCGAGTACCGACGAATCTGCAGACTGATTGAGGCAAAGAATTCTACAACACGTCCTTCAAGAGCCTCATGAGTCGATATCGCATCAATCACTACTCGACGTACAGCAACCTCAAGGCATCCATCGTCGACCGGTTCAATCGCACACTCAAGAACAAGATGTGGCTGCAGTTCAGTCTGTGCGGTTCCTACAAGTGGCTCGATATTTTGCCCGATCTCGTAGCTGCATACAACAGCGGCAAACATCGCACTATCGGAATGAAGCCGAACGAGGTGGTGGCCGACGCTGAAACTTTGTTGCTGCAGTCTCGCGATAGTCAAAGTCGCAAAGCACCCAAGTTCTGAATCGGTGACAAGGTGCGAGTCAGCAAGCGTAAGCACGTTTTCGAGAAAGGCTACAGGCCCAACTGGACGACGGAAATTTTCACGGTGAGTCGAGTGATGGAGTCGACCGTTCCGGTGACATACAGGCTGAAGGACTACCGAGACAAGCCCATTGCCGGTGGTTTCTACGAGGAGGAACTTCTACGAGTCAAGTACCCCGACATCTATCTTGTGGAAAAAGTGTTGAGGAAGCGTGGCGACAGAGTCTACGTCAAGTGGCTGGGATTCGATAGTTCGCACAATAGCTGGATAAACAAGACCGATTTGTAAATGGGTTTGAACATTTATTGCAATAAAAAACATTTCACGTTATTTGCGATCGACGATGATGAATTCAATTTGATTCATCTTGGCCTCGCTGCTGTTGCCCAAGGAATTCAGGCGAAATTGGCCGTCCGTGGCTGTTTGCACCATGTGCTCGTACATCTTCGGGTCCTTCACGAATGCGTCCGCGATGCGTTTAGGCAGAAAGACTTGGCACTCATCGTCGAGGGTGGCTACGGTTCTCAGGCCGTATTTCGTTGTGACTTGTCTCAGGTCGGTGAGACGATAGACGCTGTTTATACTCAGTGCTGGCAGTTTCTTTGTGGGCAGGAAATCCTCGAGCAGAGCGATTTTGTTGAGCTTCTCGATGCCGTCCATCGTGCTGATGAGGCAAACGGCTGCAAGCGCGACACTCAGATACCCGCTATCCCTGCTATCACTGCGCTGTCACTGCGCGCGGTGAGGCTCTGAAGTGCCCCCACGGCAACGTATCCGTGGTGCCCGGGAGGAGGACACGTTTGTCGTCGTGAGCGCTGAGCGCCATCTTCACTTGCCTCTCGGTAACCACTTTGTGCAAGCGCGATCTGATTACGCACTGCTGCCTGCGCTGCGTCAATTTATCCCGCAGGAAGTGCACAAAGTCTTCGAAGGTGATGCTCGCCTCGACCACCGCCCTCTTCATACCCTTCACCCGCTTCAAACGATCACGGCCCGCGACTCGGATGCTATACATTTTGCTGCGCAAGCCAACGGATCCCGACATGATGCTGCCGTTGCATTCGTCCTTCATGAGACCAACCACCTTCTTGTTGGCTCGTGGCATGCCAAACTGGTTGCGCTGTGGGTAGTCCGAAGTATCGAACCTCTCGATGTCACGGCTAATGATCTCGTAGATGTCGTCGCAGCGAATCTCGTACAGCAGGCTATCGGTGTCAGTGTAGAGGAGCTTGCAGCGATCGCCAAACTCTTGCTTCATGTAGTCATAGTGAAAGGCGTATACGTGGATCTTTGACAAGTCCAGTACGCTCAGGCCGACGTAGATGGGTTTGTTGAGGTAGACTTCGGTTTTGGTGAGCTGTATGGTGACGAGGTTCTTCTCGAAGATGGAGCAGCTGCGAAAGTTGGGCTTGGCGATGAGTGCTTCGGCTCCGTAACGTCCGCCCCAATTATTCACGAGCTTGACATCAACGTGTTTGCGCACATTCTCCATAGTCTTGTCGAACACTGCGTTGTTCATCAGCTTGAAGAGATTCTTCTCGAAGTCGTTTCGCGCCCTCTTGCGCAATTCGCTGTTGAGCTCGATGTAGGGTTTCAACCACGCACTCCGCTTGAACTTCAAGACTCGATGGACGCGTTTGAGCTCTAGTCCGTGTTCGAGAGCCTGTTTCAGGTTACGATAGTGTAGGATGTAGCGGTTCTTCGGGTCGAGTGTCATCATGAGTTTGATCTGCGTTGGGCCGTGGGCGCTCTTGTGCTCGGGACACAAAGGTCCCGGGACCTTGGGTGCGTCGTGGAGACGTTCCGGGTACTGCAGGTCCACTTCGAGGACATACCCGCCCGGCGAATCGTCTGGCACGTGAGGAAATCGACGTTGTCGACCCACTGGAAACCGCAATGACTGCGTCATTGCCCAACCGTAGAGATTGTTCACGTCGAAGTACATGAGATACTTTGTTTCCTCGCTTGCGTCGTAGTCGCTCATGTACTTGTTGTTGGCACGGGCGTAACAGTTCGAGCACTGATTCACCTCACCTCATATTCCTTGCTCAATTAACATGTGCATGTCCAGATCGGTAAACAGTTCCATCTGAATATGAGTGTATTTGAGCATAATGTCCCATGAGAAGCCTGGCACTGTGTAGTAGTGCGCGAGGTTTAGGCTGTAGGCTCTGATGGCATCGTTGCGAAAATTCTCAAAGACATCAGCTAAGAGCAGTACGTCGGGCTTCAAGTAGAGGTCTGAGTACTCGCCCAAGTTGGCGACGTTGAACTCACTCCACACTCTCGTGGCGTGCTCGTAGTCTTCGTCCGAGATGTCACAGTCGTTCAGTGGACTGTAAAACTTCTCTTTCGACGGTAGCTGCGCGGTGTCGTTCAATTTGGCGACTGAGTCGACGTACTCATAGGGGAACACACCTTTTCTCGAGAGAAGTTCGAACTTGGCGTCGGAAAAGTGCGTGAACTCGCTCCTGACGATCTTCAATTCCTTCAAGTACGATGCGAGTTTTTCCAGCGACGATGCCATAAAACGGAACGGAACTCGCTGTCCGCGACGTGTTTCGTGAACGAGATATAACGTTCTTTCGTCTGAGGCAGTACGTTAACTCGACCTCCGAAGCACGTGGCGATTTCGCGGATGATGAAGTGCGAGTCGTAGCCGGAAAGATTGTGAAATACGACGGGTTCGGGAGTCCTGGTAGTTCAGGTTGCACTCGTTGTGCGCCGCACCTCGCTACCTGCCTGTGAGGTGACAGTGATCCCTCACTCCGTCACTGATGAGCAAGGGTTTCTCGCAAATGTGACACTCAGTTGCAGTGCAAAACTCCCTCTCCTGTTGCCACGACAGACTCTCCATAAGTCGAGGATTCGCGTGGATGTCGTCGAGTTCTCGGGCGAGGTTTCGCAGTTCTGTGACGAACCATTCTGCAGGCTTCGCACCTCTGTAGCTGAGATACCTCGAGAGCGAATTGTAGTAACTGCACTTCAAGGAGTATGCCACGCTGAATGCCTCGTGCTGTTGGTAGGCATTTTCGTCTCGGGTGGGTTTCAGCAGGCACTCAAAGTCAGCGTAGACGACGAAAGGCACTCGCTCCTTGTGGCCGTGATTCTTGAAGCGGATAATCCTGTTTGCCCCCCTTGGCATAGCGAGCTTGCACTTGTTGACTTTGCCACACTAGATTTCATGCGCAGTCAGCTTGTCTGCATTGTGGAAATAGTGGAGACATCGATCGCAGATATGAAGCGCGCATCTACCGTTCGACAACTATGCCGAGATCACGCGAGATAAGTCCTTTATCCACACGTAGTGGAATCGTGGTATTATGTAGCATTCCTCCTCCACCTCCTCTTCCTCGTCAATGGAGTGATCTTGCACGAGCAGCAGATTGACGTGTTTATTCTTCTTCGTCATGGACGTTACATGCACAGGCACGACCACAAATTCCCTCTTCCTTTTTCTCAAAATGTATACATTCACCGAGACATCATTTTTCTTCTCAAATTTGCCAATGTGTTGCGATCTTACGGGGAACTCGATCCCGTCAAAGTTCAATTCAGCCTCGTACCGTCTGTATTCGGAAACGCGATCAGAATGGTGTGTGGGATGTAGGGCGGATAGTATGGCCCACTTGAAGCACTGGTTGTCATTGTTTCGAACGTTGATGCACGCCTTCTTGTTTCGTATCTTCGACGGAAGGTCCACGTAACAGCTGCCGCGCAAAGGATTGAACTTGCTTATGTTTACCGTCATGTTGATGGTGGAATGCAGTGACCAGCCGGAACCTTGCTGTTCAAATTCCTCCATATCCGTTTGAATTGGTTCCTGAATGTTCTCGATGAACCATGCTCGACCATCGGTTGTGGGGAAAATCGACGCAGCCTTCGTGTTGAAGAATTTCGTGTCCGGTACTTCTTCGTCATTCTTCGGTGCAACGAATTTCGTAGCCAGCACGGCGTACACTTTCGCCGAAGCTTGACTCAGCACATTCTCAATTTTTGTGCGGAAGTGAGCCATGCAGTCTTTCATGAAACTCTTGACATCAACGTGCTTTAAATTCGTGAGCAGCCCCACCCTAATGCCATTTTTGAACGATGAGTTCAGATCTGTTCATTGAACTCGATCTACGAGTTTCTCCCGGTTCTGCACGCCCTGACCGCGTTTCAACAGACGTCCCAATTTGATGTCAATCTCTCGCAAGAATCCAATGGCGAATAAGCACTTTTGTCTTTCCGGAGCAGTGGTGGCTAGGGTCTGTGAATGTTCCAGCGTCTTGGTAATCTCGGCTAAACGTTTCATCCACGCTTGAATCTCGTCGGGAGCTCGATTCTGTAGAAGTGTCAACACTTCTTCCCAACTCGCAATAATTTCTTTGTAATCTTGAGCGGACATTGTCGTTACTCTTAATTGATGCAGGGCACTATGCCAGCTTGACCATCAGGACCCGAAATTATACCGCCAGCACATGCTGATAAGTTGTTGTTGTTGTTACCAAACTAAACGCTGATTGGCTGTCACTGCCGCGCAGTGGAGGGGTAACGATGCCGATTGGTTGGCGCTGTGTAGTGGAGGATATAAAAGAGCCGAACCACGAAGCGCGAGCATCAGTCGGAGAATGGAGTTCGTTATCGACTTCCAGTGTTTAAAGAGACCCTTCACCGAGTTCGTATTCAAAGAGGTAGCGGTGGTTGCCCTCGAAGTCAGTCCTACCGGCAGTCTACCTCTTCGAACCACCGAACAGGTGGAGCTACTTACCTGCCAAGTATCAGAGCGAGAACCTATGGTTGGAGAAAAATTACCACAGTCTAAGTTGGAATAGTGGCAACGTGCCCTACGAGGAAGTCCACGAAGTTCCCTTCAACATTCAATCACATTCTTCGTTTATTTATATTTTCTACAAACGGCGTCTGGTGGTGGATGGCCTCAATGGGAGGGTCCTCCTGCGTAAACAAGGGCCAGTCTCGGGGATATTCTCTTTACCCCGAGACTGACCCGAATTCTTTCTCGTAATCGGGGAGGCAGTCATCGGTGGAGAAATCAGAATCGTTTTACGACGAATTTCTTTTCCGTCCACCGAAGATTGCCCCTTCTTTGCTACCGGTTCCTCCTCCTCTTCTCTCGATAAATACAAATCCGCCTCGAGGGCGGCTATTGCTGCGGTTGCCGTTGTTGCGATTGCCGTTGCTACGGTTGCCGTTGCTGCGGTTGCCGTTGCTGCGGTTACCGTTGCTGCGGTTGCCGTTGCTGCGGTTGCCGTTGCTGCGGTTGCCGTTGCTGCGGTTGCCGTTGCTGCTGTTGCGGTTGCTGCGAACGGTGGAAGGGGCAGGGAGAGGATGCCCCGCTTAAAGCGGGGGTTCTGTTGATGGCTCTCGCCGCACCCGCAATAAAATGCGTTACGCCACTTAAAAATACGTAAAAGTAGCACTAGAAAAAAGCGTGAAAAACATTAGAGAGACACTTACCTTTTCCATAATTCAAAATTCGTCTGGCGATCTGTCGTAACTGAATCTCTTTTACACTCAAGCCCGGTGGGATGGGAGGGAATAGACTCAGAATATTCCGGAGAAGTATTGGTCCAGAGTATTCGATAGGGGGGGGGGGGGGTGTAGGTCCAGAATATTCGGTAGGGGTGTAGGCCCGAAGTATCGAAAGGGGTAGCCACCCCCCGCCCCCACCCACTCGGTCGGTAAGGCAGAGACCTACCATGTCTGCATTGTATGCCAGGAATCTGTCATACCGGCCGTCGGCAAGGTAGAAACCTACCATAT
>OX632360.1:35832020-35882020 GCA_951751655.1 Ophion costatus
ACCTCACATTCCTTCGTCAACAAGTCAGTTAGATCAGGCCACTAATACTCTGAACCATGCGATAACTAAATCGCTTGATCTCCATGCTCCGCTCAAATCGTTTCGTGTACATAAGCCGCTGGCACCCTGGCTCTCCGAAGATCTTTTATCTAGAATTAAAGAAAAAAACGCTCTGTACAATCGCGCGCGCCGTTCTCGCAATGTCCTTGATTTAGCCATCTATAGACGGTTCAGAGATGAGCTGACAGCGACCCTCAAACACCGCAGAAGTACATACCTGCTAAATCGATTCACAGGACTAACGGATTCTGCCAGAGTATGGAAAGAGCTTGCGAATCTTGGTCTGGTCAAATTACGCCAATGCACGCCTTTGAACTTCTTCACTGCGGACGAGTTAAATTCGGCGTTTGTTAGTGTCGCCATCATTCATCCGTCATGTGACCTTGCACGCTTCTTAGACTCTGATTTTCCTATACCTAACCTACAACAATTTGAATTTTCCACAATTACGCCCACTGAGGTTGCAAATCAGCTCGCTCTGAAAACGTCATTGTCCCTCAGTGCGGGACCTGACGGGCTACCTCCCTTCGTACTTCGTAAGGGATGCAATATTTTATCGTCCTATCTAACTACTCTTTTCAATTGCTGCCTCAAACTCCAGCATTTTCCTTTACCTTGGAAACGAGCATTTATCCGTCCGCTATTAAAATGCAACCCACCACAATCCACCTCTCACTGCCGACCGATAGCCAATTTATGCGATATAGCGAAAATTTTTGAAAAGATTGTCCTCAACCAAATAGTTGAGTTTCTATCTGCCAATAACATCCTTGACTCACGCCAGTCTGCTTACAGGAGGGGCTACAGTACACAGACAGCTCTATTACGAGTAAATGATGATATCAGACGTGCTGCAGATGATAGAAAGCTAACCCTTCTGGTCTTATTTGACTTTTCGAAAGCTTTTGATACGGTTGATCACTTCATACTTCTCACCAAGTTACGCAACTATGGGTTCTCTTGTGGCACTCTGAAATGGTTGCACTCCTACTTAACAGGTAGGACACAAGCAGTTATTGACAACAAGGGAGGTCATTCTGAGTGGCTAGGCACAACGTGTGGTGTTCCTCAGGGGTCGGTTCTGGGGCCACTACTATTCTCACTATATATCAATGACATAGGAGCAAGCTTGCGGCACTCTAACTATATGATATTTGCGGATGATACCCAAATTTACATGAGTTGTTCACCTTTTCAATTAAGAACGTCTATAGAGCTATTATCTCAAGATGTCAAGGCTATTGATGTTTATGCCAAAGAAAATGGACTGCAATTAAATCTAGCTAAATCTAAAGTTCTCATCATGGGCAGCACTGCCTACGTTAGTCAAATCGATCTCTCGTCTCTTAGGCCCATCACAGTAAACGGAACTCCCATCCCTTATGTAAGAGAGGCTCGTAACTTGGGTGTCATCATGTCGTCAAATCTCTCATGGAATAAAAATACTCTGTCCATATCTAGCAGGGTAAATTATACTCTATACAGACTAAAATACCATCGCAATGTATTGTCACGTGACCTCAGAATTATGCTAATAACGACCCTTGTTTTTCCCTTGGTTGATTACTGCTGCCTAGTCTACAATGATATTACTGCCGAACTAAATTCAAAGCTCCAAAAATTGGTCAACAATTGTATTCGGTTCATCTTCAATCTGAAGTCGGATGAGCATATCACACCGTATCGAAGACAATTGAAATGGCTTACAGTTAGATCTAGACGGCTTTACTTTCTGGGAGTCTACGCATATAAAATCCTCCAAAAAGACGCCCCAACATATCTGTCTGAACTGTTCTTATCACTACCACCGACAATTCGTCCCATTCGTTATCCTTCCAGCCGCTCGTTTTCAATACCTCATCACAGAACCATGATTTATCGTAATTCGTTTCATTTAGCGTCAATTTATTTTTGGCATAGCTTACCAATGGAGATAACCAGTTCACCCACTCTGGCGGTATTCAAGTCGCGTCTCTTCATACATTTATTTGATTGTGACACCCTTAGCGTGTAAGTTTAAGTTTAAGTCTAGTCATAAGCGCACAAAAGTCATACAACTTTCATCATACTGCGGTCTAAAAATTCTATGTACTCTGATACACCCTTTACATTAGTACTTATTACTTTATATATTATACTTATACTCTACTCTTTATACTTTATACTTTATACTTTATACCATTTACTTTATACTTTGTACCATACACTTTATACTTCCTTCTTTATACGTACACGTATTATACGTCTTGTTTATATCTTATGTTTATAATCTTTGCCTCAAGGTATTATTACCACGGCATAAATAAACCCAATCAATCAATCAATCAATCTCTCTCTCTCTCTCTCTCTCACTCTCGCTCTCGCTCTCGCTCTCGCTCTCGCTCTCGCTCTCGCTCTCGCTCTCGCTCTCGCTCTCGCTCTCGCTCTCGCTCTCGCTCTCGCTCTCGCTCTCGCTCTCGCTCTCACTCTCCCTCTCACTCTCACTCTCACTCTCACTCTCACTCTCACTCTCACTCTCACTCTCACTCTCTCTCTCTCTCTCTCTCTCTCTCTCTCTCTCTCTCTCTCTCTCTCTCTCTCTCTCTCTCTCCCTCTCTCTCTCTCTCTCTCTCTCTCTCTCTCTCTCTCTCTCCTTTCATTAAATCTGGTTTCATTAAATCCAAGAGGTTGGCAAAGAGGACAATAACTGCTGAGTGAAAATGTTTATAGCGTGTATATATATGACTACATCGAGTTCGGATTCGAGGCAGTCGAGAGGATCAACGTATCCAGGGGCATAACTGCACTTCCATAATCCGCTGATTTATCGAACGTACAACTATTGTCTGAGGGCACCCACGAAACTGGAGGGAAAATCGAACGGTCCAATGGATCGCGGTGTGAGGGACATTCTCCCATAAGTACATAGGAAAGCAAAACAATCGAGTTGCAACCGCACAATGCTCGTAAAATATACCTTAAAATATACGTAAAATATAAAAAGAACCTTCGCTACTGGAGTCCATTCGCGTACGTTTTCCTATGGAATATGCAGGCAACGTTGCTATGCTGCGGATTCTTTAGGAACCCCACGCAGGGTATAAAATCCGACCTCCCTTGGTCTCATGATATTACCAACTGTTGTCAGGAAATCAGACGTGCCGCTACCTACAGTATTCGAAAATATTAAGGAAACGTAATTTTTTTTCAAAGTTGGTACAGAAAACTCATCTAATTTATATTGATTATATTGATGTGTCCAACATTTCCGAATGTGTCTGTGTACGCAAGAACGGCCTTGTACAAAAATAAATTTGTACTTATCATTTTTTTAATCGTTAGGTGTCCATCACATATAACTGAAGCTAGAAAGCAAAAGAGATATCCAAATCGTCGGATTGGACGCGGAGGAGCTGTATCGTGGCCAGCTCGCTCTATGCGCTGATATGCGTGAGAGAATTCTTCGAGCCTATGATTCGATAAGTGCCGAAGTGATAAGAAATTCTACACAATCCGTGATGAGGAGATTGCAATACTGCATTGATTCCAATGGCAATCACTTTGAACATCTACTGTGAATAAAGGTAATTTCACCTAAAAATAAAGTTCATGTCACTTTTTAATCTTGAATGACCTTGAACGACTTTGACCCCTAAAGTTATTATGCAGTTTTCGATGCTCTACAAGATAGTTTAAAAAAAAGGACCGTCCCATTTAAAAAATTGGAGGTGACCTTTACTGTGCGCCAGCGCCTTCACTGAGATAAAAAAAAATGGTCGCAATTGATGATTCCTTTCGTACGGTACAACTATTGTTTCAAACATTTTTTTGTGACGTCGATAATTACAGAGATATTCAAAGTGGCAACAGTAAGTGCCTCACCCTGTATAACTCGACAGAAATAAAACCCGCTCATGACTTCTAAATAATTTTCTTCCCCGATAAAAATGCTCTCCACAAAATTTTCATTTTTCGTAATGACACATGCATTGAATAAAAATCGGTTCCGTGTAGAAATCCTATAGGAGACCGTTTCGAACATGATTTTTAGAACTTGGCAATGTGGAGCCATCTACAAAGTGATTTGTTGAGTGTTCAAAAATGTTTGTATTCATTGATTTAAGGATGTGGAGTCCCTATGAAACATGTTAATGTTAATTGTTCAATAAATAGCTTCTTAATCGTCATGAAATTTTTACACGACCTCCTGAATACTTAATGTAAAAACATACCAAATTTTCAGAATTCTATCATCATTACTTCAACCTTCTTAAGGTTTGAAATAAAAAATGATAAGAAAATTCTGAAAATTTGGTATGTTTTTCTATGAAGTATTTAAGAGGTCGTGTTAAAATTTTACGACGATTAGGAAGCTCGTTATTAAAGAATTAACATTTTGTTAAGAACAATTTAAAAGAAAAATGAATAAAAATTTATCAATAAACTTCGTTTTGTTTCCGTTGCTTTCAGTATATTGTAGATATTATAAAATTGAGAGGTCAAAAAAAAAACTTATTGCAAAGTTCCATCAGTTTCCATAAAACAACATTTAACTTGTGAATGTTAATTGTTCAATAACGAGCTTCCTAATCGTCGTGAAATTGTTACACGACCTCTGGAATACTTCATACAAAGACATTCCAAATTTTCAGAATTTTATCATTATTTGCGATTTGGGACTCAACATTCTTAATGGAAATAAATAACGCCGACTAGGAATTTCTTGTTTTTTGAAATTTCATTCGTAAGTATGCAAAATTCGTTTTACTTTTGTCTTATCCTCCGAGAGTCAAAAAGGTCTGAGCGTACATGACTCGAGATTTTTTTCTCTCGTCGAGCTTCTGATTCAGGGAAAAAGAGACAGCTTCTCGTCATGAACACCCTAAAGCTTGTGGTGTACGGTATACCTAATGAGCTACGGAAAGTGGTCGAGAGTGGCTCGCGTGTACGAGGTGTCATGCCTAGTAAACAAGTGGTTAGCCAGTGCCTTGCTGTGCCGCTGGACAGGGCTAGAGAAAAGCGGAAGATATAAAACAGAAATAGATGACGCCCTCCCCCCGCGGCGGAAGGGGAGTGTGGAGATTAGACCCGTAGACACCCGTAGACACCAAACGTAATTTTGAAATATATCAGCAAGTTTTAATCTAATATCTTATTAATAATTTATAACAAGACGTTCACCGTTCGACGATGCTTTACCACGGGTAGAAACCTCACTTTTACGTGAGGTTATGTTTCTACCCGGAAATAACCCTTCAACGTACGTAATTTCTCGAACTAACGACTGATGGCAGCACGTAACAACAGAAATGCTCCACCTGCACCCAGTTCCCAGAACTGCGCCAGTAGTCAGCCTTTTCCTATCTTGTATGCGTGAGAATAGTGTGATTATGCTTTCGTAATAACTGTAATGTATTTAATGGAATCTCTGGTGTCCGATTGATCGGCACATAAATTTTCAATTCACTAACCGTTTAAAAACGCGGAAAATAAAAATGCATTCGCAACAGCGTGACCGAAGCGCTGGTAGGGGAAGTCGGAGCAAGGTGATAATGCTAAGGTCATGCTCAAATAAAACAACACATATATGAGTCAGTCAACTTTAATTATTTTTAAAACTATTCAGCATTTATTAATCTTTTAAATTTAGAAGGAAAAAAATTAGTCTTTCTGATTTGTACGATACAATATATATTATTACGTAACACCAAATTTCGCAATTTTAAACCCCCTCCCCCCACGTAACAGGATCGTAACGCCTGAGTGGAACCACCCCGCTATTCCGTTACGTAACGAGAGCTTTGCCGTAAATGATGGCGATTTTTTTTTCATAGACGTAACTTATTGTGAAAGGATCGGCTTTATACTCATTTTATTAACTATATATTCACCCAGTTTTATACAAATTTTTATGAAACAATCTTTAAAAGTAACCGAAATAAATGCCTTGATTTAACGACAAACAATTCCCTTTATTCTCCAATCGATATCTTCATGAAAGGTTACCTGTAAATGAAAAGTGACCAATTAATCAATGTCCATACGAATAGGACTATCGCTATGCCTAGCCATTTTTTTGTTTTTTTTTTTACAAAATGCCGACGGTTTGTACATTTTTTCTATGTTCAAGGCCTTTTTGGTATTTAAGCAGTCTTTAGAAAATAGTAATTATCAAAATTTAACAAATTAGGTACATACAACCTTAGTTACTGCGATTACAAAAATGTAATAAAAAAATCAGAATCGCTTGATAAGTTTTTCAGTATTCGCTGGGACAAGGTGGGAAAAAGTAGTTTCGAGAAATACGCGTTCAAAGTTTTCATTCCGTTTTTCTTAATATAAAGTTATGTTTTCTCTATAATATGGATACTTACATTAAAGTAGCTAGTCGCGGGCGATATGATGGTTCTTCATCTTCATTATATTTCACAAAATAATAAGAGCCCATGTGCGGGTCTACGACGTTCCGAGCACGGCCGACGTTTGGCTGTATCGTGGCAACACGTCCGCTGCCAACGGTCGACGGCCTATGATGAGCCAGCGTTGGCGAAACGTACTAGCCATGGTTGGCTATCAGGCGGCGATGGCTCGGCAGTAGACGATCGAAAGGCGACTATGGCGCAGAGTTGCCGAAACCGTTATTCGATCGTCGCTCTGACGGTACGCTTGATAGTTGGCGCAACGCTGGCCACCACGGTTCATCCGACGCTGGCTAGTCGTCGCCCGGGTGTAGTTGGCCATGTGTGCAGACCCAGAATACAGCCAACCCTTGGCAGTAAGACGGCGTCGAATAAACAGCCGACGATCGGGACGCGACTATGGCTTAGAGTTGGCGAAAGTGTTATTCGAACGTCGCGCCGACGTTATGATCAGTACTTCGCGCAACGTTGCCTACCACGTTTAATCCGACACTGGGTAATCGTCGCACGGGTGTAGGTGACCATTTTTTGTAGACCTAGAGCTCGACCGATGCTTGACCGTAAACAAAGTCCAGTAGACCGTTGGTACCCGACCTCCACCGTTCGAATTTTCTTTTGAGCTTGCCTGAACAGTATTGTGTAGCGCGCAACCTAAACGGTGTGGATATTCTACAGTGGAATTAATTTAACCAATGGCGGATAAAAATAGGTCTTCGTATAATCGCGTAAAAAAGTTTCGTCGTCTCCATAAAGAGGAAAACGAAGTTAACGCTTCTGCCCACCAATCAACTTCTAACAGCTACACGGAGAGAATTTTTAAGTAATTTTTACTGTGAAATCACAGTAACTCGGTGACAAATGTGCAATTCTTCAGGTTTTTAGGAAATAAATTATAAATATTCATGGAAATGAATCAAAATTTACTTTTGCGTAACAGAAATTAAAAATATTTTCTAGAATTTTTACTGAAATTAATAGTAAAATTTCATGAAACGTAAAGATTACGACAATAAGTTAAAAAAGTGCTAATATAAATGAAATTTTTCAGTGGAACATTGAGAAATTTGCGTGTTTTCCATAAAAATTTAAAAAAGGAAGCCGAAATTTTCCGTGTGTCCACCGGAATTTTACGTTCTTTATAGTAAAATCAGTTAGGGCTAGGTCGCCTGACCGTACGCGTGAGCTCTGTGTGCGAGCGTGCGTATACGTGAACGCAAGCTGTAGAGTGGGCTTACGTATGACGCAGTATGACGAGCACGAACGACGCCGACCCGCGTTGCTTAGCAACAGCGGTACCGCGCATGCGCATTATAGTACGAAACATGGGCCAAGAAAGCCTCGTGGTCTCGTGCAGTCTAACGTGTTCTACGCAGTTGTACGCAAGAAAACAAAGAAACGTGAAAAGAAACTTCGATAAAGGACGTCTACAATGGTACGGAAAGATGATATGCTAAAATAAGTAGCAATCAAGAACACAAATGTTTAGAAATACAGTATATAGAGTATTTATTTAATCATAGGGAATTCATTTTTCGCTAGGGATTTTAGAAATTTCAAGTTTGTCCAGGTTATTTTTACTGTAGAAACGTGGAATTTGTGAGGCAGCCCATTGTTAAAATTCTACACGAGAATGTGTCAGAATTTTTACTGAAAGAAATGTAAAAAATTATGCTACTTGCTTAAATTTTTACATGAATGAAAGCAAAATATTAAAAGCTAGTGTCAATTTTTGACTATGTGCACATTTGTCACCGGTTTCAAATTTTTAATGTAATTTTTACGGAGATTTCACCGTAAAAAATACTTAAAAATTCTCTCCGTGTATGTTTCGGGAGCAGACACGATTGATAGTTCCTTTGGGCCTTCTTCACATTTTTGTTACCATTCTAGCGTTTATAACGTTGTAGGACTGAATATATTAATAACGTTGTAAGACTGAATATATTTATGAAGTTGTAAGACTGAATATATTTATGAAGTTGTAAGACTGAATATATTTATGAAGTTATAAGACTGAATATATTTATAACCTAAGCTAGACATCAATACGTCAATCACTGACAATAAATTTCTATTAATGCTATGTCTTTTTTCTTTTAAATAGTCAATCTGCTATTCCTTTAAACACCCTCTCGTAAATGTAGTGCCATCGTCGCAAACGACGTAGGGTCGATTGCGCAAACGACGTAGGTTCGATGCCGCAATGGATGTAGGGTCGACGCGGTGATCGACGTAGGATCGATACCGCAGTCAGCGCAGGGCCGACGCAACAATCGGCGTAGGGCCGACGTTGCAATCGACGAAGGGCCAACATCGATTAAATATTGTGGCGCAACCTTTGGGAGGATCGTCGGGCCGACGTTATCATTTGGACGTTTATTGGACCCCAAAACGACGTTGGCGAACAGAGTCGGGCCGACGTCCTAACGCCGACAAGCGTCGTTGCGCCAACGTAGGCGCGACTTTAAAATCCTACCCGGGAGGCTCACTTCATCTATTGTGAACGATTCCACACCTGTAGAGAGAAAGGACACTAACCGGTCGCGCCACCTGTTCTCACTAAAGTGACTGTAACTCCGTCAATTTTCACGGTGGTCTATAAAAATATTGCCAACATATTTTTCAATATACGTACCTTCAAGAATTATAAAGAACGAAAATTTAAAAAAAAAATCAAATTTTTTTTGGGGAAAGTGGGAAAGCTACTGTGCTAGTTCTTCCTTCTCTGGGCAGTCTCTTCTTCACAGTGATTTCCCCCTTAATTTTTTATGGAACATTTCTTATGGAAAGCTGTCAACTTTCTGTGGTGAAATTGCGAGCGAGTTTCAAATTGAAAACTTAACATGCAGAAATTTGACTATTTTTGACAGGTCTAAAATCGTGACGTAACGCAAACCTTGACCCCCTCCCCCACGTACGTAGACCGTAACGCCTGGCCGGCGCCCCCCCCCCCCCAATTGCATTACGCAATTTAAACGCACGCTGCCTTACCCCGTATGCGAGGTAATATGAAACAGTGCTGCGATAATGATGGGACACGAATGATTGCCATCTTTCGGATATAAAAGTCGTTTTATTCTCAATGCCATCAATTTGATAAGCCGAATAATCTTGCTTCCATATCAATTTAATAATTTGCAATTTCCATTTCTTCCCCTGGTTGAAACACCGGTTGAAGAGGAACCCTATGGTTTACTAGTTTCACTTCACCCTTTCTAACGTAAATAGTCGTGGGCTGTAAAATATTTTGGGTTTCCGGGTTTGCCTACCTGTCTGTAATCAATATCAGCAACTCATGTAAACTGAAACGATGGTAAACTCAACGAAAATTTAATCCTTTTGTCCGAATACCCATATTGTTTTCTCACTCGAGACGCGTGCTTCCGCTACAGTTGATACTTTTACACTCATTCGCCTCACCGCCCCCCCCCCCCTTCCAACCCCCCTACGGGAGAACTGTGCTCGCACACACTGTTTAATGGCTGGGCTTAAGGTAGAACGCTACCTCTTTTGCGGGGCAAGCGGTGAGAAAGGTACTCCTATGCTTAGACATGGGAAGCCTCTCGTGTTACCGACTGCACGTGAATTAATTTTCTGGTTTTCAATTTACATGTAAGATGATAATTGTGTACTTTTTGATGAAAAAATAACCGGTAATAATTATTTCTAACATAATATTCCCGATTTTGGCAAAAAAAAATGCTCCTCGTTAAATATTTCAAAATATTGAACACTTCGCAATAGTAGTTTTGACAGCGGCACCGCAGCGTAATTGTTTCAGTTTTTAACTATTGGCTGCCTTGCTCAAACTCGATAGGGGCACAACAGATGGTTTTACCATGGCGAAAAGGTGCAAAGGACGATTTGTAAACACAAAATATGGTATAGAAAATTGGTAAGGATAAAGATCCTGATGGAGAACTATATCCAGATGCCATAAAGTACCTGCACCGTTGCTTTACTTATGCCGTAGCACAGAACAAGGGTAATACAGAAGCTGTGAAAAGTGCAATATTGAATATACCCTTTTACGCATTCAACATTCACGAAAAATGCGGAGCATGGTGCAAATATGTACGTGATCCCGAGAATTACGATCATTCAGCCGTTGCTAACTTTAAGAATGAAATCTTACTCGAAGAGTTAAAACGATTATTCAAAACTTGTCTGATAATGCTGACAAATTCTCTGCGGGAACGTGTAGTCAAGCCAACGAGAGCCTAAACAGTATAATGGCAAGAAAAGCCCCTAAAAATATTTGCTACAGTCGCAGTGACTCAGCCGATATTCGATACGCTTGCGCTGTAGGGCAGAAAAAGGAAGGTGAGCAATATATTCAAAAGGCCATGACGAATATATTAGAGTTGAGTCCAGGATCACGATTTGCCAAGTTCATCAAACGATGTGATAAAGTAAAAAAACGTAGACTAACGAGAGCAAACGTACCTGCTGCTAAGTGGAAACGTCGATGCCTACAAAATCAACTATCCGAACTTCGACATAAGAGACAAGACACAGAAGGTCGAACCTACGAAAGTCACATGGGATTATTAGAGATATCCGCCGTCGACGATTCATTATCGAACTCGATTAGAGAGAATGATGGAAATTTGTTTGTATTTTTTTATTTGGAAACTGCGGGGCTGAGATACATGTGATATTCTTCAAATAGCTTGCAAATCGGGGGATACTGAATTTAATAAATATATTAAACCTCGCCACGTCATTCCTTCAAGAGTATCCGAGATACATGGTATAACTAGCGCTGAAAGGGAGCTATATCACAACGGACAAAAAGTGTTCTCACAATCCGCGGGGAAGGTTCTTCAAGAATTATGTATTTATTTGAATAATTTCAAAAAAACATGTATTTTCGTCGCGCATAATTGTTTCTTCGACGCCCCTCGTGTGATGCGATTAATTGTCAATTATTCATTGACCGAAAAATTTGAGCCACTTACTGCTGGTTTTTGTGATACGCTACCTCTTTTTCACAAAAAGTTCCCTGATCGAAAAGGCAAAGGACAAAATACGCTCACTACTTTGGCCAAAAAAACTCTCAGTAATATAAATATAGCAAACGCGCACGATGGTTCGTATGACACGTATCTATTACAGCAATTAGTTCGTCACCAGTTCTCAGTGGATGAACTTGCGAGAGATTGTAAAAGTTTTGGGGACATCTTAGAACTTCCGCCAAAGGAACAAAATATTGCGAATACGATGCAAACTTTGGAACCACTCGATAAAATAATTTCTTGTGCAATCAGAAAGAGAATAGCAATTGCCGGCGTTAATTACTCATTACTAGTAAGTACTTTTCATCGCAATGAGAAAGCAGCGATTGAATTACTCGAGCAAAGAAAGAATGGAAAACCCCAACTTATTAAACAGAAACAAATTTTATTAAATATACTAGATTTTTTGAAAAAATCGCTATGATTCGTGATTTGGATTAAAGTTGGATATTAATATAATTTGTTGTTTTATGAACAAAATATATTTATTATAATTCTAACTTGAGAAAAAATGTATATTTCCATATTACTTGTACCGAATGTTATTGACCTATATTTGAACCTTATTATCTTGAACAAATTATGTACATCATATTACTAAAAAGAAAGAAAAAGCAAAGGTTGTATGTGTGCATGAGCGAGAGAGAGATAGAGACGGGGCAGGCATCGCAAGCTTCCAGGCAATCTGTAAGCCGCACTGTATATAGGTATACGAGAGCGCGTTATTCGATGTGACATTGCCGTGATTGTAGCTACCCACCAGCTAGTCCACCAGAAGACAGAGGCAAACTGCGTTTATCAATGTTCTTTTGCACCTTGCAGATAATCGGCACGGTGAGATTGCTACCAATGTTGCGAGAGTGATCTTGAGAGCGGATTCATGTACTTGTGTTAGTTCGACAAAAAGTGATTTTTTAACGGTAATTTTTCAATGTTCTTTGCGGTTTTTTACCCTTTTCCATAAAATCCAATGTAAAAACTAATTCAATTTTCTCAGAAACGGTACGGTCGAACCCGTTGAAATTTTTCGAGCCAACCTTTTAGTCAATTTCGAACGTATTTACCAATTTACATCAAAATCCGTATTTTTTTGACATATGGTAGCGTTCTACCTTAAGATTCATCTTACCCTGCGTATTCGTCTTGCCCCTAGGTCCCCTATCTGTGTTGCGTCTTACTTTTTTCGTAATGGGAAGTCGTTTTGGGGGAAGTAGGTATTTTATGAATTTCAGGTGGAATATCTTATTTGATGGGTTTATGCTCACAAGATAGATTTTCTTTTTCATTGTTTATGCACAAAATCGTATTAAATCGTCGAAAATGTACTTTTTACGTTGGTCGACTACTGGGTCTACGATTTAACATTGCAAACCCACTGGTCATCCCGCTCCTCGGCGATTGTTGGTTCTTCAGCGAATTTCTTTTATAGGGCTGCCGTTTATACTGAAAATATACAAAATATATTCGAACACCCTGATATTAACACGGCACATTGAATAAACACTAACAATATTGGCTATACCAATACCCGGCCACAATCAGGCATATACTGGTCGAAGCGGCTGATATGACTGCCAGGTCGGGGAACTCCACTAGTCGGCCGTGCGATATGTTTTACTAGATGCAATTATTGACGCTATATTGTTCGGAGTTACTTTTATCATTCGTCGGTTTTCAGCGTGTCGTGTTATTTGGCCGTCGAAGCGCTTCGTGCCATTTACTGATCATTTTTTCTCATTCATCCTCCAGACATCCTCTTTCTTACGTCTCAGCACTGCCTCGATGAATGCAGTCGAGAATGCAGAATGTTTGTATGCTGGTCCTCGTCTCGTACCATCGGCCCGATTATATTTTCGAGCGTGTGGACTCCTGTCCTCCGTTCTGTGTCGTCCGTGTCGCATGTGAAAAACGTGTGTTCCGTGTCATCTCGTATGTGTCCGCAGTACCTACAGTTTGGCGTCCGTACTCATTTAGTGTTGTGGAGGTACTTTCGAAAGTATCCATGTCGGGTGAGGAATTGCGTCAGGTAAAAATTTACCTCCCCAAATCCCCGTTCGGTTCACGTTCTTAAGTGTGTTACCAGTCGCCTCGTTCATCTTCCGCTTGTCTCTGTCGTCCAGTGTGCGTGCTAGTCCGTCAAGGTCTTTTTCCTTGTGCTTTTGCCGCGTTAGCCCTTTCAGTCCTTCCGTCACGTTCGTGTAGCATGCAAGCCTAGCATAGTAAATTGGGTGTTTCCCGTATCAATAAAGAGAGAAATAAAGAGAAAATGAATCGGAGATAGTGAAGTTTTCACAAAAAAGTAGGGCTCGGATAAGTCTGAGCCCATTATTTTGCATCTAAAAACTCTTAACACCTATTATTATGTACTTTTGACGAGCACACACACGCGCAGACACACGCAGGCGCGCGCGCGCTCACACACACATGCACGTTATTTTATATGTTGCAAAGGACATCACACTATCGTTTTGCATTTTTCCGCGCATCAAATTAAGCTGTGTGTTACGGTCAAAACAGTGTTTATTTTTTTTCCGCTCGCCCTCTCTACGCATCTTTTAAAGATCCATCTCACCCTCCCCACTTCCGCGCGGAACGCGCCAAACATGCGGACCTTCGTTGAACGACCTTCCTATGGATCTCTCGACTACGGGCACTAGCTTCCTCTCTCCCGCAGAATCCTCGTCGATGGGTGCCATCGTCCCTCACTGTAGACCCCTCGCCAGCTTCATCTCCCTTGATGACAAACGGTTCGCCTCCAACCGTTATCCCCTTTACGTCCAACCGCACTCTGCATAGTAATTTTTTAAGGGTTTTCTGTTCAGAGTCGCTCGTGATCAGTCCTTGTAGAAATTTCGTAAAGTTTGCCTGTTCAAGGTTCGGTCGCGATCAGACTGCGTTAGGAGTAACTTTCGTTATCGACATCTTGATGTGACCCTGACCAGGAAGCATGTCTTAAGGTATTCCTTTCGCGGAGGGCCGTAGTTTATGAGGGGACAAGCAGGGCCATTCTTAATCATCCGTATATTACAATGGCGCTTAATAAAAAAATAATTTACAATCGATTATTATATAAAACGATAAACTAGAACAAAAAATTTCGCACAAATTTAGTAAATTTAGACATTTTTACATCTTTTTGCAACGCCACGGCTACGAAAATTCTTCTGCTAGTTATCTTTTTCCACGTTTTATCATTAATATGTTCTCTAAACATTCGGTGACCCTCTGTTTTTATTGTTGTACACAAGCTTTAGATTTTTTTACACTCGTGAGCAGTTTAGATCAAGCATCTAGTGTGAAATTGATTAAATAGAAATGTAGCCAGCGTGACATTTCCATGAACCGCCGTACAAATAAGGCAGTTTTTAGAGTCGTATTTTTTCGTTAAAACTTGGGTAACTTGGCTTGAAGTTTTACCAGTACACTGGGACCTATTTTTCCTTGATTACAGACGAACATTAGTTAATCCTTCAATATTTGGGTTCGTGAAGGAAATACCTTAAGGCACGAAATTAGGCAAAACTACAATGGCTCAGCCCATATTCTGGTCAGGCTCTGCCACTTTCGCGTACTTAGACGCTCGCGTACTTTAAAACTTTCGCGTACTTTAAAACTAACGATTTTTGGCCTAGTAAGGCTCTATTGAGGCTTGCCTTAAGGTATTACATTTGAATAGGAAAAAATGTGTTGACCATTTTTTTATTGACCTAAATGATGTATAAATATCCTAAGAATGATAGACAAAAAGGTTGATAAGCGATTTTTTAAATGTTTTTCACTTATTTCCCGAAGCATCTCCGAGCGTGCCGAAACGCGTATAACAGTCGAAACGGTGAAAGTAGCGATTTGGAGTTATTTAATCAGTTGTAGAAAAAATATACAACGACCGACTGTCTAAATGCCGCCGTAGTTACATGCAGAATTCGAATAAGAGCTTTACTCTCGTCGGGTGGATGATAGCTCTTAAATCGGTTTGAAAACTTTAAACGTGTTTTTCTCGAAACCCTGTTTTTTAAATCGCGAGGACGTATAAATGGGGCAGTTTTCATCCTTTTGTCATGAATTTATAACTGTAACTTCTTAGAAATATTTTCCAAAGAAGTACACATAATTTGTACGTTTCATCATCAATTCTCGTGTTCGTAATGAAATTAAGGTAGATGTCTAGTCTAGAGCTTTCGGAAAATCGAAAGAAAATTTGTTTCATTTTTCAACGACTTATAGCATCGAGAAACACCTCCTAAAATTTTGTGAAGAAATTCGTATGAGGAAAAAAGTTATAGTGGTGTGTGTAGGGACAAGTCGGAGCCCGCGGTCGGCAGCTGCGAAGGCCGAAAGAAGGCCGTTTGGCGAAGAAACAGGACAAACAAATGGAAGAAGAAGCTGAACAGGACTCTGGAGTACTTCTATATGGTCCAGGGATAGCTGATTAAGTCATTGTAAGTGTTAAAACTCGATTATTCCAAAAATATTCACAACTAAATCGGAAAAAATACTTTAAACGCGTTTTTCAGGAACGGGCGCATTCAAATTGCTCTAAAAGATGCCCTATGAAAAAATATCCACGTATCAGATTGTAGCCCCAAGCTTTATCCTACTTCACTGTGAGCGTCTTGCTTACAAGCGACATCCACGTTCACCGCGAGCACTTCGCCAACAAATGTCGTTCACTTTGCTCGCGAGCTTTATGCCTACAACTTCCTCCGCTGGCCGGGCGAGCACCGCGACATCAACTATAGACCCCTATAGACCCCTCTTCCTATAGACCACTACGGCTACGAGCATTTATTTTGCGGACGGACTCTGAGTGATTCTATTTTTCGGGAGGACCTTAAGTGAGACAAATGCAACAGAGGTAGAACAGAGAGAGCGAGAGCGAGAGTGGAAAGCGAGAGGGAGAGCGAGAGAGCGAGAGAGCGAGGGAGCGAGAGAGCGAGAGAGCGAGAGCGAGAGAGCGAGAGAGCGAGCGAGAGAGAGAGAGAGAGAGAGAGAGAGAGAGAGAGAGAGAGAGAGCAGAGAAACTGGCGGAGAGAGGACGAAAAAATGCCGTAGCGAAGGAGAGCTTTACCATCTTTTTCGTGTCACATGCGGCGAATTATCGGGCACCCCTTCGCCAGCACGCACCGCTACTCTGGGAAAGACTTTCACGCTTTGTTCCTGCCATTACGAACTTTTTATATTGACAAGCCCGCCCACCTCGTTCCTGCCACGGAAGCGTGCATGTTCGACAGACTTTTTTTTAATGAAACACCGTTTGTCTCTCTGACGTTACTTCTTACGTATTACTTTCTCGATAAATTGCAACGTTTTGTTTCTAATACAGCGTCGTGCATCTTATCCGCGTATCCATGAACATTGGGGCTACACTTTTGCAAATTAATTTGAGTACTGGCCCTTTTCTTTTTCTACCACTCGGCCAGTTCTCTCTCTCTCTCTCTCTCTCTCTCTCTCTCTCTCTCTCTCTCTCCTTACTTTGGCTTCAATTTCCGCGTATTCCGGTCACGCTTCTGGTTCCATTCAGGATATAATGCTGACGATAATCCTCACAGAAATTTCTTCTTTTCGAGAATATTTAAAAAGAGACCAATAGGGAGTCCCGTGCACTGTTGAAATTAATTTCTGCAATTGACTCCACGCCGGATGACCACTCTGCACAAATCGCGGTTCGTTAGCATAATAATCTGAGACTTGCTGGAGAAAGACATTCCTTGAAATCTCTAATTATTAGCGCGCAGCATCCGTCAATAAATTTGAGTGATATATTAAGCGGTGTACAATTCAATGCGTCTAATCCCGTGGAGCGAGATGTGAACGAGATCTTCGAGGTGCTTGGTAATTAAGAAATATTTCCACATATTCTGTCCGTGAGGAGTGCGTGAAGATAATGCAAGAGCAGCCGGAAACGAAACGAATTGAAGGTAGTACAAGCAGATTGACTAATCAACAGAAAATCTATAAATGAACGTATCTCAAAAGCGTTAAATATAATACATTTGGGTATAATAATAAACATGATGAGGAAAATAATTATTTGAGAAGTGTATGTTATAACTGTGTATCATATTATGAAAATAAAGTATTCAAATAGCAATCAGATTTGACTTGAGTTGTCACAGGCCGCCATTACATAATTCTGGCAATATCCGTGGCAACGATGTATTCAGGTGCTTTCGATAAATGTCAAGTATGTGTTTGTTTACCGTATCTGTAAGCGTGTGTTTGTAGTGTGTGCGAAATGTGCATATAGTAAAGGGAGAGATGACAGACGCGGCTAGCGGGCGCAAATGTTAGTCGATTCGATGGATAATAACTGTTCGAAATGTCCCGTAACCTATATTTTCCATGGAACATACGTGACCGCGATAGTTTTCTTATTATTTATCGTTTTTCGTATAGCTCCGATCTAATCGCGAACTATTATTTATTTCCGTTCCAATGTTTGATCCGCACGGATTCTCTATAAGTTGCGGGTTGAATGCATTGATTTCGTGAATTAATTACTTTTGTATTTAGCCGGTAAGGCATGCAGAGTTTTCGCGGACGTCATTCTGTATGTGTATACTACAGCATATAAAAAAATCAATTATCTTTCTAATGAGGAGGTTCGAGCACATACTACCTTAAAGGTATCTTATATCATTTCGCTTACGGCAAACTCCGGAAGAAGCAGAGTCCAGAAAAAAAAGAAAAAGAGAGACTTGAAATGGTCTGCTGTTTTTCCTAACTGTGATGCTACAAACAAGAACGTCAAGATTTACTTAAACGAACTACTTCCGTCTGCCACCTATACAGGGTGAGGCAAATAAAGTGTTACAGAGCAAAAGCACTCAACTATTAATCATATCCAAAAATGTTTCAGTCAAAAGTTTCAGTGTTCGAGACGGCCGTCATACTGGACCACCCTGTTTTTTTATCGCGGGAGGCGCTGAAGCTACGTCAAGGTCAACTTCACTTTTTAAAATGGAATCATGTATTTTTTTCGATGACCTTGTGTTGTAGGTCGCTGAATTCGTTTTAAAATCCGTGATAATGTCATCGAAAAAAAATACATGGTTCCATTTTAAAAAGCGGAGTTGACCTTGACGGAGCTTCAGCGCGTCCACCGATAAAAAAAATAGGGTGTTCCAGTATGACGGCCTTCTCGAACTCTGAAACTTTTGCCTGAAACATTTTTGGATATGATCAATTGTTTGAGTGATATTGCTCTGTAGCACTTTATGTGCCTCGCCCTGTTTAGTACATTGTGTACCAAGGGGACAAAGTAGGGCTTTAAAATGGGACGTTAAAGTCCCTGTCTCCACGGTGCACACAAGAATTTATATAACAAAACCATGTTTTTCGAGCTTTCGTATTGTTAAATACATATGGCTGGAAGCACGTGCAGAAGGTGTATTGCTTACGGATGCTGTTTCGCACATGGATGCTGCATCGTGCGCGCCGCGGGAGGACGGTGGGTGGAGAGTAGACCCGTAGACATCCGTAGACACCAAACTTAAATTTGAAATAAATCAGCATATTTTGATATAATATCTTATTAACCTCTAGGCGGCCGGGATGATGCCGATTGGCATTACCTCAAAGGTATGACTTGGGCAAATTCATAAATGCCGGCCGCCTGGAGGTTGATAATGTATAACAAAACATTAACCTTCACCATTCGACGATGCTTTGTCGCGGTGATACGTGAAAATGAGGTTAAGTTTCTACGCGTAAATAACGCCTCAACATACGTAATTTCTCGACCTAACGACTGATGGCAGCATCTAACGACTGACAGCTTTTCCACAACGGCATTCGATGACCATGAGCGTGAGAATCGCGCACGCACAAATTTTTAAGGCCTAGGCCCTACATACCTCGTTAGATGCCGTTTCCATCCACAAAAAAGCGAGGAAATTATTACCACTCGTCAAGCAGAAAGCGGCATCGGTTGGCTTCAACTATGTCTCGATCAAGAATGGCATTATTTATATGCTAGGAAAACCGATGGTCAACCTTCTCTGATAATCAACTCTCTTGATGACCTTCCTTCGGATAAGGTCGGACTATTGCCATCTTCCGTGATACGTTAATATGTTCATCTTCAGTTCCTAGTGCTAGATGAAATTCACGGCTGCTTACTCAGAATACTCTGAGCATAGCGCAATTTAAATGCTCATTCAAATCGCGAATCTATACTCAATCATTAGAATCAGATATCTGAGGAAATAGTTGTTGAGCGCAGCATCGATGAATTTAATTAAGTACTTAACTCGATAAAAATAATAATATACTCAAACAATGATAGAATCGAATGAATAAGGCTCGATGTACTCGCTGAACTAGCACAGAAGAGATAAATGACTCACTGGTTGCTAAGGTGTGATTGTTATTGTAATCATGTGAGACAAGAGCTTAGAATATTCTTATAACTGTTATCATCAGTCTCATATGCATTTAAAATTTCGCCCCATAGATCTCTAGGGCATCTTATCAATCCATTTCTCTTTCTCTCTATCTGTATCTCGCTTCTGATCGTAAATGACATTGTCGTAAGTTAAGACTCTTAACGCTTTAACGTGGTGGATCACCGGCACGGGATCAGCAATTTTCATGTATGCACAGGAGTGTTGTTTCTGGTTGAAAAAAAGTTGGTCGTAATAGTACTAGAACCATTAGCGACTTGTGAAGGAAATGTATGATCCAGAAAGCATCGAGAGAGGTATGAAATGATTCAAAGCGCGAACCACACAATGGCATAATACTCAAATGGGTGAACGCTTAGTTGCGTATTGGCTTGGACACCGGCTACTGAGCATAAGGCAATGCTCCAATGGCAAAAACAAATATGGGACTCGGTAAAAATCTACAAGGGCTACAGCAAAAAGGAAGAAAAGCACAAATAAAAAAGATTTTTCGTTGCGTGTCACCGATGCAATTTCTAACTTTGCATAATACATGCGGAGTGTTCGTGCTCGAATAAAATTGTTCATTCGAAATGACAAAAGGAGGAAAAAAGATTTTTATTTACAATCGGACTGTCTTTGAATTCGCATAAATAATAAATGACTGTTAACATATTCGTTTTATTTTTATTATTATTATGTATTCCTCAGAGGTACGGGGGCCTTCCCCTTTTTACCATCCCCTCCTTTTATTCCTTCCATTCCTTCCGACATTCACAATCCTTCCAGAGCTCCCTACATTCCTTCCAGAGTTCCCCCGCAGAGTGTTGACCGCAGCCACTCTTTCCTAATGCACTACTGTATCGCATTTGCACGAGGGCCCAGGGAAACTGCGGAAAACCTGGGCCGATACAGGCGGCTATATTTGGCTGAGTTTCAGTTGTATTAAACATCAGAAACTCAGACAAACTGCCTCCCGCTCAAAGGTTGACGCGCAAACCAGTGCACGGGCAAGCGGTCACCGCTCCAAGTATTGGCAGCCTCCAATGCTGCTTAACTTCAGTGACCGCCGAGCCCGCACACCGACCGCGCGCCTACCTCTGTCGGTATATTCGTTTTATTTTCACTGTTTATTTTTCTTATTCTCAACATTTTCTGTGTAATTGGATCATTTTAATAAAGCTTCCACGCCCACTGAAAAGGTATTGCAATTAGTAGCTGTATGGTAAAAGGTACAGAATAAATAGATTCAGTTCATTTCAACGTGTCTGTCACTCCGAAATTTGTATTCCCCATGACGTTCGTGTGATTTACAAGCGACACATCTACCACTACACGTTAATTAATCTTCGAAAGTTCACTCGACTCAAATCGTTCCATCATTATTGTCACGTCGCAACCAAATGCGTACAATGTCTTTTTAAGCCTAATACGCACGATAGCGGAATTCTCATTTTTCGACGGATCTGAATATTTTCTTTCGAGTTAGGCCTACCACGGCGGAAACGTAGCCTATCCATAATAATATAACTAAGCGTTTCTCGTACCTTCCCACGCGAAAGTGTAGCGGTCTTAACGATATCGAGAACAAATATACAAGCGGGAAAAATTTCGAACAGTCTCGTTGTAATCCGAACAGAGTCCGAGTACCAAAAATACACAAAGGAAACCTTCGGGTTACAAGGATGACGAACACGTGAAGCGACACGCAAGAAATGCGTGATGATATTCATAAAGACGTAAATATATAACGACGCAACGATACCGAATGCTAACGACCATCCAAGAGCGGAAAAATGTCCAAATCCTTAAAATATACACTCGCTAGGAGAAAATCCTCCGACCCAGGAAGTTGCCGCGGTCATAAAACTGCGTTGATATTTCCCATGCGGACTCGCGGGCCTCGGTCAGCAAGCCCTATCTCGAGCGTGCGTTCTTGGCGCCGACAAGGCCCCTTTTTCGTCTATATTTTTCCGCGCTCCAGATAAAGAAGCGCAGCTCCAATTCCCGGAAATAGAGCGACGGTTGTGGCTATCGCAACCTACTCCTCGCTCCCACTCTCATTCCAACTTATACATATTTTCCACCAATCCAAAAGAATGCACCCCCAAATGTGCACTCTCCCAGGGGGCCAGTCTCCCACCACCTCAGCATCCCAATTTTTCCTACATCCTAGAAGAAGAAAATGACCAAGTCAGTCTTCCGGCAACCACGATCACACAAACTTCTTTTTATCGAGTCTCAATCCGAGACTCCAGTCAGAATCCAGCGAGCTCATATCTAGAGTTCCTTAACCGATATCCATCGCGTTGAATATTCATTTCCTTTCTTGTAAAGCGTACGTTGTCTTGCAACTCGAGTTTATACAAATCTTGTACTTCGAAAGTTCTCTAACAGTTACGCGATAATCTTAAGAATTTTGACATTTGTATTACGCGCAATATTTCATTGTATTTTCCATTCTCGAACCGCGAAATCCACGAACACTAGAATCTGTGTCACCGAACATTTGCTGTATCCGTCACACACACACCCACACCATCTGCGAGCGTTCGGGCCATCGACGAAGGGCCCTTAGTTTTACGACCGTACCTGACACACAAGCGACTGGGTCAACGCCGAGACACATCAATGTAAGCGAACACATTTTCACCCTTTCGTCTTCAATTTGTATCTTTAGAATAATAGGATCAACCCATACGGCTGATTCTAATAAATTACGAGTCAATCGAACACAAGAGTCACAACCATTATTTTCAACGATTGGATCATCCACGAAATTCTTTAAAATTATCCTTTCCACCAGCACGTCCCCTTTTTAACCCTCATCCCGTGCTATTGCGCTAGGCGTAGGCAAGAAAGAGGGATACCACACATATATATATGCCCACGTCCCCTCAGGACGTGACATTATGCATCTGCTATTTGAGAGAAAAATATAGGAAACGGCTTTCGGTAATGGAAGAGGAAACTTGAATTTTAGCTGACGTAAAGAATGCCTTCGTATAAATTTCATCCTTCACGAGCGAAGACCCAGGTGCAGAAAATTTTCCTTCGAATGTCTTGTTTCGTTCCTCCAACCTGCAAGGAATCTCATAGACATTAACAATAAAACATAAAATAGGTTAATTGAACACCCCTCATCAACCGTACAGCTTCCGGCGCCGCGTTTCATGCTCGAATGCTCAATCATATTTTTTAATAAAGCCCAACTATTAATTATGTAGGCTCTGAGAAAAATGGTTACTCCCGCCGTTTCTTTTCTTCGTGTTATCACCTTACGGACGGATTTACTTACGACATGGTGGTGTAGAATATTTTCAGTGTAAATCCAAATGGAATGGCATATAAACGCGAGTAGACCGAACCAAGGTGTGTTCTTCGACAGCTTATGATTTTTCGATAGAAATGGTGCTACGATTTTCGATGAGAATGGTGACCATTTTACCATTTAAATACCAATATTACCAACATGTGTCACTTCACTATGACTTGTTTCTGCCCCCCCCCCCCTCATATTCCATGACTACTTTTTTCTAACGCAATGTATCGTATTTGTCCGATGGCATCAGGAAGCTGTGGAAAATCCGTGCTGACAGCAACCGCTATATCTCACACTGTCACAATCAGTGGTATCAAAACAAGAACTCAGTAAATAGTCATCCATCCAGGTATCAGCATAAGCCAACGCTGCTCGACATGGAACAACGCTGCAGCCGCTCAGTGATCACGGAGTCATAACGGCGGGGGGGGGGGGGGGGGCTGGTATAAAAATTCTAAACCCAACAGTTTACACTCCCAACAATTGCTTCAACGAAATTGTACAACAAGAAGGGTGACTGGGGATGAAAATGATGCCCCATGTATCGTTTCACTTGCAAAAAGCGAAATATTTCTCCTTCGACGTCTATTGAGCTTTACCATGATACGTTTTTCATCTCCACGGTTCGGTATCGGTATCGTCAAAACGTTATTTGCTTCGTCGTCTCAATGGGGGTAGGTAAAGTATTTGAGGCTTTTTTGCACTGTGAGACTAAATAAATACGCAGCTGTCCATCCTTCACAAATTCTTTCCAATGTCTAGTCATAAAGCTCTATCGTGGACAGCTTTCAACCCCGCCCCCCCGCCCGATCCCTTCTCCCCATTTCTACTCACTCGGGACCAACGAGGTGAAGGAAATCGACGTTATTTACAGAGCATTGTAGACGGAGATGTTTTGCTCGAAGAAACGTAGCCTACACCTTCCCCAATACCTCGGGTGTTTTATTCTCCAAGGACATAATACCGAACAGCTTTATTATATTGTTAATCAAATGTATTAAAAGTATTGAAAACGTAGGGAATATTTAAAAATCTCGTATGTACATAAAAAACGTATCGAGTTTAGCCTATTTTTTCGACAGTTTTTCGTTAAAAAACATGACAATTAAAAAAAGCTTCCATCGCAAGATAAAGAATGGCGTGAAGAATGTTGTGTAAACATTTGAGACGAATAGCTTTAAAAGAGAGGAGAAGAAGCTTGTCCTGGCTTCTTTGCAACCTGGCTCAGTGGCAACTTTTTGCACTTGAGCAACTGTTGGAGGGTGCCGAAAACTCAACAAAATTCGATCAAACAGCTGAAACTTTGGTCAATTTTCACCTCGAAGTCCGGATTTTTTGGCTATTTTTGCCGCCGAAGTATTTGCGAACTCAGTGTCGATTTCGATGGAATGTCGATTTGTTCTTTTGAAACCTGCGACCCTCTTCCTACAAGCTCGTCCACGTATACTTGGATGCTTTTTTTATCCTGCCACATAGACCTTCCGGGCGCTTTTTTCGTTGGTGTATCTATACTGCATGTCGCAAACGTACTGACGTGTCTGATAAGTTTATTAGCGAAGAGATTGTAGAATTGAGGCGTCGCAGATAGGAGAGGGTAAAAGGAATAACGGGTGAACGAGGAGCGGGAGCCGGGCCGCAGAGCGGGGTGTCGGGACCGAAGTTATTCGAATTTCGCCCCAAAAATTGAACAGCATGTTTAGAACCGTCTATACTATCAGAGAATAAAAAAAATGATTTTTTGAAAAATTTATACTGTGATGATCCCTTAATTATCGTTATTAATTATCGAATTTCCAACAGTAATCTCCAAATTTTCAAGATACAATTTCAAACGTCTTCGTGTCTTTTTCAAAAATGTATTCATTGTTCTCTTGGCTATTCCGCAAACTTGGAACTGTTGGCTTTTCACTTCTTTGCTACCTCTGCATTCTTATTATACATCTATATATAATACAAACTTTAGGCGCAAAAATGAAAGGTTTTAGAAGAAATCCGATTTTTTAAAGTTATTTCCAACACGCTCTAACTTGGCGAAAAATGGTCGTAAAACCATGAAATAAAGCAAATCAAAGCTTGAAGTCTTTAGTTTCGAGTTCTAGTTTCCAAAATGCTCAATAGTGGGCAGTTTTTGAGAAATTGTAAGAAAATCAGAGGAAAACTAAATTTTAAAATGTTTGCTTGACTTTCGAAAGGTCCACGGGCCTAAACAATTTTTTTCTGACAATTCCATCTAAAAGATTTTTGAGGTTAATTCTTCCCCTATAATGTAAGTGATTGCTGCCCTCTGTATAGTGATTGGTCTGCGAGTTGTCGATTGTGAAATACAAAACGACACTTCGACTTGGTGACTCATAACTTGTGTGCTAATGATCGCACAGATAATTAGTGCATAGTGCTGGAAACTTCAAAGTATTCTCAATACGTGCTTTGCGTTGTTTTTTAATGATTTTTTTCGCAAAGTGAGAACCTCTATTCAGAAAATGAAAAAATAGCGATTTTACGATTTTTTACATAACTTATGATTACTCTGTGAATAATCGACAGATTAACAATGTTGTCGGTCTTTTTTCAACCTCCAAAGTATCCCGAAAAAACGCTTAAGACTTCAAATCGCTGCGATTTTTCTTTCTTTGTCATCCGAACAGTTAGAATTGTCATTTTTGTGAAAACCTAATTGAAGGATAATTTTTTTCATTTTGTATTGATTTTTGGGGGACGCATTTTTTTTCGGTAAATATTCGGCAGTGGGGCTGCTGCTAGAATTAGGATAATTTTTGTTTGGGCTAGTTTGGATTTGTTTGAACTGTTGAAGAAAATTAGCCGGATTCTAGCAGGAGCCCCACTTCCGAATATTTACCTTTTTTTTTCTGTCGACATGTAACATCTTTCGTTAAAAAGGTTAGGAATGACAAAAAAATGTTTGAAGATTTTTTTTACATGACTATACTCACGGTGGTACAATATTGCGAAAAATAATCGTGTGATTTTTTCTGATAGCACATTTCATTATGACATGATGTTTGCAGGTAAAAAAAAAATTCTCGAAAAAAATTTGTATTGACAAAAAAAGATCTACATTTTTTTTCAAAACTAAATTTCTGAATTTTTTCCTTCCCAATTTCCACATTGCTACAAGAGTACAAAAAAATAATGTGATGTTAAAGTAGCTCGTCTTGTCACTCTCGTTCAAGAGGGCAACAATCTACCCGAAGAAGAGAACCTCATGTTAGGAACATAATCGTTTGATTTATTTGCAACGTTATTGCATTGTGCATAATGTAATAAAAAAATATATTCGAAAAAATAAAAAAACGTTCACTTACGTCACGGCCCCACATAACTCCCATTCCCAAACCTAGTCTCACGCCAACATCCGACACTTCATATCGCTATTAACCGTTTCCTACAGCTAAACCTCAACACTCCTCTACATCTCATCCGCTTTCTTAGAAACCCTCGTCCGCAACTTATTTATGTCATCGTCCCTTTGTCCCTGGTCCCACGTGCCTCGCTACGCTTACTCATGTCATCCCCTTCACCTTTCTAGGCCCATTCGTTTCAATCGTACTTCTTCCCGCTGGACCCAGAGAAGTCAATCCATCTCCGAGTCCCCAAGCGTCACAACGTGTTCTCGACTCACTCATCAGTAGCACCTCATGGATTCCTTAGGCATCCGCTCGACTGTCACAATATTGTCAGAAGTGAGAACTAAACAACGGGCCCCACTTCCATAACGTCCTTTTTGTCGTGTATTCTGTCAAAAATAATGACACTCTGTATTTCACTTTTCCCTCGTTGATAAACAGTAACAAGCAAAGGTCTTGTGAAAAAAGAACAGGACAGGAGTAATACTGAAGAGAATCGCATCGATTAGATAGATATACTCGTACAGTACCGGCGAAAAGTTTCCGAACAAAAGTTTAAAAGAGCGCCGGAACGGTTTTCTATGTCATTTCGCCGGTAACTGACCTAGGCAAATTAAATAAACGACACTTTAAATAGGAGGGATTTACCTTCATTTTGGGTTTTTTCAAAAATTTTAAAGATTTTTTTTTACAATTAGCACCCGGTTTTGAAAACGCCCAATTTTCGTCGTTTTTTTGTTCATTTGGAGTGGACCGCGTTTGCAGTAAAAAAAGTTTTTACACATTTCTTCGACCAAAATCATAAAGGGGGAAACCTTAGAGCGTCAATGTCGTTTTTTTTTTAATTCTACGATTTTCGTTTCAACAATATTTCGTTTTTTGGGAAAAAAAAGATAATTTGAAAATTGCTCCGGAGTACGAAAACGATGAGATTTACAACAAAACCTCGAGATAACAAAAAAGTTACATTGCTTCTTGTGAGTTCAGGAGAATTTTTCAAGATTTTTTTTCTCATCTGTTTACGGTCGAAGCTCGATTGATCTGAATACCATAACAATGACATAATCAAATGTGTTACTTACATATTAAGGTAGTACTAGCGGATTGACTAATCAACAGAAAATCTATAAATGATCGAATCTGAAAAGGGTAAAATATAATACATTTGGGTATAATAATAAACATGATAAGGAACATAATTATTTAAGAAGTGTATGTGATAACTGTGTATCGTATTATGGAAATAAAGTATTAAAATAGCAATCAGATTTGACTTGAGTTGTCACAGGCCGCCATTTCATAATTCTGGCAATATCCGTGACAACGATGTACTCAGGTGCTTTCGATAAATGTAAAGTGTGTATTTGTTTACCGTATGTGTAAGCGTGTGTTTGTAGTGTGTGTGAATAGTGCATATTGTAAAGGGAGAGATGACACGCGCGGCTAGCCGACGCAAAAATTAGTCGATTGAATCGATAATATCTGCTCGAAATGTCCCGTAACCTATATTTTCCACGGAAAATACGTGACCGCGGCAGTTTTCTTGTTATTTATCGCTTTCCGCATAGCTCCGATCTAATCACGAACTATTATTATTTCTGTTCCAATATTTGATCCGCACGGATTCTCTATATAAGGTGCGGGTTAAATGCATTGATGTCGTGAATTAATTACTATTTTATTTAGCCGGTAAGACATGCCAAGTTTTCGCGGACGTCATTCTGTATGTCTATGCTACAGCATATAAAAAATCAATTTTCTTTCTAATGAGAAGGTTCGTGCACGTACTACCTTAAACTTTGGTCTCGTCGAAGAAACCTGTTCTCGCCGACAGCATGCTCTTCACCACACGCATCATCCTCTCCACAAGTTTTTGGAAAATCTCTCGGGTCGTTTCTTTCGCAGAGAGAATGAGTGAATTTGCGCACTTGCCAATACATTTCATCGAACTGGAATTTGTCTGTCCATAATACCCGTTTCCAATATTCGATCGTCCAATTCTTATAATCGCGTACCCAATTTAATCGTTTCTTTCTATTTCCACGGCCCAAGAGTGGTTGTTTTGTTGCGACCCGACCATTTGATTGGGCGCTGCGCAAGCGTTATTCAATCGACATTATTGAGACATTTTTTAAATGACTTTCGATAAACTGCGATTGGATGTTTGCCGCCGTAAATTTTCGATTCATTTTGGACATCTGAATCATCGACTGATCTTCCGCTTTAGGCGTTTAACACGAGGCCTCCCGGAACGCTTTTAATCTTTATTGGATTGTGTCTCTCTGAATCGTTTTATAGCATTCCCGACGGATGATTTTGCTATTTTCAATCGCTTCGCAATGTAGCCAATTTTTAACCCTTCATTGCAAAGTGCAAGGTTTGATGCACGCTTTTCGACGCTTAAGGATGTTGTGTACAAAACTGAAAATGGTAATAAAATTTTGAAAATTTGTTAGGTCATTATGTAAAACATTTGAAAGGTTGTGTAGAAATTTCACGACGATTAGGAAGCTGGCTACTGAGAAATTGGAATTCACATATTACACGCAGCCTTATGGAAACTGAAGTAACTTTGCAATTATTATTTTTTTTGTTACAGAAAATGATGCCGAAAATACAAAAAAAATCACACTTGAGGAAAAACATATAAGAATATAGCGGCAACGTTGCATAGACCGGAAGTAGCGAGAAGTTTAAATACTCATTTTCGTTCACGGACGACGTCGTTGCTTGCACCATAAAGCCACTTTTGTTGTCGATATATTTGAAATAAAAAACGATCATTCATAAATATTTCGTCTATTTCTTGAAAACAAATAGCAAAGTTTGCTATTTGCTAATATAATTGAACGATCAAACGAGCCCGCCGAAGGCGGGCGAAGTTCGATCGTAATTATATGAAGCGTCTCGTTCGAAGATGATAAACCGTGTAGTAACGTCAGTTGCTGCAAACTTCACAATATTCAGAGTATTATTTTTTAAATTTCCCTCGGTTGGTGGCCCTTGCTCCGCTCGTGGAGGCCTCTGGTGGCGCCATCCGTCCTCATATAGTTTAGAGATGACGACAGCTATCATGATGATGATCCGGGGTTTCTATCTATCGGTGTCCTTTGAAGGGGAAGGTGGGAGGATCATCTTCGAACGAGACGCTTCATATAATTACGATCGAACTTCGCCCGCCTTCGGCGGGCTCGTATGATCGTTCAATTATATTACGCGTCTCGTTCTCGATGATAAACCGTGTAGATTTTTAGCGTTATCATGGTAGCTGATATCATTGCATTTAACAATTTTTATTCTTTCTGTAACAGCGTGGATCCAAATGGTTTTTTTTCCCTGGATGGGTTTGTTATAAAACTTCGCGAACATTTGTGATTGTTCTGTCCATCCCGCGGTCCTTCTTATTGTTGCTACATCTACTCCTTTATTCAAGGCCGCCGAAGCAGCGGCATGCCGCGTTCTGTATGCGGAAAATTGTTTTGTATCAATTCCGGCCTTTTTTAACAAATTTTTTATTATACAATGACCGATCGTTTGAGCTGACGCGTCATTGTATGGTTTTCTCGTAGCGATTAATAAATTTTTATTAGATGACCTTCTTAAGTCTTTTGTAAAATCGATATATTCTAGTATTGCCGTGGCTGCGCAAAGTTTCGGCCTTTCTTTAAAGAAAGGGAGCGAGAGTTCCGGCTGACTTTTCCCGGGTTTCGACGTTTTTATCAAGTCAGGAATCTTGATAGTGATTCCTTCTGTTCCTACGACTATATTCTTTATTCTTATTAGAGCTAAAGTTTGTAAACGATGCGCCGTGACCAGTGCCAATAGGGTTACTATTTTTTCCGTGATTTCTCTTAGTGAGAGCTCATGCGCTGTCGACATATTTTCAATGTACTCGAGGACCGGTCCTACATCCCACGTAGTGTCATATTTTGGCTTGGAGGGTTTATTTTTATATACTCCTCGAAGAAACCACCATATTAAATCGTCCTTGCCGATTTCGCGTTGCGAGATAAGCGCAATAGCAGATCTGTCCGAACAAAGCGTTCCATGGCTGGCTCCTTCACTGTATCTTTCAGTCAGAAATTTTATTACGTCCGTAGAGCTCGCCTGATGCATACTGACTTGGTTGTCCACGCAGAATTGTTTCCATCGTCGCAGAGAACTTTGATATTGTTTCCTCGTCGATGGGGCTATCGAACTCATTAAGATTTTTACGGCCGAGTCTTCTAGGCCTCTCCGTTGGAATGCGTGCCAGATACACTCGCTACCTCCAGTGAAAGACTCGCGGCCAGAGGATGTACCGTCGTTCTGCACGGAGACAGCAACATACCAGATTGAGGTGAAAAAAATTATAGAATTTGAAACCTGTAGTGCCACAAACAGTAGGTACCAGGGCTGAGACGAGATAAGGGAGAACGGTGGAAAGACATAAAGTCGATTTTTATCGGTCCAAGAAAATGTAAAGGCGTCAACTATCTCCGCATTCGGTTGCGGGAATCTGGAGCAAAATCTCCTACACTTTTTATTTGCGCTTGACGCAAATAAATCCATAGGGAAAGGTCCAAATTTCGCTTTTATTTTTGAAAAGATTTTTTCCGAAATTTCCCATTCTGTGTCCAAATTCGTATATCTTGACGCTCTGTCTGCTTCGACATTTTCTTTAGACGGTATATAAGATGCGTACACCCACAAATCTCTGGACTCACACCATTCCCAGATATTTCTTGCAAGGTCACTCAAATGTGGCAATTGCACGCCCCCTGCTCTGTTAATGTACGATATAGCACTTGTATTGTCAAGGCGTAGTAAAATTTCGCATCCTGACGCCTCTGATGCGAAACATTTGAGCACATAACTCGCTGCCAAAAGCACGAGGTAATTTATGCTATATTTTGTATGCTTTTCTTCCCAGAATCCGCGTGCACTTTTTCCGTTGCTATAGGCTCCCCAGCCCGTCAGCGATGCGTCCGAACTGATTTCGAGTGTAAATACATTTGTTTTTATTTTATTAAAACCCCTGCGAATATTTTTCTTCCACCACAGTAAATCCTCGCGCCATTTGTTGTTAATTGTTACCGTTCCTTCATAATCTTCATTACTCACGATCAGAGCTAAGAATTTTTTCCTCTCCAATCTTTTGCAGTAAGTTAAACTATATCCTACCGCTGGGGTCGCAGCATTCAGCGTACCGAGAAGACTTGCTAAGTCACGAATTTTGTGTGTGTCTTCTTTCATGAAAGGATCTATCATGGTGCTTATTTGCTCTTTCTTCTTTTTTGTCAACTCGAGTGTATATTTCCCGGAATTAATGACAAAACCGAGAAATTCACAGCGCTGAGTAGGGATACGAACACTTTTTTCCCTATTGACGATGAATCCTAAGCGCTCTAAAACTTCTTTCGTACGTACGATATCTTTTTCACATTTTTCGAAGGATCTGCTGATCAACAAAATGTCGTCTATGTAAATTACCGAAATTATACCTTGATTTCGTAATTGAGTGAGAGCCACCTTCATAATCTTGGTGAAAATATATGGGCTCGTATTCAAACCGAAAGGAAGACATTTAAACTGAAATATTTTCCCTCGAAACGTAAAACGCAAGAATTTTCGGTATAGTTTATGTACGGGTACCAAATAATATGCTTCTTTTAGATCAATTTTTCCCATTTAGTCGTCTTTCGATAGCAAGCTTTTTGCGGACCGAATGTCTTCCATTTTGAAGTGTGGTGCTTCGATAAATTTATTTAACTTTTTCAAGTTTATAATAAATCTGTTCGATCCGTTCGGTTTTGGCACAAGAAAGTAAGATGAGAGGAATTGACCCTCACAACTTTCGCATTCTTCTATCGCTTTAGATGTAAGTAAATGATTTATACTACTTTCCAAATCATTTTCTTCGCGCATGGATCTTTTTGGTTCTTTCGGAATATCAGCTTGTATCGGGTCAGATATCATGGGAATCTTGTACGCAGTAACGCATTGGCGAATAAAATTGTCCGTCGTGATTTTTTCCCATTCTTTGATGAAGGATTTGAGACGGCCGGACTTTATGCTTACCGTATTTATTTCCTTTTCGTGTGTCGAGGCGCTCGAGACTTGGATTTTTCCGCATGTGTTCTTGGCTTGAATTTTATCGACGAGGGTCTCTGAGTTCCTCCCACCTGACGATAATTCGCAGGTGGGCGCCGGAAGTTTCCCGGGGCCCTTGTATTATTTTTCTCCGGCGGTTTTTCCGCTGGTTTCAGATTCGCACATGCTTTCTCGACGGATTTTGCCTCTTTTACCTGTTCGGCAAATTTCTCTCCATATAGCCATTTATCCGATTTCGCGGCGTCGATAATCGGTTTCATCGATTTGTTCATCAACGGAGCGATGAAAGATTTTCTTGCCACCGATTGTTGGTGATGCACGTCTGAGAGCAGTTTTCCCGCATCACAGAGAAATTCGAGCATTGTTTGCTCGTCAATACCTTCTTCGGGGGATTGAGAATCATCGAAATTGCTCCCCCGAGCGCAGAAATCGCTGAACCTACACAATTTTGTGTATATTCGAAATGTTGGTCACGTTTCTTTGCGATTTCCGTCATGACCGCAGCGATTTCTGTGTTAATTTTTGGTGCCTCGGTGTAGAAATCAGTTTTCCTCGGATTTTTTTCGAGAGTACTCTTCTTCGTCTCGTCCGGAAGCCCATTCTCCATCCATTTTTGCCATCTCGTTTGAAGTTCTACGTCGAACGTTATATCGAACTCTTTAGAGGCAGTCGGGTCATCGCCAAGGAGATCGAGAAAATTTTCT
The DNA here is from genome assembly GCA_951751655.1 of Ophion costatus. Lineage (NCBI taxonomy): Eukaryota > Metazoa > Arthropoda > Insecta > Hymenoptera > Ichneumonidae > Ophion > Ophion costatus. The sequence goes on from OX632360.1 coordinate 35,865,365, forward strand.
TTTCTCGCGGCCTCCGCTGGGTCGCCGAATTCTTCCTCCTCCGTCACCTTGTTGGTTTCGGGCGAAAAGGCTCGCTCACTGGATATTTTGTTGACAACGCCGGGCATATTCTCTTTATCCCGATCGTTCGACGAATCTGGCAAGAGAAAGTATGTACTGGTTTCAGTATTTTGTCGTCGTCTTGTTGACGTCGACAGAGCGAAGATTCTCTTGTTGAGGATTACGCTTGTACGATCGTGTCTCGGAAATTCGTATGGAATTTTGAGATAACCTCAAAAAACTTCATGTGGAAGTTTTTGAAATAAAGAAATTCGCTCAATTTGAGGCTTTCACACCATTCGTATAGAATATCGTGCGTTTTTTAGACCTGCTTGTTCGTGTGGAACTTGTCAGGACATTTTTGAGGCTAGCTGAAAAGGCGATCCGCGATCTTTTTCCCCCGGTGTGTCGTGGTCGCTCGATGTCTTCAAGAAGAGAAAACAAACACGAAAGATGAGAAAATTTTATAATATTTCTTACCTAGGACCTCTAGTCCATCGATAATCTCTTTTGGCGGCGGAATTTTTTCCCCCGCCTTGCCTCGAACCAGACCGACCACGACGTTTGTGAGGTCATCTAATTGATCTTGCATTTTTTGCAATTTCCCTTTCTCACTTCCTCTTTTTTCGTGAGATCTGGATCGCGACCTTTTCCTCTTCTTTTCTATTGACATCTTAGATTTCCAACTCGTATAAATGCTTTATTCATTTGATGATTTTTATAACTCTGTACTGTGTTTTGTGTCGCACAACAAAACGATATGAGGACGGATGGCGCCACCAGAGGCCTCCACGAGCGGAGCAAGGGGCACCAACCGAGGGAAATTTAAAAAATAATACTCTGAATATTGTGAAGTTTGCAGCAACTGACGTTACTACACGGTTTATCATCGAGAACGAGACGCGTAATATAATTGCAAAATTACTTCAGTTTTCATAAGGCTGCGTGTAATTTGTGAATTCGAATTTCTCAGTAGCCAGCTTCCTAATCGTCGTGAAATTTGTACACAACCTGTTGAATGTTTGACATAATGACCTATCAAATTAAAAAAAAAATGTACCATTCTCAATTTTGGATACAACATCCTTAAATTGAGTTTTCTTCTTAAAATGTTCTTCTTAAAAAAATAAAATAAAATGAACTCTAATGAAGTCGAAAATTTCAATAAATTAATGGTTAATGAATTAATCGTTAAATGTGCCTTCTGGAAAGCGACTGATCGGAAAGGGGTTCGTTTTCCAACAAGAGAATGACCCAAAACATACTTCAAAACTCTGCTCGAAGTATCTAGAATCGAAGCAAAAAAGTGGCGAGCTTCGAATTATGCAATGGCATCCTCAATCTCCCAACCTCAATCCCATAGAACTGATGTGGGATAAATAAAGTGGATCGGCGAGTGCGCAAAGTCTCTCATTCATCCGCTGAAAATCTATGGGATTACTTACAAAAATCTTGGAGAGAAACACCCGGAGAGATTTTCCAAAAACGTGTGGAGAGGATCATGCGTGTGGTGAAGAGCGTGCTGTCAGCGAGAAGAGGTTTCTTCGATGAGACCAAAGTTTAATATGTAAGTAACAAAAGTATTTATATCATTCTTATGCTATTCAGATCAATCGAGATTCGACCGGAAATAGATGAGAAAAAAAATTTCGAAAAAAAAATCTGAAAGAATTCTCGTGAACTCACAAGAAGCAATGCAACTTTTTTGCTATCTTGAGGTTTTGTTGTAAATCTCATCCTTTTCGTACTCGGGAGCAATTTTCAAATTATCTATATTTAAAAAAAAAAACGAAATATTGTTGGAAGAAAAATCGTAGAAAATTAAAAAAAAACGAAATTGAAGTTTAGGCTTTACTCTTTATGATTTTAGTCGAAAAAATGCGTAAAAAACATTTACTATAAACGGGGTATACTCAAAAAGGAATAAAAAACGACGAAAAATGGTCGTTTTCAAAAACGGCTGCTCATTGTAAAAAAACGTAATTTTTTTTTTAAAAACCCATAATGAAGGTACATCTCTCCTCCTTAAAATGCCGTTTATTAAATTGGTTTAGATCAACTACCGGCGAAATGGCATAGAAAACCGTTCCGGCACTCTTTTAAACTTTTGTCCGGAAACTTTTCGCTGGTAGTGTATATATTTTTTTCTCAATGTTTGAAAGGGTTAAGGAAGGGTTTTTTCGAGACTGATCACCTCGCCGAAGTCTTTTTTTTCAATCATTTTCACTGGCACGCACGAGTTAACAACCGACAATTGTTCCATCATCATTAGCGGGGGGGGAATTAGATTTGCCACACACTTTGTCGATCAACAAAAAAAAACTGAAGAATTGAAAAATTAAAACACACACAACGTCACACTTCTCACTCCCATACGAACGACACCCCCAACACATCCGGCAATCACAAGCCGCGCGCAAAGAATCGTTTCGACACACACACGAGCTACATGCGCAGCGAACTCACACAGTCATAGACACGACGCCGCCACAAAAAAAAATACACAACACACGGAAATTACTCTACGCATTGACAGACGTACGCAATACGCACAGAAAATGAAGGAACAAGGGAGGAAGCCTAATTCGAGCGGGGAAATTAATGATAACACTTATCACGGTCATTGCGGTAATGTAAGCAATTTTTAATCAAATCATTAATTTCGTTTCATATTTTTCGAGTCCTCCCGGAGAGGCAACGAATTTAACTTTTTTTCCATACAATAAAGTGTGTAAAAACACTATAAGTCACGCTACCCCCTGTGAAACATGAACGTATTACAGCTGGTCTCGTCACATTGATACTACTCAATGCGGTTATATTTTGAACGCAAACGTTTCATTCACTATGTCTTTTTCGCTGCCGATACCTGTAGGTTCCTTCGCTTCCTCCCTTCACCTCTTGGTTCGTATATTTAAAACGAAAGTAAAGAACGATAAATTAAGTTTTAAAAATCTCGGATAAGGGCAACAAGAATTTCAAGAACATAAATAAATTTTTAAGGAAATGAAAAAAATTTAGAAGAAAATATAAAATTGAAAACATGTGGAAACATTTAGGAAACACAAAAAGGTGAAAGAAAGTATGTGAAAGTAATGAAATTTCATGAAAATTATAGAAAGAAAATAAAAACTCAAAAATCGATTAAAACAAATTTGAGATATAAACATTCGAAGTACCTGTAAAAAAGGAGCGATTAAAAATAACCTTTCTTAGCAAAAATAACGCATTGTTCTTTTATCTCCATACTGTTCTCTTTTGCCATTCCTTTCTCATAATTTGTTATACGATATGATCGTCCTCGAAAAGAAAAAATCATCTCCCCCGTTTAAACTCTTGTCATGGGAAAAACACCTTTCAATTCAAAAAATTATATGTTAAAACGAAGTTGAGCCTACTAGGCCACCGCAACGGTGAAATTTGGGCTCCTTAGTTATTAACCTTGAACTAAAAATGGAAAACTAAACACAATGCCGTACGTAGGGCTAACATTTCGCAGTGTATTTCAGCCAAACCCCGCGTCCGATGGTAGAAATATTTCCGTCGAACATTTTATAAGTCTGAAGGTAGAAGGCAGCAAAAATAATGCCTCCGAACGAGCATGCCCGACTTCTCGTTATGATACAATACAAATTAACAGGAAACGCACACAATTTAGTAGAAAAAAAAATTGCACAACCCTCGAAGAATTTCTTAGGGATTTGAGATATGACTTCAGCACCACATCTTCAGTACCACGTTGATTCACGACCTGTAAACCTATTCAATACCTCTAAACTCGGAAGTTAGTAAATAGGTGATTAGAAACTTTACATGCAGTCGTTTCGATAAATTTAGTACTATTTTAATATGACAAGGAGTCCATAATGTTGACGAAGCAATACGAGCAACATCTAACATAGAATAAGAATTAAAAGCTCGTCAAACGATTAATCAAAATCGAATAAATCTCGGGACTAAAATAAACAGAAGCTCCAATTTCCAAAACACAACCCCGCGAACGTATTGCGAATACCATCAATCAAGTACCCACTCCACCGCCAACTGCCACACATTTAAGCATCTAAGATAAGAACAGAACGAAGAATTTAACAATAAAAGATTTTTGAGTGCGTTATAGAATGAATACAGTAATTACAGAAATCACTCCCGCGACAGATACCAAAACAGACAGCAAGACTTACGAAACGGTTACCAGCATTTTGTCCAGAATAGACAACATCATTTGAGGAGTGACTATCAATATTGCTACAGGAATGAGCAGTCAAATTCACGATATAATTACCAATGAAGATAAAAATCCCTAGATAAGTCTCAAAATTACAACCACTATTATGCATATCCCGGCAGTTTACATTTTATTTGCATTAATTCGCAAAGCAGATCTCGCGATAACTCTCGCTATCGAAAATATGAGAATAACACGTACAGTTCGCGAGGTACAAATAATGGTAGAGACAAGTAGATAAGGAAAAACTTCCGCGAATCACAAAGGTTGTAACGAAATCAGTGCAAAAAAAATTGAGTATGAGTCAAACAATTAAATAATAAAGTCGCAACAATAGGAAAATTACCACTGATTCAGGAATCACAAAAAAAAATATCGAACAGCAATAATAAATCCTGTTGAATCGTAGAGAAGACACGAAATGTCTCGTTAACATCGGACATCAAAAGTATTTCATTTAATTCGTAAAACACGACATTTTTAAAACTGTCGAAAAATTAATAAATGCAAAGCTTTAACGCGTTCCACAGGTGTATAAACAGGGAAGCCACAAACAGGTCGACGATTTTTTTAAAAAGGGGTAATACAACCATCGTTATCGCCATAAAAGTCCACTGTTTGGATTACGCTCCCAGAAAGTAAAAAGCGATTGCGTATTCTAATTGATTGTAGAAAACTAAACGAGAAAACAACTCTCGATGCGGACTCACTACCAAGTATTACGAACAGCCTAGATCAACTAGATGCGTCTCGATACTCGACTTAGCGTCCGGTTTCTATCAAACGGAGATGTATCCCACGCGACAAACCGAAAACAGCGTTTTCGCACCGAACAGTCATTGTAAATAGAATCGAGTGCCGTTTGGATTTGAAAAGAATGCATCATCAACCTTCCAAAGGATGTCGCGCTATCAGGATTATTGGGTACCCACCTTTTTCGTATATTTGGACGACATTGTCATTCACGCCACCCACCTGAAGGAACACGAGCATCAATTCCACCGATGAGCAAAACGACTAGCATATGTTGGTCTTACGCTACAAACAGCTAAATGCCTGTTCCTTCATAACAATGTCGAATACATGCGGCTCAACGAAGACGGCTCGCGATCGAGACCCAAGTTTCGAATATAAAAAGAAGAACACCATCTTACTATTCTACGCATTAGTTAACTCTTATAGACGCATCGTGGAGAATGTTGCAACAATAGCTCTCCCGCTAACGAGACAACTGTACGCTTCACAAAAATTCTAATGGACTGAGAAATGTCAACAACCGTGCCATCGGCGCCGTCCTCAGCACGCAACACGAAAGATATGATAACCATCCTGTTGCTTAATATTTTCGTGCTCTCGCGAAATCGGAACATGCGTACGACGCCATGCACAAGGAACTTTTAGCAATTGTGAACGCAATGAAACACTGTAGGCCCTATGCTTACGAGCTCCACTTCACTTTGTTAACAGATAAGCGAGCACTCACGTATATGTTGAAAAAGCTAACCTACGGCGACAAGTAATATAATGGCAAGCGACTCTCAACGTTTATGGTTATGAAATGTACAACAAGCCCGGAAAAGTCGACGCCGACGCTAACGCGTTATCACAGAACCTAAGTGACGTTCTCCCGATCAGGCCAAGGCAAACATCATCAGATGAAAATCAAAGATTTCCCAGTGAAGCGACAAACATAACGTACCCACATCGGCTGAATCCGCCGGTGATCCGACACTGGAGAAGGTGAAAATACAGTCAGAAAAAGGAACACAATGCGACAATATAAAAGAAAAAACAAACAATGTGACAGGCACACAACTTGGGGTCCCTCTAAGTTGCGTGTCTGGTACATTGTTTGTTTTTGCTTTTATATTGTCGCATTGTTCCTTTTTTTTACTGCATTTCACCCAGTCACCCGACCGAGGATAAAGAACGGTACGAAACATCAACCGTGTGAGTGACGAGAGAACAAAATTATAACATTATATGGCGGAAAAGAAGACGAATGAAAAAGCAAAGGAAAATATAATAGCCCAACTCGGCACAAGGAAAAAAATAGCCCAACCCGGCACGATGGATAGAAGGCCAAATGTATATCCCAACGCAGCAAAGTAATGAGAAAACAAAAAATGCAAGCTCCGCGCTGCCGCAATATCTCCCCATCAACGCTGGTAGCCACTTTGGCGGGTCCAAAGCTACTACTTAACAACGACTCAACTAACGACACACAGGCAACAATAACGGACAACAAAGAAATAATCAAGAGAATCCTCGCTGAAACGAAAAAGTACCTGAGTCCCACTCAACAACAACCAAGCCTAACTTAACATCACCATCCCATGATGCTCGCAAAAATGAAAAACAAACATCAAATGGAACTAAACGCATACGGTAGCCCACGAAAAGATCAGGTCAGCAAACGGCCAACATTGATTATTTTAAACGTGGACGTGGCAGACCACAAAAGACCCCGATCGACCAACAGTTGATGCTCACCGCTAAAGTGGCCAACAAAATAAAAAATGTAATAAATCCAGAACCAACATCAAATGCCAAGCGCGAACCTGACAGACGACGTAAAGACTATGTCAATCAACCACGAACATCAACAAACTCGGATCTGGCAGGCCACGGGAAAAAGACGCTGGCAATGAGCTACCAACATCAACTGCTTAACACAGGCCTGATAAACCTCGTAAAAACGCATTAGACGAATTAGAATTACTTTAAAATCCAACGCATAAGAAGAAATCGTCATCAATAAATATTAGTCACCGGACCAAGCTTGTTTGCCATAAAAAATCCTACCACTTAAAAAAAATACTAACCTTCGACGACTACACTAAACCTTGAAACCGAAATCGTAAAGACGTCCAACAATTGATAGTCTGAAAACTATTTCGAGCAAAATGAACAGAAAAACGATATTATGCCAGATAAACGAAAGTACCAAAATGTCAAACTCGACAACTAGTATTTTTTTAAATTATTTGAACCAAAGGACTAAAAAAAATGGATCTCGAAAGTAGCACAAGTCCATGAAAAATTCTAGAAATAACAGACCAGAATAATTTCCACAATCCAGGTAGATACAACAGAACCAAATTGGTTTACGTAGATCAAATAAGACCTGAATATATTGCCACGTACACCTTTTAATATAATTCCGACGTTACAAAATTTCATTAAAAAACAACAACATACGTATTTTTTATCTAACGCTACACATATTGTTAGGCAATGAAAAGTTCTCAAAACCTTAGTTATCGAACAAGCAAAGGTCTGAATTTCTCTCAAATCAGTCACACAAAAAATATACACTTCGGGTACTGCGACCCCGAGTTTCGTTTGTAGACAATCAAAAATTGATATTTTCTTCATCGGCCTCAAGTGGGATGAGCAAAGCGCACCGTCCACGTAAATCCAATGTATGGGGATCTAATGAATATACACACCACTGACTAGAACTCACGGTTATCAAAATAATCAAAATTAAATGACAATAAAAATGTTAAAAATTCCAAAAACTATTTATGATAAAATTATCTATCAGATCAAAATAATCAAAATTAAATGACAATAAAAATATTAAAAATTCCAAAAACTATTTATGACAAAATTATCTATCAGATCAAATATCTTGAAACACTTTTCCCTGAACAATTTGAATTAAAAAGTGTGCACGTATAGTTTCTTCAAACATGTTTGAAACACACTACCCCTTTTAAAACCTCTTTTAAAAACTTTCGAAAAGTCAAAAAGGTACGCCAAGTAATAACAAATCCTCTCGAAAGCACTTTTGTTTGTTTTACCATATAAGAAGTTGTGGTTTAGCTTACAAATAATTCTTATTTGCTCTAATTCAAGCAGTGGTTTTATTCGACTTGTTCCATTAATCAATTGCACAAATAAGGATTATTTGTGCAATAGCCAAATACCATGTACCTATTATGCAATGTACAAGAAAAGTTGTACACAAAATTGCGAAGCCTTAGAAATAATGTCATTGAAAATATTTCATTTTTATTTTTAAAAATCACATTATGATAAAAAAATTATATCACCATCACAGAAAAATACAACCTATGAACCACACACATATACTGGAAATGTCGTGCAAGGTCTTTGGGTGCGTTGTTAAAGGGACTAGCGGGCAGCGAAATACACCGAAAATGGGACAAAGTTAAAATCTCATTTGTGAAAAACCGAAACACCATACAAGCATTTTTTGCAACGTATTTACTAGAGTCTTGGCTATTAAATTCAGTGGTTGAGGTTTCAAAAATATAAATATTTAAGGGAGATATGGACGGATAAAGGAGACCACGCGTCTCATGCACTGCTCCCTCATTGCCACGATTCCGAGTGGCCGGATGAAGTTGTCGGCAATTCCCAAACACCATTGTCTTCAGGGGATGTTGTTCCTCCACAGATCGAACCTAAAATTATTTTACAAACATACAAATTTAAAAATGTCGGCTACAATTTGAAAAACATAAAAAAACGGATGACATTAGTTGTAATAACAATAATAATATATTGATTTTCTTACATAGACATCGGTTCATTTAGTCGAAAAAGTTGATATCTTAATTTTTTTAAATGTCAAGGCGACATCTTCGTTCGGTCTTGAGTTATCGCGGCAAAACTAGTAAAAAATGCTGTTTCGAGAAAAACGCGTTGAAGTTCTCGCGCAATACTGAGGAAGAAAAATTGCAACTTGCGTACGTTAAAAATTGTCCGCGCTGTGGAAGGATTTCTTGAGTTCACCTTTTTGTGTGGCAGCAATCGCGGAACATCGGTTTTTCCACCCTAGCTTCTTGTGTCAATGCTTACGATCTTGACTGCATCCAACAAGCATTCCTGGTCACGCAACTCGCACGTACCATCGGCGCGCGCTCCGTACTTCAAGCGTAGTTCTTTCATAACATCTAGCAAACGAATCAAACCGTCATTAAATAATAAAGTTGCCGTGTTTGTTGCGATGACAACGATATCAATCCCATCGACTGATGCTTTCGAGGCAGTTTCCCACACAATCGAATGAAGTGATTTTTTTGAATTTTGTGTATAATGTCCCACGCATCTCGACAAAAGTTCCTCGTCAGTTAAAGCTTCGTACACTGGTTTCATTGCTTTTTGGACATCGGCATGCAGTGCAAGTTTGTATTTGAAGTCCTTATGTAAGTCGACACGCGCCAGTCGTTAACCGTTCGCGGCGTAGTAGAGTTTTATTACTCTCCTGATCTCAAGCTTGCGAATTTTTTAGTCTTCTTTGCGTCAACATGTTGGGAAAAGCATGTAGTAACAAAATCTTTAAAAAAATAACAAATTCGAGTTTTTTCGATACCTAGTCCCCTTAAGCACAAAATGGTCGGTGAAGGATTTCGATTTTCGAATTACTCAACTTTCATGTATAAAACAATGAAATTGCTACGTCAGATGGTGGCGATTAGAGGTAGTATTTTTATGATCATGGTAATATGCTCGTTCTGAAAAGTGAATTTTTCATAATTTCATTTTAGAAAAGTAAACTAGTTCTCCAATCACTTCACATAACCACATTGAACACTTTGTTAGTAAGTTGTAAAGTTTGAAACATACTTTGTCGTATAGTTAGATAAAAATATGAATGTTCTACTTTATCATACACCTATTGATAGGATTACATTGAATATATTTTGGTCACTAATGGGTGACTGGTGCGATGAATATATAATAGAATATAAAAAATATACATATTACGTCGCAAAAGTTATATATGCGCATGGTTGGAGCGGAAAATTCGATGTTTTCGGTGGATTTTTCTTCTTGAATCCTTAAATGCGTGATTTCATCGATTTTCATAGGTACATTTACAAAACCCGTGAACAAAGCAACGCATACAATATTTATTAAAATTCTTAACTGCCTCACAAAAACAAACAATTACTGAAACTGAAAACGGCGTAATTATTCGCCGGTAAGTAGCTATATTTATCAATACATAACAGTAATGTTTTGTTAGTTTACACCGACGGTGTGTACTAACAAAAATCTTTTTACACGAGCATACTAAAGTGGGACTACTTAAACTTTTTACTCCAAATTCTACTACTAAATTATTTTTTTGAAAACGTTGGGTAATCAAGTTTTTCAGGTTTCGAGATTTGCACGATAGGTATGGAAAAATAGAATATGCTGTTAAAATTTGAAACTGATTGGAACTTCGCTTCATGAGTTTGGACTGTCGCGAGGTCGAAAAGAGATTCGTGGAAAAAGGGCTTTGAAGTTAGCGATACGAATCGCCGCCCGGTATCTACTATAAAATATTATATTATCTCACTAATAGTAAGTAGTATAGCTATGCGGGTTCTGGAACAAATTGTGGAGGGGGGAACCGTAGGGAGGGGTTGGGCCATGTGGTGGGGGAAGTGGGTGGTGGGGGTAGTGGCGAGTGGCTGAAGTGGGCAGTGAGGGAAGAGGGTGGTGCGAAGTCTATGGAGAGGTAGAGGGGGTTGCGTGGGAAGGGAGCGGTGAGGAGTCTACGAAGAGTGGGGAGTGGGTATCTGGCGGTCTCGCGAGAACCCGCGGCAATTTTAGGGAATTGAGGGGAGGGCAGGACGGTTTTCGGCTCGCGGAGGTGGTGCGGAGAGTCCGGCGAGTGACGTCACGCGGGAGACGTAGATGTCCAAAACCACGGGGTCCATGGGGAGGGGATAACGATTGTAGGCGCGGCTGTAGTAACAAAGACCAGCTCTTATAAAAATTCATTGCGTCCGGTTTTATATTCATTCCGAAAGATAACGTCGAGATGTTTGCGTGTGCGAGTATGTATGCAGTGCACCCACCGACGAATCAATGGGACTTGACGAAGAATGAGCTCGAATATGTTCCAAAGAACTTGCTCATCAAATATTGGGGTCGACACATTGGTATACTGTGGGATCGTTTGCTGGAACATCATCGAAACGACAGTGAAATAATATCATATCTTCCATGCATGAAGCATTACAATACACATGTGATGGCCGATCATGTTGATGACCCCCCACCTCCGCGTCGAAATTGTGAAAAGTGTTGGGAGGGAGAAAATGCTATTTGAGAGAGAAAAATAAAAGTTCCTCGAGACATTTGAAGCTGGTGAAAAATGGATTTCGCGAGCATTGACAAAGTCAGCAAAACGGTGGAATTGTTCCCAACGAAGAAGCTGTCTGAAGTCAAGTTCGATCGCGTTATCCAATCTCCGACACAAGGACTGTCCACACCAAATTAGGAAAGCTTTATATAATGGACATCATGAACGAGTTCGCCGTCTTCTTACCACCATTGCTCATGAACGTCTCCAATCAGGATCCAAAGATGTTCAAGAATACGTTGGAAATCGAGTCCAATAAACTGTGAGCACACCATTGTGCTGGTTGGACATAATGAGTTCAACGGCATCACGATCATCAGTCGCTACCATCGTTGAGTTTTCATCATACTCGCCACAATGTATAAAGGATAGTTTTTATCGAGTATTAAAAATGTTCCAAGTTGCTCCGCTGTTAGATGTAAGGACAAATACAAATCGACAAATACAATCGAAAACAATATATTTCAAAATGTTTCTATTTAAAAATCCACCCCTCACGCAGCGCTCCATATACGCTCAGCCAGCTTTTCAGTGATTTTACATTCGCATTGGCGCAATCATATTTCATATTGAAGGAATGATGGGGGCATTTAAAGTCGGAGATTTCTGGCAACTTCTGCAGCGAGGGACAGTTCAGGGTTTCCAAGTAAACAATTTTGGTCGGAGGGTCCGTGAATCTTGATATCCACGAGCGCTTCTCGAATCCCTTCAGTAGGTAGTAGGAGCTCCTTGCAAGATAGTCCGAATTATCGTTCTAGCTGCCTCGTATGGTATACCACCGTGATCCCATCGTAATCCGTGAAAATAGTGTTCCAATAATTTATTTGTCTTTTAGTATTTGTCTGGTAACGAGTTCCATGCAGATGGTGCGTTGACGAAAAACGTCAGCCGTTCAGCCGTCTTATCGTGGAGTTTGACGATGGATATCTCCTTTAGGACAAAATCGTTAATGGGTCTCTTGAACCCTTGCATATCGACGACGAGCTTCATATTGACTGGAGAGTCCGCAGACAGTTGACATGATTTATACCAATTTTTCGACCGCACCACTAATCGGATTGTATCTGACAATACGATCAGGGAGGATCAAACAGAATGCATCCGTTTTCGGCGGAATATTCGTTTTCAATTCAAATTCGAGACGCACGTCCACGGGGCCGGCCTTATGAGAATCATTTTGCTTTGAGCAATCAATGATGGCGAGGGGGGCTCTTTCTAAGAATTCCGTCTTATTCAGCCATGGTTCAGCTTCTTTGTTGTGATAGGTGAGTTGGAGGTTCGCATAGATCTCGTAGAATAAAGCATACTGATTTTGATTGATATTTAGGTTCAGATTTCCATACGGATAGCATTGGGAGTTTAGGTATAACTTGACATCGCTTATGTTACAATGATCGAAGTTGCTCGCATTCCTCTCTTTCATATTTTTTCTCCCCATTTGCAGCGCGAGAGTGACATATCGTGGTTTCTCCAACTGATTGGAAGTCTTGACAGACCACACATGCTTAGAGGTGGCGGGGAGTGGTGGATATTCATACAATTCCCACGTTCGAAAACTCATGGAAATTAGTGCACCTTTGGCGAGAAATTTCAATAGCTCAATTTTTCGTTGATCTGAGACTGTTACATACGGTACAAGCCAGTCGATTTTATGCAATACGAGTTTGTAGTCTTCTTAAGCTGTTTGTATGATTGCATTATCATCAGTCTTCGATCTCGCAAGAATTAGCTCATGCTTGGCATTTACCACAATTTTCCGATAATCTTCGGCAAATCTGAGTAGCATGCTGAACGATATGTACACGTCAAAATTTCCCGATACCTCAACAATCTGCTTTGTCTCTTCAATATCGAGCCATTCCGTATTCTCGAGCATAGAGCTCATAGCCGGACCGAGAGACGAATATCCTTTGATTACACTCGTAATACCCACATTCTTATTACGGTTGATTTCTATGGCATTCAACTTATATCGCACTTCTTAAAACAAATGGCAGATGGCATTGTTGGCGGGGCTTGTGGCAGCGGTTGACATCCCATCACCCTTAGATAATTTTCCACACATGTGCAAGGAACTTATGCTTGGCAGGATGGATAGATCTTGAATTTGAATGGCAATACGTATTTCATCGCTGTTATTAAAGGTCGAAGTTGCATATGGTTGATGAGCGTGGATCTCACAATGTATGATCGACTCGTCAAAGACTACGGGCTCCTGAATGTTTACGATTTCTTCTTCCATTGCACGCAGCAGATGCACAGAGCATGAAATAAATAATGTTTTACACGTTGTCCCCACGCACTTTCAGACCCAAATTCTTCAAGCGTAGCACATTTTGAGGTGTAAGCACTTTGGGTGCTCGCTGGCGACTGATTGTTTTTACCAATGGTTGTTTAGTGTTATTAGTGAATCTATTGAAGACTATACCCATTATGATTTTATATGCAACTGTATTGTGACTACTTCACCGCGGAAATACACTAAGTCACCGTCCTGATCCACCATTCGAAGTTGTATTGTATCTATCGTTCGGCTTGTGATTGGTAGATAAGTGACGTGCGATGGAATCTCAATGACCTTATATACTAGTGGGGCGGATGGGAAAAATTCGTGAACGATCATGACTAAAGACAATACTCGACTGATAGGCAATCTCTATAAAATGCGCTTTTATATTAATTTTCTTAGTTAGTCGTGTGTGAGATGATGTCCAAGAAACAAACTTTTGGAGGTCGTCTTCCGTAATAAATTTCGATGAATTTATCGACGATGGAAGAAGGAAGAGGCAAAAACGGCATGGGAACTTATTGCCAAATAGCATACGCGCCCTTTTTTGTGGCCCATCGAATTGTGGGAAAACCAACGCACTGCTCACTCTCATAATACACCCCAATGGTTTGAAATTTGAAAACATTTATCTCTATTCCAAGTCACTGAAACAGTCAAAATATAAGTTGCTCGAACGATTACTTTAACCTGTGAGTGGAGTTACGTATTATCCATTCAATGAGCATGAACAAGTTATAGCACCGAGTGACGCACGATCTAACTCTATATTCATTTTTAATGATATAGCGTATGAAGAACAGGATAATGTGAGAGCCTTCTTTTCCATGGGAAGACATGAGATTGAGACTCCCTTTGAGGCCACTCATTCACCACACTGGTGCAAATTTGCACCTCGACTTTTCAAAAATTTCTATTTCATCGTTGTAATGAAACTTACAACGAGACTTTTTAGGGGTAACAATTCCTCAGCAATCCATTACGATCATTAAAAAAATGAAAAAATAAACTTCAATTACAGAAAAATTGCCGAATTGAAGAAAGGAATTTTGAAAACCTGTTTTTTTGTTTGTTTTAATGCCATTTAAATGCTAATTAAGATAGTTGCAGGTCTAAGCACGCAAATTCTCTGCTTTTCACCTGGGCGATCGGTATTTTTCGATGCACTGCGGGAGTCTCTGCTTTTTTCTTGAAGAAACCTGGCTGTCTTTCCTAACCTCACACGCTGCTGCGTCCCGCCTGTACCCCGCACGTCGCTTTTCGCCAATCGGTCTCTATCCATGCGCATGCGCCACGCTCCACAGCGTTTTGTAGCTGCTCCATCTTTCTTCTGCGCTTTCGTGAGTACAACTGTTCTGACACGCGGCACACCGGAATCTGTGATCCTATTGGCTGGTCATATCTCGGTGATATTACGGCGAAGTGACGAAACTCACCGTCCTCACCGATCGAACTGAAGTTGTGCGCCGATCGACCTGAAGTTGCGCACCGATCGAAACGAAGTCGCGCGCTGATCGATCGCGCAATGATCGTCATCGAATTTTATATATTATTATAGAATAGACCCACGATAAGGAGCTGGCGCCACCTCCCCTCACTGGCTTCATCGGTACTACAGACAGCGTGTCTCCCACACCCGGTGCGTCTCGCTCTGCGTCCTGCCGGCTTCGAAGGCTCTAGTTCCTCTCGCAGAAGAGATAGGCAAGATGACGATGTTCATAGCCAGCTGATTAAAAAACCAGCACCTAGAAAACCCACCCTCGCCTCCATTGCGGATGGCATAGCTGCAATGACTATGACCCTTGCGGGCCACTGTGAGATGCTCAGAGTGGTCCCCGTCATGCAATCGACGCTGGAAACGGTCAGCGCTGGCGTTACTTCCCTTAAATCCACAACCGACAAGCTGACGAGCACAACCAACGCACTGAGTGTAGAGTCCGCCCGACTCACCAGGAAAAACACCGAACCAAAAGCCGCTGTCGAAAAACTCGAAGCTCGCGTTGAGCAAATCGCAAGAGCTGGCCCTTCTGCTACCTCCAACGATTACACCCTATCTAGGCTGACCACCGCTCTCAACGCCAACGCGCTGCACCGTCAGAGGTCACTCTCGCAGCAGCGCACTAATAACGAAATTACCATCTGTCGATTCACCTTCCCGGACATCGCTGAACCCGTTCTCCTCGGGACCATCCCGGTGATAGCCGCCGCACTTCAAGTTCCGACCGACCATGGCGATGTCATCAGTGCCCGTCTCCTCAGAAAAAAACCAGCGGAGCAGAGTGCGGAGACCTCATCGACCAACATAGCCGCACCCCGGCCCACCAAAACAACATTCGCCGCTGGACTGCTTCGTGCTACTGTCGTCAAACGATTCTTAGCCCGCAAATGGCAGCACAGGGAGCTGAAATCCTCGAGTCTCGACAAGACTCTGCTAGCGAACATCGAAGTGCCCACTCAGTCAAACGACTTTACCATCCACGTGAGTGAACTCCTGCCGTCGCACGTCTTCAAGCTGCTCGCTAGTGCCAAGCCATCGCTCAATGGCGCTGGCCTCAAGCACATCTAGAGCAGGTGCGGCACTTTGCTGGCAAATAAGGATAAATAACGGCATCATACACACCATCAACTCCCTGGAGGACATGCCCAAGCTCATCAGCCTATACCCTACGCCTCAACTATAGCGCCATAGACCCGCACGCCCGCCGATCAAAACATCCAACTCTCTCCGTTTTGCCTGCCTCAACGCAAGCTCGTTACGCTGTAATCTGAACACCCTGAAGTGCCATCTTGACGAGTGCCCTGTATACCTTGTCATCGCTATCACGGAGATTTCCACGCCAGTGATTACCGCCCAATCTCTGTCTTGGCTGCGGTCAGAAACGTATACGAAAAGCGGCTACACAGCCAAATCATGGACTATATTACACGCCACTCGATCCTCGATCCATGGCAGTGTGGCTTCGTCTGGGTTTCGGCACAGACACTGCC
>OX632360.1:35884520-35960132 GCA_951751655.1 Ophion costatus
CCCGCGGGATAATCGCTCGTATCGAAACAATGAATGTTGCGCTTTACGTCATCATACACATCCTCATACTTAATGTTGTATATGAGGCTATCCGTATCGGTGTACAACACTATACATTTGTCTTTATACAGAGGTACCGTATACTCATGATGAAATTCTTATAAACATGTCTTCGATATATCGAATATGCACATACCTACATATATTGGCTTATTGAATTCACCTTTAGTTTGCATGGTTCAACAGCAATAAGGTTTTCTGAAAAAACGCTCCGGCTATGAAAATTTGGTTTTGTGATCATTGCCTCTGCTCCGTACCTACCCTCCCACCATGTCAAAAGCTTAACGTCTACATGATTGCGCACATTTTCCATAGTTTCCCTAAACACCGCATTAGTCATCAATTTATAGAGACTTTTTCGAAATCATTATTTGCTAGGGTTCGAAACTGCGTATTAAGCTCAATATATGTTCGTGACCAGGGTGATTGGGAGAACTGAAGTATTCTATGCATTTTGTTGATTTCGAGACCGTGGCGTACACTCTGCTGCAGATTGCGGTAATGAATAACATACCGTTCCTTGTTCTGCACGGTTGCAAGCAGTTCTTCGTATTGCTTACCAGGTGTGCTACCATGTGTCGAACAAAACGGCAAATCCATGTGCGCATCGTGTAGACATTCTGGGTACCCTAAGTCAACCTCAAGAATGTAGCTTCTTGGTGAATCTGGTGCGATTGATAATAAATTGAATGTTGATAAGTCATCGATCCATCGCAAATCGGCATAGGGCTATGGTTGACACATTGCCTATCCATACAAATTAAATAAATTAGATACATTTTTGATGCAGGTAAAGAGTCCCACTTTGTGGTCCGAGGAATCCTCCACGGATAACAAATTGATGTGTTTATCCAGCTTTTGCCTGCATACTCGAATCGTGACGATGTTTTTCTTTTCAGATGTATATACGTTGATTGAAACTTTATTTCGCGGTTCAATTTTTTTTATCTTATTGAGCGTCATTGGGAAAACAATGCCCGGCAGTTGCAGCACAGTTGAATAGTGTGGATATGAAGTTACTCTATGCACGTTTGTTTCCGATGGATGAAGAGCAGTCACAACTGGCCACGCGAAACATGCGTTATTCTTCGACTTTGTATTCACCACCGCATTCTTCCGGTTTATTTCCCGCGACGAAACAGTTTTCACACCCGGCACGCATTGAACTATATTTATTGATATTCGAAGTTAAGTTCAATATCCGTGATAATGTCCACCGGCTATCACGTTTTTGGAAATCTCCGAGGGATGCTAGAGTTGGCTCGACAACTCGTTGTGTATACCACTCACGCAAATCAGATGTGATAAAAAGTTCAAAGTTTTTCGTGTTGATACTTTTATTTGCACATTTATCACCTGCCTCAAACTCACCATTGAAAACTGTATTCACTTTCACACTGAAGTGTTTGCTAGTAATGTCCTGCACATGTGAAAGCATCATATCACGTGTGTCTTCGAAAAACTGACGAGGTTCAATGTGATCATTATTGATGATGCAGGCAGTCAGGAAACGCTTTTTGAACGCCGTATCAATCTCTCGCCAGATCAGACCGCGATCACTGTGCCCCGTACCCGCATGTAGAATCGTGTGCGTCGACGATTTTCTAAACCGTCTATGCGAGCGATTCGCGTGCTATCAATGATTGTTAATTTCTGAGTGATAATCGCGATCGCTTAATTCGGCTTTGTATTTCCAACGACTCTACACACTGATCACAGTGTTGCTCCCACACTATATACTCTTCCACCGAATTTATAAGTGCGGCTTGATCGCGCAGATTTTGTTGTAATTGTGGAACGTTCTCAACCATTTTTCGCGCGAGTTAAAACGAAGGTTTCGAGAGACGATGCGGCCAAAGGAACTGCTCGGTTCAACGTGTGAGGCCTTGGGTGGTAGGAGCCGTTTTCATCCGGAAAAATTATATTCCGTCTTTCTCCTCTATCTCGGAAGTGTGGCACCTCACCATAGTTTTCTTATATTGCAATGCTATAAGAACGGTGGGGAAGCGAGGGAATAGGATGAAAAGATCTGGGCTGTTTACACAAAACTTGTTCTGAGACACCCACGCACACACACTTTGTCGAGTGCCCGGCACATGCAAATTCCTCCATCTTATTTCTCTGAAAAGAAAGAAGACCCGGATGCAACAAATTTTGGAAGAGCGAGCCTCTCTGTTACTGTAGGTGCATAAATTAAATTTTGTTGGCAATTACTTCATTTCACATCTAACATTTCTATTGACTCAAATTTCAAGCGAGTTTCACTAATGCTGGTTTTAACCTGTGTAGAGCCCAATTTCTCGCCGTTGTCCGGGAAAAATTATTCACCTGAATCAATAACACCCCCACCCCTTTAGAAAAATGACGCATCGTCTACAACGGCCGTAGGCTGTCGGCGTCACCTTGCCCCGCCCCTACAACTGTTATCCCCTCCTCATGGACCCCGTGGTTTTGGGCATCCTCGTCCCCCGCGTGACATCACTCGCCGGACTCCCCGCACCACTCTCGGCAAGTCGACAATCGTCCTCCTCTCCCCCCAATACCCTAAAACGGCTGCGAAATCTCGCGAGACCACCAGATACCCACTCTACCCTCTCCGCAGACTCCTCACCTCCCCCTTCCCCGGCGACCCACTCCCCCTCTCCACAGACTTCGCACCGCCCACTTCCCCCACCACTCACCGCCCCCTCACCACCCACTATCCCCACTACCCACTTCCCCCATCGCTCATTGCCCCCACCACCCAGTACCCCTTCTCCATAGACTCCCCACCACCCACGTCCCCCACCACATGGCCGAACCCCTCCCTACGGCTTTCCCCTCCACAATTTCTTCCAGAACCCGCATTGCTATACAACTATAGCACCCTGCCATATTATATCCAATATTCTATTACCTCATTATTAGCACCCTGCACCCTATGTGGGGCCTACCTTAGCATCTAAATGTCCCCAGAGCAAAACAATGAAATTCGGCATGGCGCGCACCGGTCATCTGCCTACTTTGTAGGAAATAATATTTGGACGCTGCAAATTCCGTAACTTCAACATGTAGTTAACATTTTTATTCTAAAAAGCTTAAAATATTCTTAGAAGTTCAGTTTCGAATGATATAAAAAGAAAGAAAAAAAAGTCCCCTCTAAATCGTCATAACTCGAGCAAAACGGTCCCACAGCGTCCACAAGCCGAATGCTGAGTGCTATACCTACAAAATTCCCGCATTTTTTAAAGTTTCTTGTTATCGTGAAATGTACGGTGACCGAAAGGCGCTAAAACAT
Organism: Ophion costatus; assembly: GCA_951751655.1. Lineage (NCBI taxonomy): Eukaryota > Metazoa > Arthropoda > Insecta > Hymenoptera > Ichneumonidae > Ophion > Ophion costatus. The sequence continues at coordinate 35,887,858 of OX632360.1, forward strand.
CAATGATTGATTCAAAACCGGATAATGTTAAAATATCCATTTTATTAATATGATTACTGATGGAGAGCGAACGTTTATAAACACTTCGGAACTCTGAGAAGAACTAAAGAAAAGGGCCTAGCGAAACCAAAGATAAAAAGGTTTTGGATTTCAAGACTTTGTTATCCTGAGAATGTCTAGATTGACTTTTGGTTTTTGTTATGTGGATACAAGACCGTTATGAATGCGATTAGATGAAGTATGTAAATCTTGGAATTTCACATCTAACAGTGGCCACAAAAAAACGAATAAATCCTCAGAAACTTTCTGACTTATTGTAAATGAAAGTTTAAGCAGTACCTTCGGTTCTTAAGCTACTTAAAGGTAAGGATACGTAATTTACTCACCGTTCAGTTTCCGTATGTTGCACGCAAATACCGGCGGTACTTTGCGAATTTTCATGGTTTCCGGCCCAAATTGGAATTCCGTACGAAAGCAGAAGTTAAAATGTCGGAACATGTACAGTCTCAGGGAACGGGGAAAGCCAAAACCCAGGTATCGGACTTTTTCGTATTGTCTTGGTATGCTCTTGACTAAAAAACGCCAGGGAGACTTTGATGATTTATTGTTTTTTTAATCCAGTAATACCACTTATAACAAAAAATCATACGAAATTCCAAGATTGACACTTTTTTTAAGTCACGTTATGCAATAACAAATAAATGTCAAGAAACCTTTTTCTCTGGAAGTTTGGCGGAAAAGAATTTAGCTTCCCAACGGTCTCCTTGCGGATGCTGTGCAACTTTTTCACCGTAGATGGGACATTATAAAGTCAAATATGCACTGTTTATTTTGGCAGTTGACAACTCGGTGAGAAAAAACGTAAAGGGCTCGCTAAAAGAATAATTTCAAGCGGAATATATGCTCTTTAAAACTGCCAAAGCGTTTTTTTGAACCAATTCTATTTCTCGCGCATAACCTCAAACGTGCGCAAATTTCTTTCAGTATCTGCTTTTTGTCATTTAACGAATTTTATACAAAACTTTATCATACAAAAAACTTCATTGCAGTCAACACTCATCTATCGACGCGTCCTTCCCCTAACCCCCGCTCTATGACCGTAGGAATACTGGTAGCCATAGCCTTACATACAAGTCTTGCAACTCGATAGAATTTCAATGGCGGAAAGGGGGGCACTCGAGTATCGAAGGCGTTTTGGTGTCGCTAGTAGCGCAGGACGTTGCTTCATAGCGTGGCGGGTTGATCCATCCTCATTCAAAATTCTTCCATCTTATACGCTACGTTGAATCGTGTTTTGCGAAGCATGCCTCAAGTGTTTTAGTGTTTGATTTAACTCTCAAAGCCGTGTTAGCAACTTAAAATTTCACTTTTCCATGCGAAGAATATTTTATCCTACGCGATTGTTTATTTTATTAGATTGCGCATGAGGCTGAATGCATTCCAGGAAAAAATGAAAAAAAATTTAAATTTGTTAAAAACTGTCTAAATTGACAAATCAATAAAATTTTGGTTATTTTGCTACACTGTACGACCCGTCTGCGATTTTTTTTTGTACCTGCACAGAGCAATTAATGAACATATTTCATTCAGGCACCATCTTGAATGTTAAGGGATAGCTCATGTTTTATAGGATTTGTCCACTCAAAACTATTTTTGCGTGCAAAACACGCCGTGCTATCTCTATATTTATTGTTAGCAGGAATAGCAGTCGAAGTATACGTGTACATAGAAACACTTGCGAGCAGTAACCTCAATTATTCGTGCCATTAAAATGTACCTGATTAAAATTTGCAGCCATGTATGCATTTAAGAAAATGAAACCAGTGCACGGGAATCAAACCGAAGATAACAAACTTTTCAATCAAGCATCAACATTCAGGTAAAATGTACTTTAAACACAAGAGACCAAAGTTGATTTATCCTTATTAAACGCGCTTGGATTTTAATGGTAGGATTGATGGATCATTCGCCAAATAATTAGTAGATAGATTGTTCTGATTTATGATCGTGAGTTTATAAATTTATGTATTTCTATTTGCATAGGAATATCATTCGTTTTTTAATAACTTGTGGAAGATTTAGATTCTCAGATTAGGCTATAATGAGAATGCGTGGCTGTTGTTATCCCTATCGCACAGGATATCCCTCGAATACAGCGACTCTAGCAGATTTAAGGTAGGCCTAGCGCGGTCGTCGTAAACAAAAATATCACGCGCTACATACAGTAGAGCATATACATAAATCTGTAGTTTCGTAATAAAACTTTTCTTTCTGAGTGTACTCTACAGTGTGAGAAATGCTATACCAAGCTAGTAACCCGACTACAGATTTCGACTGATGAACGATCGTGGCAACACTGAAACGAGCTGTCGCTGTCGCGTGATCTGAGCATCACGGAAAATTTCCGTGATGCTCAGATTTTTCTGTAACAGGTGGACCTGGCAACTCGTGTCTACGGTCCTGGAGTGTACCATACTTCACGAAGTTATCGATTATCCTACAAAAATTAACGTAAAAGTACTTCAATGCAGTTTAATTGAATTGAAACACAAGTTGTGTGATAGATGAATATGAATAAATATTAAATTCTTACCTTTTCAGAGTGTTTTCGCTGGCAACTCTATAAGTTCCAAACTTAGTACGAAACCCTTTATACGCATTACTATACATTTTTCCCCTCGAGAAGAAGCACTCAATAAGATATACTTTTTCTTCCGTGGTGAGCTCACTCATTTTGACGCGCGCGTGCTTTCTTCGACCACCGCTGGAATAAAACTGCGGGGCCTCAGGTATGCGCCTTAGAAGAAGGCACCCCTATTGAATTCATGAGGGTAGAGACACTTATTTAATTTTAGCAACTTTCAGTGATTATTAAAAAAACATTGCTTGAAGAAATGTTTAATTAATGAAACAGATTTTAAATTCCTATATACCTTGGTCATTTTTGAAAATATTCCGTGCCCCATCGGAAGGGATATAAAAAAATTGAAAAAAAATGAATTAATCAAAAAAAAAAAATAAATAAAAGTACGGCTAATTTATTTTAAAAAATTTTAGAAATTGCCAGGGCTTGAAAAACAAAATTTTGACATTTAATTCGTAAGCTTTGATCAATAACGGCGCGTACATTTTTTTTTTAATTTCTTGCAATTTTATTAATCATAAACTTTAAATTTCAACAATAATTTCAAAACAATGAAAAAAAATAGCACAGACGGGACTCGAACCAGAGCCGGCCGGACGAGAGTCTTACTCCTTTGCCGCTGGGCTGCTCACCTCTTTGTGTTCATGTACGAACTCTACGGTATGTAAGCGGGCTCCCAACTTTGACCGGCGATTTCTCGAAAACCGAGCCGAATTGGCACCTTCAATTTCGGGGTTTGGTTCGTACCTACCCACACTCTACGCACGCGACGTGACAGCTCGTAACTCGATGCACCTCTTGGACCGTCCCGTCGTAAAGAAAATAATTGTATGGTGCGACAAAGAAAAAAAATAGAGCCCAAAATTGTGCCACCCTAATGTATATGAGTGTAGATATACATATATGTATAATAAAAACTAGCGGCGTCAGCCTTCTGTTTCAGCAGCCATCACTATAAATCTTCTTCGGTTGGTAGAGCGTCGAAGAAAAAAGTTCTCACATTAAATGTTTCAGTATCCGTGAAGCTAATTTAGTGTGAAACATTCCCCCATCAGGATATCGATCTGTAGTTCGCAGGTGGCTGTTGATACACAACTGTCGTTTTACCCAACTCGTTCATACAACAATTTCCAAGTAGATACAACAAGTTAGACGTTCTCGGATAAGCTTTAATTGCGTCGTATCTAAATCGATATAATATCAGTAAGCATCGTCGGAACTAAGTCTATTGGTGGCATATAATCGGCACTGGTGTGCTTGGGTTGGCAAGATGGGATAATCGAATAGACGACACACCCACGCACGTATAATTGCATAACAATACAGGCCGTCGCGTGGCAGATAAGGTGCTATCGGCTTATATACCATACAGTACGGATTGTAATAAAAAATATATCGAATTAACTTTTTGTAGGAGAGGGAAAGAACGGAATCTCAAATTGACCTTCCGTGAATTCCGTGAAGAGATCATGTGTAAGTCAGCTTCTATCAACTTCTTTTTCAGTTACCAGACCTGAAAGTTTCAATACCGCCGGCATCAGCCCCAGGGTACCACGTCGAGGTTATGCCTTCGGATTTACACCTCCGTTTTGTGTGGGCGTGTGTGCGCGCGCATGCATGTGTGCATGTGTGTATGCGGGCATTGGAGCTTTCAGGTTGCATAAGTGGAAAAGTACTCAATAAAACATTCTTATCCATAGTGCTTTGAACAGCTTCCGGAGTAAGCTACAAGAATATATAATAAAGAATTAGGATCCCAATTTTACCATTTTTCAACTGACTTTCACATGTCCTTGGTGGTTATACCCAAGCTCAAATTATTATGCACATATTTCCCCCACTTGAGACGAAACATTCTTTTTCTTAAGGGGTGAGATGCAGTCAGAGGCGTGAAAAAACGAGCATGTTCAATCATTTTTTTTATAGTAATTAAGTTTGTTTTACAAAAGTGGGCTTTTTATGCTATATTTCAACTTGACTTGTACAAATTTTCAGAGAGAAATATTAATTATTTATAGAAATATCGCCATCTTTGTCGGACCTCTTTCGACATGTAGCGCTTTGCGGTGACCATCATAACATTTTACCGGATCATCCCAAATAAAAAAACCAAAGAAAAATCATTAGTTTAATACTAAATCTAGTCCTTAAACGAAGCTTTTGTTCTTGAAAAATTAACAAAATGGCGGCTTCCGACAGATAATTTTCGATTTTCAACCAAACGATCGCTCCTTTATTGTTTTAAAAAAATAGACATTTTGAACAACAATGAAAATCCTTCGAATAAGAACTAGTTTTTAATGTTATCAACAAAGCACACCAAATTTCATCAATATCTATGGAGGGACTTTTGAATTATAGTCGTCACCGACTTGAAAAACATAGTGTTGAGGAAAACACCTTTAAAGTTTTTCGATGTGGATACGGTATTATATGTTCGTAAAATTTAGAGCTCGATGGATGAAGCTAAACTTTTTTTTGTATTTTGATCTGCTGAATCCGAATACAACAACTTTTTTGCCGAAAAGTCGAGCATTCAATTGTTTATAGCAAATTTTCAAACAAATTTTTAAAAAATTAAAGTTTTACGGGATGAATTATTTTTTTAAAAAGATTTTGGGTAATTTTAAAACGAAAGTATTCTGTATAAAATTTTGCTAAAGCTTATAGTTTTTGAGTAATAATTTTTTGAAAATTTCTGAAAGAGTTATCCAATTTTACACTTGATTTATGTATAGAAATACAAATTAAAAAATTATTTGCATCGAATCATCAATTCCTGGCCTATGCAGTAGGGCTTTTGCCGATGTGAAAGGTTCCAAAATATTACTATTTATAGAATATAATAGGGGGGGCGGGGTCGAAACTGGTTGCATGCAGCTGCCGTCCGCTACCTGCCACGGAGACCCGACGCCCCTTCACTAATTGTGGGATATCCCGAAAACTATTCATCGGATTGACTTGAAATTTTCAGGGAATATTTTCGAAACATCATACTTCAAGAAAATGTTTAAAAAATCAATTTTTTTAAAATTCTGACTGTATCTCACCCCTTAAACATTTTTTTACTATAACCCGGACTTCTTGGGATTTAGGCTTGCTACACCTTATCTGAGACAACCTCTACATGTATATAGTATGTAATGTATACGTGATGGTGCAGCAGATGTGATAAATAGGGAAGAAACAACGAAGTTACGATTGTCTAAGTATGTGCCCCGATACGAACCGGCTGATCCATGATTAACTGACCCTAATGAGATTCAGTGTATTACACTGTATAGCTACAATTAGATATCGGGCTCGGGTCCATGGCATTACGCATGATCCGGGATTGTCGAATGCTTCGAGATGTGGTTAGAATTAACACGATGTCCAGAAGTTTGAAAGATGCTGCTGACTGCGATGGGTCGTGAATGGACCGCGACATAAACAGTCGCTGGGGTAACACTTGCTGACAGTAGTTTTCACAGAGAGGGTGTATGTAATGAACCGTCGTTGCTCGTCCTCTTAGAATATACTCCATTTTCCACGAGAATAATTGAGTGAACCTGTATTCCCGCTTGAAAGCAACGATTTTTTATGCAATCTTGCGAATACATCGAATCGTTTTCATCTCTCTTCAAGTTTCTTCCCTGCGCGTGGTGAAATTGAAATCGCAAACTTTGCAGGCCCAATGGCTTAGCATATCGCAATAAAACGCAAGTTTTTAAAGCCTCCCGTCATATGCCGCATTAGGTTGTAGATGTAGAAGGGTAAGAGGGGTACTGTATACAATAGATCCAGAGAAACTACGTTGATTAGTGGTATTGTTCCGTAAACGGTGTGAGAGTTCGCCGCATTGTGGCCACTCATGGACAGCCGTTCATTGTCCGAATGCGCAAAGAAGCATGGGTACTATTGCAATCTGGTTTGGCCAGCCAAGAATCGGGTACCAACGCCGGCTACAGTCTAGGTTTACCTGCACCGTCGCTTTGACTCAATAGTACACGTATATTGGTTGCGGTCTCCCTTGTTGTTTTAGTGGGGTGTTGGGGTAGACTACTTGTACATTTTCGGATATTGCAAGTCTTTGAATTTCAGCCCAATAAGTCCCACATCTTAGAAATCAAAGTATAACCTAGATAAAAAAAAACCGGCCTTTAGAACACGATCAAATGCATTAACATATTCAAAGTCAAATGTGTTAAACGTACTATAAACGCCCCATTATTCTACCAATTTAATTTAAACATGATGATATAAAGGCGTCATATAAATATAGACCACACTGAAATTGGCTTACCGGTTCCGGAGCTTATCCCAATTACATGTAGTTACATGTAGCTACCACAGTTACATGTAGCTGTACGCAAAATTATATTTTATATGATGTTGATGGATACATACAGAAATATATATATATTTGCGCATATACACATTCAAATGCATAAAACTTGCAATTTACTATGCCTGTCGAAGCAGCAAATTGCCATTGGTTGACGATATACCTACGTAAACATTTTTATTCATATGTTATTTATAAATTTTATTCCTGAATCCATATGCAGCGTATGTGGAATTTAAGCAAGCAACCGAAATAAATTTCAAGGAATCTATTTTCATAAATAATTGCCTTGCTAAAGTGGCCAAGCGCAAAAGAAAGGTTTTATTTAAACCGAATTATTTATCCAACTCGCGATTTCCATAGATGAAATGGGAGTAACGTTTATTCTCATTATTTTTCATAACTGAGATAATTGACAGGTGAAAGAGGAAGGAAGTGAGCGTGGCTTATAGGAACGCGGACTATCCAATATTCGTTGTCTATCCGATAAAAGCTAACAATTAGTAAATGACAAAAATTGTTACTATTGACAAACACGATCGATCCTCCGCATTTCGGGGTACTCCCCATCTACACACAGTTTACGAGCGTAGGGTAAGCAATCGTAAAAAAAATCGGGCCAGGATTTGGCCGGAAATTGTAAAGATAGGCTACGCATTGGTTGATAACAGCCGCTTAGGTTCGGGTTTGTTGTAGGCTGCCAAGCGTTCCCGAGGAAACATTTTAGACCCGCTTTCAACCCGCAAAATGAAGGATTCCTTTCCCGAGCAGAAATTGGCGAAAGCGGATTATCGAGGATCTAAAGGAGGGTACAGTGTTAGGGCCTCCGTTGAACCTCCGGAATGGCAGAAAGTAGATTTATTGACTAAAAGGAGGCCAATGAGGTCCACAATTCAACCTACGGAACATCGGGTGGGCCTACTTCGACCGCTCCCGCAGAACCTACTGTCTCCCCTTTCGGCCTACTGTACATTGCCAAAATAAATCTTTATTTGCTTACAATGTACACTTTACTTGTACATCTACGTGTACGATATGCGTAAAATATCTAACAAATCCAAAATAAAATGAATCCCTCAATTGAGAGTTTTACCACAACGATTTTTCATCGTAATTCATCATTCCCTGGCCTATTGATATGATTTTTTCGAAAAAAAATATTTCACCTATATGGACATCGAACGTAGTACCTTCCTACTCATAGATACGCACGCTGTCCCTATGGTATCGAGTGCTTATAACATTTTAGTCGCAGATATGGCATAAGAGACCAAATAAATACTTATAATTATTTCTTGTATAACATGGACTATATCAGTTAGTTAAAATCATTATGATAATTCGAGAGTTTTATCGAATAATATGCTATAGATTTTTCAAACATAACCTTTGTATATATATATATATATTAGACTGATTCAAAATTTTTTTTTCCTTCTGGATTCTCGTGCTATTGTTGGGCACTAATGAAAGAAAATTTCTCTAAAAAAATGGGCGCGGTCACTCAATTTTTAGAGGTGACCATCTCGATTTTTGTGTATTTGAAGTTTTTTTTCATGAACGCATTGCATTTAAGCATAGTCATGGCTTCGGATTACGGATAAAAATCACATCCAGCAGCTATTTCGTAACAAAAATAAACTCTAACAATTTTAAAAGATTGCAATATTCACAATGCAAATCCAGGTAGATCAATAATGGCGTCTATACTACTCTCGTTATTCATGTAGATTTATTTATACGCATTAACATTTCGCACTTTCTACGAAAAATTAAATTGTAAGCTTTTATTCATAAATCATGTATGTACATTTTTAAAACGCAACACTTATATAATATCTTTATTATTTAGTTCATTAGAGGGTGGAGAAAGGCACTAGAGGAAAAGGATTTAGTAGAAGAGATGTGTGCGGTTGCAGGGCATTTTGAGAATATAGCGAGGAAAAAGGGATCAGTAGAGCCGAGATAAGGAAAGCGAAAAAAGGCACGAAAGCGGGGAAGAAATTTGTATGAACGCAAGAAGCGCTACGATAATATGATTGAGGTTTGATGATTAATAATAAGAAGCCTTGTAAAGAAAGAAAGAAAGCAAGAATGGAGCAAATGTAAAAAGCCCGCAAGGGTGTACATGAAATAAAAGATTCTGTACTACTAAATATACATTCATTATTTAGTTCATTATTATTATCAGTTTTTGTTAAATTATCGATGATAAAACAAGTCGTCATAATAATAAGTTATTATGTTTTATTAAACAGCGTTTGAAATATTGTTTGGGCTCAATTTATTTACCGATTCATAATAATATTTTCGATTTTGTTTTCTAGGGATTCAATGTGTGTGCGATATACTTTTCTTCGTCGCAAAACAGCTGTGAAACATATTATTTACTTTATTTATTCTATTTCCGGTATAATCTCATACCATGATCATATTTATTGAGTAAAATCATGAAAAAAATAACAAAATGTCGAGATAGCCACCTCTAAAAATTGAGTGACCGCGCCCATTTTTTAAGGAAGCTTTCCAGTGTGACAGCCCAAAAAATCGCTGTTTTTCGCGATTTTTTTTTTAAAGAAAAAATAATCTCATCGGTCTGGTTTTTTTTTGTATATTAATTGGGTATTGAAGAATACAAAACAATTTTTTAAAGATCGATTTATTTATTAATTAATATCTATAACAATGATGAAACAATTGTTGCAGAAAATGCACTTGGATGTGGTGTCCACGTTGGGGGTCACAATTTTGATCTGAAACAAAAAACAAAAAGATTATTGATCGGTATATAATTGGCTTTCGTGCTATGGAGGCTTTTTTTTTTTTTTTTTTTTGCAAAAATGGCGCCGGTTTGAACAAAAAGTATCGATTTTAGCATTTTTTTTGGCAGTTTTTTTTACAAAAAAATAGGAAGATGTCAAAAAAAAAAAAAAGCTTCCATAGCACGATAAACAATGACGTTAAGAATATTGTGTAAAAAATTCAACTCGATAGCTTTAAAACTCTGCCCTCCAAGTTGGACACCGTTTTGAAAAATGCTGTTTCGAGAAAAACGCGTTCAAAGTTTCGCTGTAGCTGTAGCGCTCCGTTGCCTTCTTCCAAGAAATGCTGTACAGTAACCGAAATAATCTGAATTTAGGCATGAAAATTTCAGGGAATATTCGGAAGAGTGTATACTATTCGATAAAGCAAAAAAAAAAAATCGATTTTTTGAAAATTTCACACTGGAAAGCTCCCTTAAGGGAAATTTTCTTCTATTAGTGCCCAACAGTAGCACAAGAATCCAGAAGGATTTTTTTTTTAATCAGTCTAATATATATATTGTGACGTGACGTCACAAGAAACTAGAGATAGAGCCCGCGTGACCACACTCGGGCTTCATCTCAACCGCGCGCCTTCGCCAATCTCCATTCTTTAATTTTAAGTTAGCATTAAAAATTTCATTGTATCGAATCAGCGACAAATCCTCCCCTTTCCGGTCCCGCACCGCCACTACAACCGCTGCACACCCGGACCACGCGGACTATGGCCGCGTCGGCCTGGCGATCAGCAGACTCGTCGTCAGCGCCATCTAGCGTCTCCAAAAATCATCCGCCTCGTCTCCCGAGGTCGCAGTGAGTCACTGCAACCGCCGTCTTGCGGGGAGCCAGCGTCCCTCGGCACCACTACCGGCCGGGCCCCCCATCGACTCAAGGATCGAGCGACGGCTATTGCCGGGAGAGCGAGCCGAGGCGTTCGAACGAAAAATCGATAGCAGGGTTCCTATCTAAGGAAAATTTGGCGAAGCGAGGAAACCGGCCGGCGTGGTCGAACATTAAGTCTTCGAGCGTGGTCAGCGACAGTCGAAAAAGTCCCACAGAGCTAGAAAATTCACGAAGATAGCGAAAGAGAGAAAGAGAAAACGCAAGGACGAGAAAATCAAAGCCGAGAGAAGACGATCGAGAGCTTCAAATCAAGTAAGTCCTCTCTTTTCTTTTTGCAATAGCGGCAGAAAAGCCGAGTGAATTCAGTGTGCGAATTTTATCGCTCGGGCGATTTTGAACGGTTCCCCTCTCTCTCCCGTGTTATTCCAATCGATGTCCCCTTCCGTGCGCGTCGCCTAAAGAATCCGTGTAAAATCTGTTTGGTAATCTTAATGAAAAATAATTCGAGTGACTTAGATACATTTTTCCGACTATTTTCGCAAAAATTAAATTAAGTGACACCTTTCGCGAGAATGAGTCGCGATGTTGTTGGACCCAGCGATTACATTTTTCTTTCTTCGTTCCTTCTGAATTTGTTTTGTTGTGAAATTTTAAAATAGTCGTGGTCCAGACAACAAGACGCCATCGCGTTCGGAGAACCTCTTCCGTCCCCAGATACCCTGAGATATCCCTTACAATTTATATCGAGTCTTGCGCGAGCTAGCGATTGTTTTCTTTTTTTCCCCTCACTTTTGTGTACGCGGTAGGCCGCGTTGCCCGTGACAGGCTGGCGCCCAACCATAAAATAAAGTTGTGTATATTAAAAACGGGTCAAGTTTTCGAGTTCGGACTTCGCGTCTCTGAAAACCCGTTACCTTCGAGTCATAATTATCATTATTATTTCGTTTAAAATTTTCATTATATCGAGCCTTGCGTCAAGTTCACATTTTCCATTTTAATTATCCAAATAAATTCTTTTTTTTTGTATCGAGCCTAATTATTTTCTTTTTCTCAAAGTATCAATTAAATTACATTTGAGTATTATCATTTGTCGATCATTTATTTAGTTTTCCCTTTCCCCTCCTCCGCCTACGTAAACGCGCGATACCCGTGACAATATGTATAGTATATATTAGGTGTACAACTTAGTTCGGTCCGTTTTGAAAAGATGGCTCTAGGTGCTATAAATGGTTGACGGCAACGGCTGAATTTTGCTGTATTGTGTAGTATCAACGTCTCTTAACCAAATATCGTTTACAGACCTTTGAGTTTTGCGCATCAAGTCTAATTTTGACTGCGGTGAACATGTCGAATTTCGTCCCAAATAAGCACCATTTGCGGGAAGTGCTGATTTTCTATTTCAATTGGAAGAAAAGTGCAGCTGAAGTCCACCGAAGCCCATGGAATCATTACCGGAGACGAAAAATGGATTCATTATGACAACCCGAAACGGAAAAAATCGTATGTACAGCCCGGTCAACCCGGAACATCAACGCCGAAGCCGAATATCTATGGTGCCAAGGTTATGCTCTGTATTTGGTGGGATCAGAAGGGTGTGATCCACTATGAGATACTAAAACCTGGTCAAACCATCACGGGAGACTTCTAACGCAACAATTGATCCGTTTAAAGCAAGCTATAGCCGAAAAATGTTAGGAATATGCGACCAGACACGAATCCATAATCTTTCAACATGACAACGCTCGGCCTCACGTTGCTATTGTGGTTAAAAACTATTTGGAAAATAGCGGGTGAGAAATTCTGGCTCACCCGCCTTATACCCCAGACTGTGCCCCTTCCGACTACCATTGGTTTCGATCGATGCAGAACGCTTTGACTGGAATACGCTTCACGTCACAACTGGGTATCAAAAATTGGCTCGATTCATTCTTGGCTTCAAAAGATCAACGCTTTTTCCGCGACGGAATTCATAAATTACCCGAAAGATGGGGAAAAGTAGTGGCTAGCGATGAACAATATTTTGATTAATGTATTAATTCATTTTATCATTCAAAAAAGTGCGTATTTTAAGCAAAAAAACGGACCGAATTAAGTTGTACTGCCAGTAATTCCTCGCTCTCGCTCTCCACACTCTCTATCCCCATGCCCCTTTGACATGAGTGTTGCAGCTAAGACAGACCATTCGTTTAATCTACGGTCTTACATACAGGTCTGGACACTCGTCACAAAATCAAGTGGTGGGGGTAGAACGCTAATGGAAGCACTGGCGTAGTTCGTAATCCCGTCACTACTCGTCTCTGCGATCTATCCGCCTACGGCGTTTTATCGAACCTAACGTTGGTTTAATCGTTTTAAATCTGGAGACACAAGCCTTGAAAATAAGGTACGTTCCGGACGACCGTCGACCATCGATGAAGACGCTGCATCAAAGAAAAACCGGAAGCAAGTACGCACGAGCTAGCGAGAGAACTTGGCTGTCACCCAATCGTCAATAGTAAATAGTAAATCACTTACACAATTTGGGATACAGGAGGGTTCTAGCTCAATGGATACCACACCGTCTGACCGACGCCAATAAGAACTGCAGCGTGACCATCTGCCAGTCTCTCCTGCTTCGCCATCATCGCAAGGAGTTTTTAGAAGATGTTGTGACGGGAGATGAAAGCTGGGTCTTGTATGATAACAGAACGCGTCTAGCCTAATGGCTTCCTATCGGAGAAAACAGCCACACCAACCGAAACCTGATCGTCACTAACAAAAGATTTTGTTGTGCTGTTTCTGGGACGCAAAGGGAATGCTGTTTCACAATTTTCTCCCTGTAGGCAAGACGATCTCCTCTACACGATACATCGAGGATCTCCAGGAATTGGCTAAAGCTATAAGAGAAAAACGGCCAAGACGTGCGACTGTGCACCTTCTCCACGACAACGCGAGACCCCATGTCGCAAAGGAAACCCACAAAACAATCACTGAGCTTCACTGGAATACCGTTCCTCATCCACCATATTCTCCCGACATCGCGCCATCTGACTACCATTTGTTCAGACATTTGAAGGCATATTTGAGGAACAAAACTTTCAAAAACGTCGACGATTTTAGAAGGGATGTTTCAAATTTCTTTGAGTCCCAGCCGCCGCAGTTTTGGGCAAAGAGAATAAATGAGTTGCCAACTAGATGGTCGAGTGTCATAGCAACCGATGGCGAATATATTGTTGATTAGAAATGTTTTGTATAAGATATATAAATAAATTAATTATATTGAAATTATTGCGACAAAACTTTTTTATCAACCCTTACAGTTTCGGTAGTATTGAAATTGAACTGGGAAAAAAATGAACTGAGAGAAAATTACGACGCCTGGAAAAAATATCAGTCGGTCGCGTTCACGCCATAGGCATTCAAGATCGCGTCATCGGATTGGGCTATCAAGATTACGTCGACGTTCAAGAAGAAAGGCGAGCGTATCGCTATTAAACACAGACGAAGGCCACATTCGAGGCATAATCGATTGTTTCCAAGAAGTCGATCGAGGTCCACCATAACCTATGATTTCGACGGAAAGGGTGGTGAGCATCATCTGCGAGATACGTCACACTCCAGTCGTGGACAGTCTATAGAGGTTAGTCAGAAAATACAAAGGTTAGACAAAGAGGGCGGTGAGCGCAATCTGCGAGATTCGCCACGTCCTAGTCCCCGCACAGATGTGTCGGTAAGACAGGCCGAGGGTAAAGAAGAGCAGTTACCAAAGGAGCTTGCTGAATCGACATTGGGACTACTGGGAGACGACCCGTCTAAATACGATCAACGCGGCCCTAATATCCATATGGCAGTGGCAGAGCGCTGGTCGAAAATATTACAAGATGGGCTGCCGAAAGACCAAACGCGCGTTCTCCAGGAAAAATATCCAACAATAGTTTCCAGGAAATCTCAAGGCAGCTAAATCCATGGAAAAATTCTCTAAGGATCTGATCACACTAAGTGGATACCAATGAAACTTCGGGAACGCACCCCGAGAAGGAAATCGCAGGTTTGCGTCGTCTCACTCACAACCAAACAGTTTCTCAAGGGAGCAACAGTGGGAGAAGTTAAACTGGCACCGTCTCTCCGGAGCGAGTCACCCGGGCACTCAGAGAAAAGGACAGAAAACGAAAGACTTGCGGAGCAAGGACAACCGTCGACACAAGGATTATACTCGGTGGAAATCGCAGGAAGAGTACGACATTTTTTCTCCGCGTCGAAAAAATTGACCAAAGACCCTTCCATTCTACAATGGGTGCACTGTTATATCATTCCCTTTGTAAGTCAACCATATTTACAAGTTGAATACAAGCAGCCAAAATTAACAGAGCAAGAAATGATTGATTGTGAATCGGAGATTGGTAAATTGCTCAACAAAGGCGCACTATCTAAATGTGAGCCGTGCAAACAACAATTCGTTTCGTCATACTTTCTCCTCCCAACACCTAACGGTGACATGCGTTTTATTCTCAATCTGATAAAATTGAATGAGTTTATTTCAGCACCCCATTTTAAAATGGAGGACAAAAAGGCAACTATTCGATTAATGCGGAAAGATATGTTTATGGCGCCAATAGACCTTAAAGATTCGTATTTCTTGATTCCGGTGAACAAATTTAGCATAAAATACCTCAGATTCATTTATAAAAACACGTTATACAAGTTTAATTGTATGCCGTTCGGTCTATATACAGTACTATATGTATTTACCAAACTTATGAAACCAATAGCGTAAACATTGAGATTAAAAGGATTTGTATCAGTCTGCTATCTGGACGATATCCTGTTATTTGGAAAGTCAGCTCAAGAATGCCGAAGAAATGTTCGGGAGACTCGAAAGTTAATTGAAAAAACCGGGCTAATATTAAATATGGAAAAATGCGTCCTTGAACCTTCGAAAGAAGTAAAATTTCTTGGTGTTCTTTTCGATTCGAAAAAATTCTGTCTTTAATTACCACAAGGCAAGAGAAATCAAATATATGATCTCGCGATGAAGTTTCAAACTATCGGTCATTGTCAAATCAGAAAAGCTGCCGAATTTATTGGAATCCCAGTAGCTGCCAGTCCCGCAGTTCGGTACGGGACTCTATATACAACAAAAATTTCGAAAGAGAAACATTTTTAGCCTTGCGAAAAACAAATGGAAATTACGATAAAATTATGAAAATATTGGACAAACAAATTCCAGACTTGGAGTGGTGGACAAAAAATATAAGAGAGTGTGTTAACCCGATAAAAGAAGACCATTTTGAAATGGAAATTTTCAGCGATGCCTCGCTAACAGGCTGGGGAGTAGCTTGCGAGGGAAAGCGGATACATGGGTTTTGGAATAGTCAGGAGCGAGAAGAACATATCAATTATCTTGAGTTAAAAGCAGTATTTTACGGACTCAAATGTTTTGCTGAAGATAAACATTCGTGTGAGATATTACTTCGCATTGATAATACGACGACGTGGTCATACATAAACCGTATGGCTAGCGTTCAGTTTCCATAGGTGTCAAGTTTGTTAAGGGAAATCTGGCGGTGGTGCGAGGTTCGCGATTTATGGATGTTCGCTTCGTATATTAGTTCTCGTGACAATAAAGAAGCCGACGAGGAATCAACAGTCAAACAAAAGAAAACTGAGTGGGAATTACCTAGTTGGGCATACGATCAAGTAGAGTCAACTTTCGGGAAATTCGACATTGATTTGTTCGCATCAAACGTAAATGCGAAGTGCAAAAAAATTGTCTCTCGGCACAGAGATCCAGAGGCGTGTGCGGTAGACCCATTTACAAATTACGCATGAACAAATTTATATTTTTTCGCTTTCCCACCATTTTCCGTCATTCTGAGAATAATGAGAAAAATAATTGCTGAGAAAGCTAACGGAATGTTGTACCGTTTTGGCCAACACAATCGTGGTACCCCTTGTTTAAAAAATTGCTCGTAGCCCAACCAATTCTTTTCCATCCGGAAAATGATTTGTTAATTGATAATTGCAGGCAATTCCATCCGTTACGAACCTCGCTTTCCCTGGTTGTCGGGAAATTATCGGGCAAGTGTTTGCCTTGAAAGGAGTTCCTCAAGAGTTGACACCCATAGTGATGGCATCGTTATCACAGGAAACCATTAATCAATACCAGAAGCCATTGAGTCTATGGTGGGATTTTTGTCAAAAGACGAGAGTCAATCCGTTTCAGGCTCCAGTAGGATGCGTTCTCGAGTTTTTAACCGTCCCTTTATCCCACGTTAAAACTTATGGGACGTTAAACTCGTATATATCAGTAATAGCGTTAATAGTTACAGGCGATATAGGGCAACAGCCTGTTATCAAGAGACTTTTTCAAGGTGTGGCTCACTTACGCCTGCAGTTCCTGACCCAATTTTATGTTATCTAAAAACGCTTTGACCACACAATACACTATCGTTTGTGGATTTGACAAAGAAATTACTTATGTTATTAGCACTCGTAACAGCACAAAGAGGACAAACTCTATCAAAGATTAGATTAAGATGCATCGAGAAAACTGATACAGAGATTAATATCAAGATCATTGATCGTATATAAATGTCGGGTCCGGGGAAAAATGAACCCCTGTTGTGCCTGCCGTTTAAAAAAAAACAGCCAAATTGTGCGTAGTAACGGTCTTAGACTGTTATATCAAGAGCTCGGCAAGGTTGAGGTCTAATAAGGAAGATTTCTTATTAATAACATGTAAAAAACCTCACCGTATAGCAATAACGCAGGCAATACGTAGGTGGATAAAAGGTGTGATGGCCAAAAGTGGTATTGATACAAACACTTTCAGCTTACATAGACATGCGGTTACTTCGTCAGCATATCGTAGAGGTGTAGATATCGAAACAATCCGAAAAGCTGCGATTCTACAATCGGCTTGTGATAAAGAATACAAAGATATCTAAACTTATAATCACTTAAGCTATAAGAGTGTTGTCAGACAGGTGTTGCCAATGTCAACCTAAAGTTCATTATTGTACGCGCTAAATTACTTTCAAATACAAATTGCATAAAACTTT
The DNA here is from genome assembly GCA_951751655.1 of Ophion costatus. Lineage (NCBI taxonomy): Eukaryota > Metazoa > Arthropoda > Insecta > Hymenoptera > Ichneumonidae > Ophion > Ophion costatus. The sequence continues at coordinate 35,905,513 of OX632360.1, forward strand.
TAACAACTATCATTGATCTAGAGGACAAGACGACGTAGCATAATTAGACGATCAAACGAACTATCAAGCAAGTAATGTTCGATCGTGATTATGCTAGACGTCTTGTCCGAATAGATCAAACCCTCCCTCTTCATTGTCCCAACCCCTTTTGATCTATTCAACATGCCATTTGTGGGCTTTAAAATGCAATGGTGATATCGACAGCTGTCATGACAACAGCCACCGTGGCAACAACCATAAGGGTGCAAATTTTGAATTAAGTCGAAAATCTGTGGCGTATCACGCAACTCACGTTACTACCATTGATCTATTCGGACAAGACGTCTAGCATAATCACGATCGAACATCACTTAAGATAAGTTTGTTTGATCGTCTAATTTTATGTTTGAGTATACATGCATGTTTGAATTGAACTTTAGGAGAGGTGTTCAGTGAGGGAGAGGGGTTACTCCTCTTACTCATAAGGTACATATATGCGAGTCGAGACGCTTTCGACTCCGATTCGGAAACATTTATACAGAAATATACATACACTTCTATTGTAACTTCTTATATACTTTATTATAATACTTTACGCAATAAGCCTTAAGGGGTCGCTTCCGAGTGAAAAACATTTGCTAGCCTTAAAGTTTCGATTTTTAAGAATATTGTTCGTAACTTTATCTCGGTATGCGAAAAATTGTCAATGTCATGGGGAACTTTATGAACCGAGCCACCAAGCGCGTCATTCCTTCCCCAAACTTCAACGGCGATTTTTTCGAAACATACTTTTCAAAGACGGTTCCCCAATATTCGAAAAGAGGCTCGACCAATTCCCTTCAAATTTTGGCTCAATATTGTCTGACAGGTTGTCTACTTCGGAACGTTACATTTTTTTTAACCAAGCCGAAAAGTTTGGAAATTCAAATAAAAAAGTGAATGTGACTTTCAATTAGGTGCCATGTGGTTGATTTTTCAGTCATACGATGTGAAGGGCTTTATACACTATATTTTTAAAAACTTTTCAAAATTCTTTTTTCGGATCAACCGACTTTAATCAGCCGTCAGTCGGTTTTTCCTCTTAAAAACGAGTCCTCTAATACAAAACAAAAATATAATCATATTACCATTAATTGCATATGAACAGTATATATAAATAAGTTTGTTATGTTCAGTTTTTCTTGATGGCGCGTGATAAATTGTCATGTACGGATGTCTAGGCTTCAATTCTTTAAAAAGCTATTATGCTAAATGCTCGCTTCTGAAGTTGTTTACCCGCGCATATGTGAAGTGATAACGTACAGATTATTCATTGATTCTTTTCGTCGCCTACATAGTTGTGCCCCTTAAGGAAGGAGTCCTTAGGGAATGTATATACGATTATTTCATTGTGTTTTTAATTACTGATAGTAACACTGAATGTAATAAAACTGTCGTTTTTATAATAGATGAACAAACGTTAAACCAAGTGTATTGTTACATCTTTTATTTGGTAGTAACTTATAATCACCTTATTAATATGACTTGTACAAAATGATTACAGCCATATATTATTGAATCATTTTCTTATGACCTATGCTTCTTGGCTTTCTGGATTGGTAAAAAAAAAAGAATTGAGTAAAAAATTATTACGTTCCGAAGCAGACAACCTGTCCGAAAATATTGTGGCAAAATTTGGAGGGAATCGGTGGAGCTGTTTTCCGAATATTTTGGGCACGTCTTTGAAAAGTAAGTTTCGAGAAAATCGCGGTTAAAGTTTCGGGAAGAAATGACGCACTCGGCGGCTCGGTTCATGGAATCGTCCACGATATTTAGAATTTTTCGCATATCCAGATCAAATTTACGAACGATATCCTTAAGAACCGAAAGTTTTAGGCGAGCAAAAAAAATTTCACTCAATTTTTTTTTACACTATCCTTTTCCTCTTACCTCTTAACCCCTTAAGACTTATTCTGTAAAGTATTATAATAAAATATATAACAAGTTGTAATAAAAGCGTATGTTTATTTATGTATCGATGCTTCCGAATCGGAGTCGGAAGCGTCTCGACTCGAATATATGAACGTTATGAGTAAGGGGTAGCATCCCTCCCCCTCCCCCTCACTGCACACCGCTCCTAAAGTTCAATTCAAACATACATGTACACTCAAACGTAAAATTCATATTACCGATGGAATTATAGCAGTTTAGATGAAACGGGTTGAACATTCGTTAAAACCGCGGATGAAATGGAATTTCGAGGGGGTTGTTTACCTTTAATACAAGTATAATAAATTTGAAACTTGAGAAAACATTAAATGACAGGCTTTAGGAGTATTTTCAATCAGTGAGAAAATTTTAAATACAGAAAATACGACTGCGATGATTAAATTCATGTAAGGGGTGAGCCACCCTTTACGTGAATTTAATCCTTACAGCTTGCTGTCCGGCGAATGCGTAAAATCATGTCAACTTTAATTTTTTCCTCTCTTTAAAACGATTCTCATTTTGTTCATTTCCATGCAACCCCTCAACGTATGGGGCGAAAAAAGACATATTAAGGGGTGGTTCACCCCTTAACTTTACTCTGTATTTAAAACTCTGTGTGGATTTTTCACCGCTTCGGATTAGAGGAATTTTCGTTTTTGTTTCATAATGATCGGTCGACTCCTTGTGGGCGAAACTGCAATTTCAACCCTTGACATGCCTTTCTTCGAAGAGTGGTTCCACCTCTTAAATCCGTTTTTCCGCCGATTAAAAAAAATATGTGTCGCTTAATTTTCAATACTTCACAACATATATAAGTTTCAACGAAAATGAAGGACGATATCTGAGGGATGTTCCTTGTTAGTACACCGTCTGGGCGCTATCGTGCGTTTCAGAGCGCTCAGAGATGCTTTGAAAAATGAAATTAGAAGAAAAATGCCCGTATAGTTTTTTTTGTACATCATTTTTCTGATATTTGTGCATATTGTAAGCCAAAAAAACGGTCAACGTCACTGTTTACTCAGATATAACGCCTTAAGAACTGTGGCTAGCGGCTTTGTTTTTTACCTTATCATTTCACAGCATTTATAATTGATTAGGACACCAATACATTTTTTTGCAATTTTGTTCCCCATTATAAGCATCTTCGCATCAATAATAGTATGCGAAGATAAAAATGCTATAAGAAATAACGGTATAAGAATGAGTATTAGTTTAACATAATGAATAACCAAATTATTTAGTAAAGCAAAAAAGTAACGCAGGTGATTCCCGGCTTTCATTGTTGAGTTCATGGAATTGATTTTATCAATGCCTGAATATTTTCCGCCAGTGATGCGCAAGGTGGCTTCTCGTGTAGACATTTGAGTTGGGAAAAAGTACTGCCCCTGAGCTGCCTTCTCTAGGTGATACGTTCCCATGGTCAGGCCTTCCAGCGTGTCATCATGTAACAGGTCTTGAACCAGGCCCCGATTCGCCGTACCCTTTTTTGAGAGCTGATAAGGCATTGGATAGGCAAACGATCAAGTACTGGAAGGGCTTTTGGCAATTTCCCTGAGGAAAATAGATAGTATGAGGTGTTACTGATATTTATTATCCCTTTCCACTCAAGAGGTGACTCTCGCTCACCATTTACTATCCGAGCGAAAAAGGCCTCGAGTCCAAAGGGCTATCTCACAAGTATCGCACAATCATAAGCGTAGGTGTACACTGGAAGTATAGCACCACTTTTATCCTCGTACGATGGTACCTTACGTACGCGAAGCGCTTCGCTTGTAGCTATCTGGCGGATTGTTGGAGACGTACATTCAGGTAATATTGCACCGGCCAGAACTATGATATTTACCGATAAGGCGTTAGATAATAACAAATTACTGGCTTTACTTGTTTGTCTCATTTAATTATTTGGCTATTCGTTACGCTCAAATAATTCGTTGCTGTATTTTGGGCATATTTATGATAAGCATTCTTATTCCCGTCGATGATCATTGATGAAATTAATGTTTTTAATGGTGAATAGAATTACAACAGATGTATTAGTTTCATCCCAATCAGTTATAAATATATTTAATGAGATGAAAAGCAAAGTACCTTTACATAGTTCTTACAGACAGGTTCCACTTTTCAGCACATGACAATGTGCTGGCCAAGTAGACATTACGTGAAAATGTAAACCTGCTCGCAATGTATCACGCTCAGAAGATTGTAATTTCGAAATATAGAGGCTTAGGCGTAGAAAATAAATTAGCGATCTTCCTGGTTTACCCATCGGAGGGCCCGATTAGATAAATCAGGCAAGGCAAGTGTAGCCAGGGCCCGACATAAAGTAGCGAATGTTCGGTCACATTTCTGCATGGAATTTAAGCGAAGCGCTCTCGCGTGTCCAAGGTACCATCGTACAACGATGAGCCTACAATCCGTTGTTGTGCTATGTACGAATGTGCCATGTACATGGCGTGCGCTTTCTTATGCTAATGATTTTAAATATGACAGTACGCCCTAATACTTATTACATATTTTGAAATAGTTTAGCCCGCCACTATAGAATCACCTTCCGTATCATTTGCCGGCTACTTTTCGGTCAGCTTTCGTTCAGATCCTAACAAGGAGGTGGTAAATCGCACTCTATTTTTAGATCCCTTTACATAGTGAATCCGACCCAGGACGGGGAGCTTGCCCACTTCCTGACACTGTTAGCGGAATCAGGTTGAGGACTGCATCTTTTTATGACGTAAACTCATTCCGGGTAGCGGGTGCCGATTCGAAAGAATTTGGATCAAAGATCGAAGCAATATGACGCTGGACTGAAGATGAATTTCGCAATCAACTAAGTTTATATATTATTCCTATATTGGACTTATACGACAGATATTACAGGTAAAAAAGCTATGGTCACTGTCCGTCACTACTTAATCAGAAATTCGTGACATTCTGTGGTTCAAGCTTCGCACGAAATAACGTCTGCGGAAGTTGCCTGAATCCTCCGTAGACCAATAATAGGGTGAAACTTTCGTGCGTTTCGCTATTCCCATCAAAGTCCACACAAATTAAATTAGCACTTCCTCGTTGAACACGAAGCAACGACATAACTGAGGATGTCTCCGAGTTCCGGCCAATATGAGCCTTTCAGACTCTATTCGTATTACCATAGAGGCTAATAGGGATACAATTATTTGGGTCATTCTAAGTAATTTTAATTTTGAACGTCCTTGAATGATGACGTCAGTGATTTGAGAAGAGACGTGAACTACACGCTCTGCGCACAATATGAATCATGGAGACGTCAGAAAGAAAATCTCTCAATGGCAAACGTACCGCTGTTCGTATTTGTATTGGATACAAATATACGAAATACACAGTGACTAGTTGCTCAATCTTAAAGACGAGATCTTGAGCAAAACTTGCTGATAAAAGGGTTCGGAGGTGAAGAAAGAAAGAGGCGGTTGAAGGAGGCGGAGGGCAGGGATGGTATGTATCTTTCTCTCTACCTCTTTCGTCCAGCAGCGTAGTGGTTCACACTTCAATGAGCACAGCCCCTCGAGTCGGTAGCTCGATGAATTTGCGGCTGAGTGAACAAGATGCACGAGACGCGGTTCGCGAGACGGAGATAGAGACCTCAAAACCTTCGCATCCCACACACCTAATATCGTGGAGTGGTAGCGCAGACTAGAAAGGGAGTTGGTCGACAACGAAGCGGTACTTGATCACGGCTGCTACATTTCCCTGACAACGGCCCTCTTGTCTATCCTTCCCCCTTTTTTGCTCAGCAGGTTATACGCCTTCTCGACGAGAGAATTGCAGGGTAATGCAGGAGATGTTATCCGAGACAATTTATATTTTTATTGAATACTCATCAATTGGTATTTTCCAGGATTTAGCGATCCTGCCACTTAATTTCTAAGCTGGTTAAGAGGAATAAATGGAAAATAAGTTTCACAAGCATTTGCAGTCTCGCTCATGGATTCACGTTATCTTCCTCCTGACGAATGTTAAGTAGAGATTCTGGCGCGCTTGGGAAAAATGTCTCTTTTTTCCGTCCTAAGGGACGCCACTGCTAATGGCATATTTTTATGGTATATGGTTCACGGTTTGATCGATAACAGTTATGCGACTCGTGTTCGTTCGTAACTTAGGTATAACGACGACGTTTGTAGCGTACTACGGGAAAATCAAGCTGGGCAGTGTAAGCACGGTCGTGGCAATCCAGGTCACAGGAACGATGATGTTACAGTTACAAGGGTCCTGCAGAATATAGTTGGTTTGATGTATAGGGCAGAGTACTTAACCGCACATTCTCGATACTCTAGCTCGAAGTGAAGCACTAATAACGAGCACTACGAACTTTGGATTCACCGGAGCAACGAGCCATGGCTAGGGGGAACGGTTGAATTTGATTTTTTACAAGGCCCAAAATAGTTTTTCTGTCATCGTTACGCAATTCTTGGTTACAAAATTGAAACCTAATGAACGGTCCAAGTTTCGAGCTCAGCTTGAAACACAGCGACGATGGCTTGGAAGTGATGTCGATACCGCACGTTGTTGGGGTTTCAACGTTTTTGTTCTCACGATCGTGGTACGAAGCTGCGCCAACGTAGCGCCAGACGTTTTACTTTCTGGACACTTATTTCTGGTGTGAATTATTTTGTAGGAATAACTCAACACGGGATAAATCTCATACTAAGATATAGGCTTGTTATTAAAACTCGTGGTGGAGTGTATTATTGGACAAATCTCGCGCTAATACATCGCGAGTCGTTTAGATAGAGCTCTCCGGTTCTGAAGCTAATGAGAGACTGAGGCCTCGTAGGCACTAGCGTAGAAGGCGCGTGGAGGGGGCAAGGAGACCTAGCGCTATCACTTCTTTTTGACGCTTTGACATGCCAGCGGCCTTTGAACAACACATTCAAAACATAAAATATGAAAATAAGACAAAACATTGGTTTACAATCACAAACTTAGAAACTATAAATGATTCTACTGGCAGCGGAACTATCTTTTTTACGCAGCGCTTGTAAGTACCCTTCATCATTCTGACAGTTACTACTCGAACAATTCCGTCATCACCTGGATGCAGGCTTTCAACTCGACGGATCACCCAGAGCAGTGGAGGTGTATTGTCCTCCTTGATTATTACCAAATATTCCTCTTTAATACAGGAGCACTCACCTTTGGCCCATTCGACGCACTGTTGTAACTCATTCAAATATTATTTTTTCCAACGATTCCAAAAATGTTGTTTCACTCGTTGGATATGCTGCCAGGTTGATAAACGATTCGGATCCGTTTTAGCGAGATCGCAATCTGGGATTGATCGCAACGAAGTATTGATAAAAAAATGCGCAGGGGTTAGAACAATAAAATCGTTCGGATCGGATGACAACGGAGAAAACGGTCTGAAATTGAGAATCGCTTCGACTTCTATGATAAAGGTGGTTAGCTCCTCAAACGTGAAGAGAGCATCTCCAATTCCATGGCGCATATGATGCTTGAAAGCCTTCACTGAAGCTTCCCAAATACCTCCAAAATGCGGTGAGCGAGGCGGTATGAACGATCAATGTATTCCTTGATTTGAAAAAAATCGTGCGATGATCTGTTGACTCTCTTTCTCAAGTATAAAATTGTGCATTTCGTTCAAGTAATTTTTTCACTTACGAAATTTGTCGCATTGTCGGATTGAAGGATTTGCGCTTTACCACTCCGCGAAAATAGTCGCTTTAAGCTAGCTATAAAAGCCTCGGTTGTGAGATCGCTCACAATTTCAAGATGCACCGCCTCCATCACCAGACATACACATACGACCAAGTAGACCTTTACCTTGTTGCGATTACGGCGTGTATTTTCTTTGATACATAATGGACCGCAAAAGTCGAACCCGACATTTTTGAAGGGTCTTGAACTTACTAGCCTGGATTTTGGGAAACTACCCATCCGATATTTAAGAGTCGAGGACTCTCATCCACAGCATCGCACGCAACTACGTATTTCTTCTTTGACTCGATTTTTTCCGTTTAACGGCCAGTATTTTCCTCGTACTCCGTAAAATGTCGCTTGAGCGCCTGCGTGACCGAGATGAACGTGCATTTCGTGGGTGATCATTCCGGTCATGTGATTAGCAGATGGCAGTAGCACCGGGTGCTTCTTATCAACCTCCAAATCCGCGTGCTCCATTCGACCACCGACGCGAAGTATTCCGTCAGCGTCCACATATGGACTGAGCGACTGAATGGTAGTTTTGTTGTCAAGAGAGCGACTTTCATTGAATCGACTCATTTCTTTCTCAAAGGCGAACCGTTGCGTTAGCCGTATTATCCAAATTTTGGTATTTTGTATTTCTTTAGAGCTGAGATCTTCCGAGGTTGATTAGTGCGATCGAGAATTCGCAGCGACACGCAAACAGTATGCAACGACCTTTTTCATTCTTCTGAATGATGACAATCTTGCGAGTAGATGGATGTCGACGACTGTGACCATGACGACTGTTGAACGTTGTTCGGGGAATCTTTAGTTCAGGTATCAAATCCGGGGGCCAAGCTTGCTCGTCCTCAGACAGCTACGATGAACGATTTCGCCAGAGATACAGGTCACAAACTCGGATGGCGATTGCCCCCTCGATAGGGCATCGGAAGGGTTATCGTGTGACGGCACGAGCCGCCATTTTCGTACTCGGGTATTCTCTTGAATCTGGGAGACCCTGTTGGCGACGAACGTCTTCAGTTTATGCGACGATGTTTGTATCCAATGAAGCGTGATGGTAGAGTCCGACCAAAAGTACGTTCCGTCCAGTTCTATTTTCAACGATTGTATAGTGCTTTCGAAGAGTCGTCCAAGGAACACTGCAGCGCACAACTCGAGCCGTAGCAAGGATACCCTTTTGATTGGCGTGACACGAGTTTTTAAACAAATCAAACGTATCGTGTGCGCTCCTGAAGGTGCTGTGGAACGTCCCGTGAAAAACGACGCAACCGACCCAACCTCAAGCCAGCGTCATGTCAATCACATTCTCCCATTGGCCAATGAACCGCAGCACTGCCGGTTTAGTGTTGCGCCACGGTCGGAGTGATCTTTTCGGCCCAACGCTGGGATGTATGGTTGGCCAATAGTAGGCATACCGGAAATCCTAACAGTTGGCCGGGTATTGGCCCAACATTGGGCCCGTAAAAAACGACGCTACCGACCCAACCTCGAGCCAGCGTCACGCCAATCACATTCGCCGATGAACAGCAGCACTACCGGTTTAGTGTTGCGCCACGGTAGGAGTGATCTCTTCGGCCCAACGCTGGGATGTACGGTTGGCCAATAGTACTCTTACCGGAAATCCTGACAGTTAGCTGGGTATTGGCCCAACATTGGGCCCGTGAAAAACGACGCTACTGTCACGTCGCGACCAAATGCGTACAATGTCTTTTTAAGCCTAATACGCACGATAGCGGAATTCTCATTTTTCGACGGATCTGAATATTTTCTTTAGAGTTAGGCCTACCACGGCGGAAACGTAGCCTATCCATAATAATATAACTAAGCGTTTCTCGTACCTTCCCACGCGAAAGCGTAGCGGTCTTAACGATATCGAGAACAAATATATAAGCGGGAAAATTTCGAACAGTCTCGTTGTAACCCGAACAGAGTCCGAGTATATCGCAGAGTGTCCTTAAGACCCAAAATACACAAAGGAAACCTTCGGGTTACAAGGATGACGAACACGTGAAGCGACACGCAAGAAATGCGTGATGATATTCATAAAGACGTAAATATATAACAACGCAACGATACCGAATGCTCACGATCATCCAAGAGCGGAAAAATGTCCAAATCCTTAAAAAATATACACTCGCTAGGAGAAAATCCTCCGACCCAGGAAGTTGCTGCGGTCATAAAACTGCGTTGATATTTCCCATGCGGACTCGCGGGCCTCGGTCAACAAGCCCTATCTCGAGCGTGCGTTCTTGGCGCCGACAAGGCCCCTTTTTTCGTCCATATTTTTCCGCGCTCCAGATAAAGAAGCGCAGCTCCAATTCCCGGAAATAGAGCGACGGTTGTGGCTATCGCAACCTACTCCTCGCTCCCACTCTCATTCCAACTTATACATATTTTCCACCAATCCAAAAGAATGCACCCCCAAATGTGCACCCTCCCAGGGGGCCAGTCTCCCACCACCTCAGCATCCCAATTTTTTCTACATCCTAGAAGAAGAAAATGACCAAGTCAGTCTTCCGGCAACCACGATCACACAAACTTCTTTTTATTGAGTCTCAATCCGAGACTCCAGTCAGAATCCAGCGAGCTCATATCTAGAGTTCCTTAACCGATATCCATCGCGTTGAATATTCATTTCCTTTCTTGTAAAGCGTACGTTGTCTTGCAACTCGAGTTTATACAAATCTTGTACTTCGAAAGTTCTCTAACAGTTACGCGATAATCTTAAGAATTTTGACATTTGTATTACGCGCAATATTTCATTGTATTTTCCATTCTCGAACCGCGAAATCCACGAACACTAGAATCTGTGTCACCGAACATTTGCTGTATCCATCACACACACACCCACACCATCTGCGAGCGTTCGGGCCATCGACGAAGGGCCCTTAGTTTTACGACCGTACCTGACACCCAAGCGACTGGGTCAACGCCGAGACGCATCAATGTAAGCGAACACATTTTCACCCTTTCGTCTTCAATTTGTATCTTTAAAATAATAGGATCAACCCATACGGCTGATTCTAATAAATTACGAGTCAATCGAACACAAGTGTCACAACCGTTATTTTCAACGATTGGAGCATCCACGAAATTCTTTAAAATTATTCTTTCCACCAGCACGTCCCCTTTTTAACCCTCATCCCGTGCTATTGCGCTAGGCATAGGCAAGAAAGAGGGATACCACACATATATATATGCCCACGTCCCCTCAGGACGTGACACTACCAACCCGGCCTCGAGCCAGCGTCACGCCCATAACATTCTACCATTGGCCGATGAACGGCAGCACTACCGGTTTAGTTTTGCGCCACGGTAGGAGTGATCTCTTCGGCTCAACGCTGGGATGTACGGTTGGCCAATATTAGGCTTACCGCAAATCCTAACAGTTGGCCGGGTATTGGCCCAACGTTGGGGTAAAGCGATCACGATCATTGACTGACAGTTGGCGTGATCACCTTGAGGTTTTTTGTGGTTATTCTATACACCATCATCTAGTACTTGTCATAGGATTTTTTTCCGTTACTTAGTTTTTGTTTTATAGGCAAATAATAACTAATTTTTGGCCCAAAAATCACTATTTATGTTCAAACGTCCGCCATTTTGTCATGAATCGATATTTTCAAAATCGGCTATGATAAGTACTAGATAATGGTGTATAGAATAACCACAAAAAATCTCAAGGCAATCGGTTCATTGGTTTTCGAGCAATTTTGGGTACCGATTTTTTTTACGACGCTCCAAGGATCATACAATATCCTTGTATATTTTTGATATTTTCAATAAAGAACATTAAACATATTTTTTTAATGTATATACTTTTAGATAATTGAAACCCCTATCCAAAATTTCAAATAGTTATCCTTGAAAAAAATCACAAAAATTACCTTTTTTCCGGCTCCTAGGTATATATCTGCCCTTAAATTATGTACGATAACTTTTGAAAAGTAAGTTATATCGGCAGATGGTTTTGATTTTTGAATATGATCAACTATTTGCCGATATAATTTACTTTTAAAAAGTTGCTGGAGACAATTTAAGTATAAGAGAATGAGCCAGCGAGAACACAGAATCGACATGCTAATTGTAAAAACAATGAGATTCTGTGTTCCTGCTGGCTCATTCGCTTACAGTTAAATTGCCTACCGCAACTTTTGAACAGTAAATTATATCGCCAGATAGTTGTTCATATTAAAAAATCCAATCCATCTGCCGATATAACTGACTTTTCCAAAGTTATCGTACACAATTTAATTAGCCTTGTGAATAATCTTCTACGTAACAAAAAACACAAACATATAAATGTATGTCACTTTTACCGCTGACTTTTATTTTAATCTTTCACAGTGTTTTGAGAAAGACACTTAAAGAACATTGTCATGAACACTACTTTTATACTCACTGCATTCCGAGATATTTTTTTTTATGTTAAATTTCGGGCAGGCTTGCTGATCGCGCGATTTTTTTCTCGTGCATACTTGAAGGGTAGTATGCCGCCAATTGTCCTTTTTTTTTATTTTTACACAGCCACGATCACGGCAGCAATTCTATCACTTTTCCAGAGGCATTTCTCTCATCGAACTCGACTACTACGTACTACTACTACGAAACTGGCAGAATCGTTGAGATCGCACATTTTTTTAACTCTATACCATAAGAGAAAACAGAAAGGTTACGTGAGAATAACAAAATAAATAATATCTATTTTATATTTTGTGGAAAAAAAACTCACGACTTTACTCCAGGATATTACTTACGCCGTTAAATGAAAAAAGCACAATAAAATTATTTTCACGTATAAAAAATACACGTATGAAAATCCACGAGGCACCGATGAACCACACGAGTCGTGAGCACGCGGGAGAAAAACGTTGGCCCGCCAAAATTTCAAATCGCGGGCGTTGCATATATATATATATATATGTATGGACTATACCGTTCAAAGCCAGTGTTGGGCCAGAATTGGCAATGCGTCAGTTTGCCATACTAAAACTAAGCATTGGTAAAACCACGGTCAAACGATTGGCTCAGACTCAAGGCCTGCGCTCTCCCCCAACAATTGGCCGATGGTCATTAATTAGTACTGGCCCAGCGTTGGCTCTTCGATAGTGTGCCGAGCTTCAATTCGAGACTGGCAAACCCATGATCAACCGATTGGCCCACGTTCAGGGCCAACACTGGAACCCGATAATTGGCTGACAGTTGGTAATCGATATTTGGCCCAAGGTTGGGTGTTCGTTGCTTTGCCATGCTTCAAATGAGCACTGGTAGAATCATGGCCAAATCATTGGCCTGTATAAAGGACCAACGCTAGGTATAAGTGGTTTGTGCTGAATATCGTACCAAGCGGCGACCGCATCTTAAGCGCTGGCAAATTTTTCACGCGGTAGGTACAAAACGGCACCGTAGGCAACCTCACTTGCGTCACAAACCGTGTAGCTGGATTCGTATCTTGTTTTCTCCGATAATTTGCCGAGGAACGGCGAATTGGTTAATTTCCTCAATTTCCTCAGTGTATTTCGACCAGACTGTAGCGACATCTAACAGAATCGATTCATCCCAGTCTAGCTTGATTTGCCACAATCCCTGCAACATTATCTCTGCCTTTACTATAATTAGGCCTAGGAGCCCAAGCGGATCAAATAGCGAGGCCATTTGTGATAGCATGGTTCTGTTAGCTGCTCGCTTCTGTTCGACGAAAGGCTTCGCGATGTGGGCCAGATTCTCGTCACGCGGGTGCCAATAAATTCCCAGAGTCTTTTGAGCTTGAGAGTCGCTCAGGCATATGTGAGGATCAGCAGACCAGATCCTGGAGTGTATCTAAAAGACTCGTATTGTTGGAACACCATTTTCGTAAACGAAAACCGCCTTTGGGCAAGACCATGATGAGCTCATCCCGCAGTGTTTGAGCTTCCTCAAAGCTCGATCCACCAGTCAGCAAGGCGTCGACATAAAAATCCCCCCAAATGCCTCTGCACACGGTCGGAAAGCGCTCTTGTTCGTCGTACGACAGTTGCTGAAGTGCTTGGGTTGCGAAGAACAAAGGGGACGGTGCCGTAGGTTACCGTCTTCAATTGGAACGCTCCGATGGCAGCCGTGCTATTATTGCGCCATAGCATCTTCTGAAATTTGACGTCATCGGGATGAATGCTGACCTGGCGATACATTTTTTCGATATCACCGCTAAGGGCGCATCGATGGGTCCTAAATCTCGTAACAATCGAAAATAAATCTTCTTGAATAGTTGAACGATTGACGAGTACATCGTTAAGCGATACACCGGGAGCGGTTTTTGCCGAGGCGTCAAAGACGACTGGCAGTTTCGTGGTGTGACTATCGTGCCTAATGACAGCGTGGTGCGGCATGAAATATCTGCCTTCCTTTCATACTCATTTCATAATCTTCGAGAAATGGCGAATACTCTTCGTAAGTCGTGGGGTCCTGAGCTAGCCGTCGTTCTAACGAATACAATATTTTCTTTGCTATTTCATACGAATCACCCAGTTGGTGCTTGTTTTCATTAAACGGTAGCCTAATCACATATCGTCCATTCGTGTGCCTCGAATGCGTCTCGATGAAATGTTTCCCGCACGCTTTTTCCGCGATTGAAAAATGCTTGACGTTCGAGACTTTCTCAACTTCTCAGAACTTTGATACTGGGCGCTCAGGGCGTCTACGGCTAGATTACATTCAACATGTTTTTGAAATTCCCGGCTTCCCCAAGCCGGGTTTTTTGCAAAATTAGCGCGGTATTGCTAACCTTAATTTGACCGATACACAGCAATTGATAAAAGAGCTCTGCCCCGATGAGTGCATCAATTTCGGATGGAGTGTAAAATGCAGGATCTGCCAAGGTAGCATTTTTTGGGAGATTTATATTGCGACGGTCGATCGATTGTACGGGTAACATTTCGGTAATTCCTGAAACCATCAGGAAGGCAACATCGGCCTTGAAACGCCCGTCTCGGGATTTGATACTCGTATCGACAGAATGCTTGATTTTTGTTAGACTTTGATTGAAGCCCGAGACCGGTACATTTGCTTCCTTCCTTTTGAGATTCCATAGACCGCAGAATCGCTCCGTAACAAAGTTTGACTGGGATCCGTTATCCAACAATATTTTACACTTGACGGGGTCTTTTTTATCGTTTAACATGAGCACTGACGCTGTAGACAACAAGACTTGAGTCGCAACTAAAACCTGAAGACTTGGGCTTGGGATTGCGTCGGTCGAGTTCGAACTCGACGTTCCTTGCGCGCTAGACTCGTTTTTGAAATGGAGGAGAATATTATGTTTGCGCTTACATTTTCTGCACGGTCCGAATCTACACTCACTTTCCACGTGCTTTGGTTGTAAGCAGTTGAAGCAAAGGCCCAAAGATTTCACCGTAGCAGATCTCGAATTGCAATCCATTTTCGAAAATTGATCACACTGGTAGATGTTATGAGTTTGTTTGCACAATGCGCACTCAAATTTTACTTGCGCCGTGACTAAGGTTTGATGTCATTTTTGGTTCGTATTGGATCGAGAGTTATTCAATCGCGATTGACTCTTTGATAAGTTATATGACTCTTAGAGCACATTTTCCAATACGTGATAACGATTTCTTACGAACTCCAAAAATTAACATATGAGGGCATCTCGGTGCCCTCAAGCAAACGCTCCCACCCCTTATGAGCGTTTCGATCAAGTTTTTGCGTCATTAGATGCAATACACCGCGTCCTACGACCCAGTAGGTTGCCCGCGAGATTGAAGCGCGCACGTGTGTTTTAACGCGGCATCCACCAGCGATCGCATTGCGCAGCGGATTCTTTCAATATTGTCGACAAATCAAAAAGAGCTCGAATGTGATTTTGAATTAATACCCGACGGTTATTGTGCCGATCTTCCAAGAGTGACGGAGCGATCTCGTAGTTTCAAAAAGAAGTCTCTGGTGACTGAATTACTTGAGCGGCTTCGCTTGTCAGCGAGGACCTCAGATATTGCAGCTTTTGAACTGGTGTAAGATTCACGTTATCGTGTACGATAGATTTGAAGTTATCATAAAAACCCATCCAATCCTCATATTTGCCGCTAAAGGTCGACAGGTCAATCGTGAGTAATTTTATGTTCCTTGCTGCGCTTTGAGCGGCAGGAGCCGTCACTCAGTACGTGCTACTAATTCGAAGTACGTATCTTCGAAGTTAGCTCTTTCATTAAGGATGTTGAGTTCCAAATCGCAAATGATGATAAAATTCTGTAAATTTGGTATGTTTTTGTATGAAGTATTTCAGAGGCCGTGTAAAAATTTCACGACAATTAGAAAGCTCGTTATTGAACAATTAACATTCACAAATTAAATGTCGTCTTATGGAAACTGATGTAACTATGCGATAAGTTTTTTTTTGACCTCTCAATTTTGTAATATCTACAATATACTGAAAGCAACGGAAACAAAACGAAGTTTATTGATAAATTTTTTTTATTTCTTTTAAACATTGTTCTTAACAAAATGTTAATTTTTTAATAACGAGCTTCCTAATCGTCGTGAAATTTTAACACAACCTCTTAAATACTTCATACAAAAACATACCAAATTGTCAGAATTTTATGATCATTTTTTATTTCAACCCTTAAGGAGGTTGAAGTAATGATGATAGAATTCGGAAAATTTAGTATGTTTTTACAAAAAGTATTCAGGGGTCGTGTAAAAATTTCATGACGATTAAGAAGCTATTCATTGAAAAATTAACATTAACATGTTTCATAGGGTCTCATCATCCTTAACGTCCTCGTTATTATCTGTACCTGTCTCGATTTTTCCTTGAATCTCTTCAAAGGATTCCCAGGTAGATTTCATTTTTTGCAAACGTTGAAATAATTTCTGCTCGTTGGGCCGCTCAGCCGATCTTTCTACGTACGTTTTAAAACGTGACAATTGCGACTTTATCGTTGTTCGTTTTTGAACGAGCGCTGCAAGTTTCGTCGTTCGTTGTTCCATCACGATATGTAAGAAAAGGCTCTGTATGGATACGACATGGAATAAAGGAAAGACGCAACGGACGATATGTTTACATCGAGAAAATGCGGTTGAAGATGCAAAACCTGTGCTAACTGTGGTGGAGGGTTCCGCGCTCGTGGTACGCCTCGAAATCTTTGTTCTATCTTCCAAGCCGTTCTCTTGTATCGAAGCGCTATTGTCGCGCTGTCTCTCTTCCTCTTGCGCCTCGGTACGTACCTTTTCGTCGCCTCTGTCTTGGCGATACGTGGACGCTCCGTGCGTCTCACTCTCTCGAATCTCGTTGTTCGCCTTCCTCTCAGCGAACTCAATGGTCTATGTCACTCTTGACAAAAACCCGATAATTTTGTACTCTTTGGAAGAATTGTACGTTCTATCCGGCTCGAAGGACAATAAATGTTGGTGTTTCAACGTTGTTGTTCTCACGATCGTAGTACGAAGCTACGCCAACGTAGCGCCAGACGTTTTATCTTCTGGACACTTATTTCTGGTGTGTATTATTTTGTAGGAATAACTCAACACGGGGTAAATCTCATACTAAGATATAGACTCTTTATTAAAACTTGTAGCGGACTGTATTATTGGACAAATCTCGCGCTAATACATGGCGAGTCGTTTAGATAGAGCCCTCCGATTCTGTAACTAACGAGAGACTGAGGCCTCGTAGGCTCTTGTATCTCTGACAGATCGCAGCACCCAAGCGATGGGTGTCAAATTACCATTTAACACCCAAATAAACGGTATCGATACTCATTTGGGTGTCGATACCCAAAAAAAAAACGGTGTTGACACTGATCTGGACCCACGCTGTTTTGGATGTCGACACCCAAAAAAAAGGTGTCAACACTGATTTGGGTGTCGACACTAAAAAAAAAACGGTGTTGACACTTATCTGGACCTACGCTGTTTTGGGTGTCAACGCCCATAAAAAACGGTGTCAACACTAATTTAGGTGTCGACACCCAAAAAAAAACGGTTTAAACACTGATCTCGACCGAGGCTGTTTTGGGTGTTGACACCCAAAAAGATGGTGTCGGAACTGATTTTGATGTCGACACCAACAAAAAAACGGTGTCGACACTGATTTGAGTGTCGACACCCGAAAAACGATGTTGACGCTGATCTGGACCTAGGCAGTTTTGGGTGTACGGTGTCAAATTACAATTTTAACACCGAAAAAATTGTAATTTGACACCCTACACGTGACACTCAACACCGAAAAATTACGGTGTCACGATTTAACAGGGATAGAAGGCGCGTGGAAGGGGCAAGGGGACCCAGCGCCATCACTTCTTTTTGGCGCGTCAACACACGTACCACCGCTTGACTTTGAGCGGCTCTCTGGCTTTATGCCGGTCGATAAGTACTCATTTCCATGACGGTACCATGTACGAATCTACAGTGCACCATATTATCTCCAATAATCACGAGAATCGTGTTCGTGAAAACTCTCCTCGTCTTCCGGTTCTGTTTCTCTTTCTCTTAGTTCGCTCACCCCCCCCCCCCCCCCCCCACCCCCCCTTCGCCATATCGTTGGCCGATTTTCTTTGTACACTCATATACCTTAAAATCGCTATCAACCATGGCGTTGCTCCTGGCTAGGAGTCCATGTCTTGCAGAAAAATTAAACTCAGAGCACCGCCGCAGTGGCCATCAAGTCTCTGGAAGTAGGGCCAAAATCATGCTAGGGAATCGAATCTTCATGGCGTGTTGAAGAAATCCATGCGATTTCCTTACGTTGAAAAAATATTGAATCACAGAATCAATGCAAAGAGATTGAAGGAAACGGAGATAGAATGATAGTAAAAGACCGGGGCGAACGGCTCTAACAATTCAATACAAATACCTTCTGTCTTAGGATGACAGCCACATTCCCCCGGTCGAACCCTTGCGTGACACGTGATAGTGAAATATGGGTGCAAGACACGTAAAAAAGAAAAAAAACATTGGATGTTTTATTCAAATAAAACACTGTTGTAATTAAATCTCCTATGGTTAAATACTTCCTTTGAGAAACGCGCAAGTTGTTTTTCCCAACTCTGATCTACTACTATAGTTTTTTTGCGCCCAAATAAGTGGATCCAATAATGAAATTAATTTTCTCAGTTCATGAGCAGGTAGGGGAGTGTTGTAGTAAATGGTAAGATTGTACACTTCGACAACGAGCGTTTAATCACTGGGACAGTTGGATTACGGACGGGAAATAATTTATCTTTGAATTGATTGGCTTTCAGATGACGGATCTGGGAGAACTCGAGATTGGCCGATGGTACTACGAGTTCAAATGCGATGACGCTGATACGTTCCGGATGCTGAGGGAAACGGCTTGAATGAGAAAATTTAGGAAAGGGCACCGGCTTAATTATATACTTATATCGAAACGAGATAAACGGCGACTGAAAAGAAAATCCATCATCCTCAAATCGTGATTAAGGTCATCTTGAAAAGCACAGTAGTCACGCGGAGTTGGTCCACCTACCGAGATTATTAGTTTGCGCGTATCGTAACAGAAAATCGAACGTTGGTCGGTGATAAGACTTACTACCCAAATACGTAAAAATGGAAGTTTTAGTCATTCTCGCAAGTCTAATAGTGGTCGTGACCTCAATGAAACCAAACCTCCCGATGTCCGTCAAGTCAAAACTCAATTCTCGAATCGTTCAGACCCGTTATGGCAAGATTCAGGGTCTGACGCAGACATTTGAAAATTCAAGATACCTACAACCGATCGACGTTTATCTCGGAATTCCGTACGCCACGCCACCAGTTCTGAGTAACAGATTTTCACCTACCAGAGCACCCAGTCCTTGGGACGGAGTCAAGTAAGTTGATACTTTATTATTACTTCAAAACGAAAAACTCTTCCAATTTTTGCACGACCATTAGAAAAAGCAATTCACTATTTTTCTTGTCTTCTTTGTGCTTACAAGAAAAATCACAATTAAAATGAAAATTAACTTGGAAGCGGTTAATTGTAATGTTCTTGCCAGATGAGTGTTACTTAAAAAAAAATAAGGACCTTTTTCTACCAATCGTTGAACGGTTTTGTCCTTATTAGCAACTGCGCAAACGTATTGTTTGAATCATTTAGTACGCGTAGGTTTTCGTTTCGCTATCTACATTTATTTTCTCTCAATTCATTCCTTTTATTGCCAAACGTGAATGTACATTTCATGCGCATGGGTAAATATAACTTGTGCCATTCCGTGACAGACTGACAGATTCCGTTGGCCCTGTGTGTCCACAAAAGCTTCCGGACATCTCGAATGAACAAGAAGCATTGGAGCGTATGCCCAAGGGCCGATACGAGTACCTGAAGAGACTTCTACCGTATCTGCTAAATCAGAGCGAAGACTGTCTCTACTTGAACATATACGGCCCGGCAATGGGTGAGTGCTATAACTCACACACACTGATATATATATATATATATATATATATATATATATATATATATATATATATATATATATATACAACGTGCATACACAAGCATATATACCGAAGGGAGAGTTGTTTACATCCCTTATATAGGTTCTGAAAAATTACCAGCTTCACTGCTATTAGCGCAGCGAGATATAGAACTAGTATATAGTGTTCAACAATTGTGTTCAGCAAACAAGACTTTTTTTCGAAAAAAATTATTTATTCTGCATAATCAGAAAATGTACTCGGACCAAAATTGTATTCTAAACTTTCCATGAAGCAGTATCGAAGTATGATAAAGTACTCGCTGCCACTTCCTTCGTTTAACTAATTTATTCGAAATTTCCATAACTGCAAAGGGCCTGGGGAGATAGGTTTGTAAGAATCGCACCCGTAAGTATCAAACCTAGATTGGCACTATCGTTTGACTGTCAATGTGCATAAATAATCTGGCAACTATCAATCGTAAGCCTGAATTTTTATAGGATATATGAGAGGGGAAAAGCGAAATTGAAAAAGTAGCTTTTCTCAAAAACGGCGCCGATTTTTATTTAAAAAAAAAAATATATATATGATGAACACGAATGAGACTATTTTGAGAAAAAAAAAACAAAAAATATTTCACCAATAAATACAGATGAAAAAAATTGTCGAATTTTTCAAACGCTTTTTTCTTATGTTATATTTCATGCCTTTTTTCTCAGATAAAGAAACCCGGAATATGTGGTTTAACACATCTTTTTAACTATAAATGGTCTCCACGAAAACGTAGGTAAAAATCAATGTAGAAGCAAACGGTTGAAGGTTTTTTTATGCAAAAAATATTCGGAGGTAGGGCTCCTGCTCCTGCTAGAGTCAGGCTAATTTTCTTCAAGAGTTCAAACAAACCCAAACAAACCCAAACAACCCTAAACGACCTCAAACGACCCCAAACAACCCCCAACAACCTTAAACAACCTCAAACAACCCCAAACAACCTCAAGCAAACCCAAACTAAAATTAGCCTGATTCTACCAGGAGCCCCACTTCCCAATATTTACCCAAAAAATGTAGACATGTACCTTTAAAATATACCCTCAATTTTTTTCTTCAACATTTTGTTACCTGTATTGTTTGGCGGAATAATTTGTGTTTTTTTCGCATAGTCTCATCGATGATCATTATACAGGGTGAGGCACTAACTGTTGCCACCATGAATATCTCTGTATTTATCGACGTCACAAAAAAATGTTTGAAACAAAAGTTGTACCGTACGAAACGGGTCATCAAATGTGACACAGTAAAGGTCACCTCCACTTTTTTAAATGGGACGGTACATTTTTTTTCACCTATCTTGTAGAGCATCGAAAACTGCATAAAAAACATTTAGGGGTCAAAGTCGTTCAAGATCATTTAAGATCAAAAAGTGACATGAACTTTATTTTTATGTGCAATTATTTAATCGGATTTTACTTACTCATGAGGCAACATTTACGAATCATGCAAATATTAACTTGCATGCATTTGTGGTCAACTGAAAATCCACATTGGCTGCGGCAAGTTGCACACCAAAGACCGTGGTCGGTTAATGTATGGTGTGGGATTATTGGGGATAGAATCATAGGCCCTTATTTCATCGAAGGGAATCTTAATGGTAGGAAGTACACCATATTCCTTCAAGAAACATTAGGTCCGTTATTGAAAGAAATGCCTTTAGAAGCAAGAAACAGAATGTGGTATCAACACGATGAGTGCCCGGCAAATTTTTCGCTGATAGTTAGAAATGAATTGCAAAAGAAATTTCCAAATCGTTGAATTGGATGCGGAGGAGCTGTAGCATGGCCGGCTCGCTCGCCAGACTTGACGCCTCTGGACTTGTTCTTGTGGGGATACTTGAAAGATCTTGTTTACAAAGAACGTTCAACTACGCCAGATGATATGCGTGAGAGAATTCTTCGAGCCTGTGATTCAATAAGTGCCGAAGTGATAAGAAATGCTACACAATCCGTGATGAGGAGATTGCAATACTGCATTGATTCCAATGGCAATCACTTTGAACATCTACTGTGAATAAAGGTAATTTCACATAAAAATAAAGTTCATGTCACTTTTTGATCTTAAATGACCTTGAACGACTTTGACTGCTAAATGGTTTTATGCATTTTTCGATGCTCTACAAGGTAGTTGAAAAAATGTACCGTCCCATTTAAAAAAGTGGAGGTGACCTTTACTGTGCGACAGCGCCTCCACTGAAATAAAAAAATGGTCGCATTTGATGACCCCTTTCGTATGGTACAACTTTTGTTTCAAACATTTTTTTGTGACGTCGATAATTACAGAGATAATCAAGGTGGCAACAGTTAGTGCCTCACCCTGTATACAGGGTGGATCAATAACTATTAGCACCTTGGATATCTTCGAAACTATAAGGTTCACAGAAATATTTGCTGAAATGAAATTGCACAGTACGAAAGGGGCCATCCGATAGCGATAATAGTTTTTTTGCAGGTGGAGGTACTTCGGACATTTGAAGGTGAACTCCATTTTTCAAATGGATCGGTATGTTTTTTGTTCTGTACCGTGAAAGAGGAGCATCAGACGAGTCCAACGACGAGTCATAGAAAGTACAGAAAGGCAAAAATACTTCCAGTTGTGGTTGTAAATAAAATTATAACGTTCATAGTAAGTGTTCGAAATGTCAACCATAAATATCAATGCGTACGTTATTATGTACGTTTAGACATTTCTTTGACAGGTACAGAAAGTACAGAAAGGCGATAATACTTACGGTTTACTTCACTGAAAATAAATACTGTTTCAAGGACACTTTAATAAGTTTGCAGGATAAGATAAACATGATAAGATTAGTATCGATAAATCGGTCAATCGAGTACAATGTATCCGTCAGAAGAGCAAGTCGATATGCTTCTTATTTATTGCGAGTGCCTACAAAATTCTGTAAGGGCAAAAACCTTGTATGGTGAACGATATCCACATCGGTCTCAGCCTTCGTGTCAAACATTTCAAAATGTGTGTGATAAACTTAGGCAAACCAGTAGTTTAAGTGTCCGTAGTAGTGAACGCCAGAAACCCGTAACGAATGAAGAAATGGAAATCGATGTGCCCGCAAGTGTGTCTCAAGATCCTCACATTACTTCGCGACGAATCGAAAATGAATCTGGCATTAGCAGGAGCAGCGTACTTCATATTTTGCACCATCACAAATTTCGCCCGTACCATGTTAGACTTCACCAAGAATTGCATGGGAACGACGTCATGAATTGCGTAGAGTTTTATAGAATGGTTCAACGTCAGATCGAAAACAATGAGTCATTTCTTAATACCGTTTTATTTACTGATGAGGCAGCATTCACAAATCATGGGAACGTTGATTTGCATAACATGCATTTATGGGTAACGGAAAATTCACATTGGCTGCGGCCGGTTTAACACCAGAGACAGTGGTCTGTGAATGTATGGTGCGGAATCATAGGTGCTAAAATTATTGGTCCTCTTTTTATCAATGGAAATTTGAATGGCAACATCTACAGTAATTTTATCAAAGATGCATTGGGTCTTTTGCTCGAAGAATTGCCTTTACTGACACGATAAACCATGTGATATCAACATGACGGTTGTCCAGCACATTATTCATTGATTGCACGAAGAGGCAGCTCGACGAAAAATTTCTAAATCGTTGGATTGGACGCGGCGGTCCAATATCGTGGCCCGCTTATTCCCCAGACCTAACACCTTTAGACTTCTTTCTATGGAGAACATTAAAAGATAAAGTGTGCAAAGAAGTACCGACTACACTTGACGACATGCAACAAAGAATTATTACAGCCTGTGCATCAATAAGTTCTGACGCTGTTAAACTTGCAAGGCAATCAATCGGAAAAAGAATCCAACGTTCCATTGATACTGATGGTCGTAATTTCGAATACTTACTATAAACGTAGTAATTTTATTTACTACCGAAACTGTAAGTATTATCGCCTTTCTGTACTTTCTATGGCCTTCAATGATCTTATGTTATAGGTCGTTGAACTCGTTTTGAGCTCCTCTTTTATGATACAGAAAAAAAACACACCGATCGATTTAAAAAAATGGAGTTGACCTTCAAATGTCTGAAGTATCTCTACGTACAAAAAAACTATTATCGCTATCGGATGGCCCCTTTCGAACTATGCAATTTCATTTCAGCAAATATTTCTGTGAACCTTATAGTTTCGAAGATATCCAAGGTGCTAATAGTTATTGATTCACCCTGTATACAGGGTGTTCCTCTTATCTCTGCCACCCGAAATAACTCAGTAATTATCGACGTCACGTAAAAATGTTCCGGACAAAAGTTTTACGGTGTGAAGGGGGCCATCGAACGCGACTTTTTTTTCGGTGGAGGCGCTGACGAACGGTGAATGTCACCTCTACGTTTTTAAATGGAATGGTACATTTTTTTAACCATCTTGTGGCGCATCTCAAGCCGCATAAAAAAAATACGCGGGTCAAAGTCGTTCAAGGTCATTCAAGGTCAGTATCGATGATACAAATCTAAATATCTCAGGTCAATACCAAATATTTGTTAGCGATCCGAGATATTTAGATGTGTATTTCATTTTAATAGGTGTGTAATAGGTGTGACTTTAATGACCTTGAACGACTTTCACCCCCTATTGTTTGATAGGGGGTGACCTCAAGCTATTACGTAGCTCGAGGTGCTCCACAAGATGATTGTAAAAAATGTAGCATTCCATTTTAAAAAGTGGAGGTGAACTGTGCGCTTATGCCTCCAACGAAATAAAAAAAATTGGCCGCATTTGATGCCCCCTTTCACACCGTACAACTTTTGTCTGGAACATTGTTTTGTGACGTCGATAAGTGCCGAGTCATTTCGGGTGGCAGAGATAAGAGGGACACCCTGCATATGTGTATATATATATATATATATATATTGATTCAAAATGGGTGTCACTGTTTTGAAGAAATACTGCTGTTCTGATTTTGCTTTCTTCTTCATAACTCTTGCAAAAAAAATATTTTAAGGTTGCTATATTCATGATTTTTTTTGTCACATAGATGACGATTAATGAAGGCTATATAAGCTCATATGTACGGATTCAACTTTTGCATGCTTATCCCCGTCCTAGGCCCTTCGTGGGATTTTTCGGACACACCTAAGAGGCCGTACGGAAATTAAGTTAAAGCATTCATAAGGCCAGATTTTTCCAAACATCCACAGTTCCCTTATTTGGAAGGCTTGCATTATTAGCCCTTAAAGAGCAGTCCCACTTTTTACGAAGAGCTCTTTAAAGCCTCCATTATTATAAGATTCAAATACAGTTGTTGAAGGTTAGGAAATCGTCGAATTCAAGAAATGAACAGCTCATCGCGTAATCTTCCAAATGTAATGCCTTTAATGTTATTGCATCGCAATTTAATGCTGTAGTTCAAAAAATCGGAATAGCGGATCGAATTCGAATTAATGTTTGAATTTCGAATGTCCATCCATCATTTTGAATGTAAAATATACAATATTAAATTAAGATTCGGCGTCGGCAAAAGTCTCAGAATATCGATTATTAGACAAGGAATCATTCATTTTGTGATGTGCTATATATCCTAATAAATGGTAAATAATAATCGCCTAGATCCTCAAGAAAGTCTTCTCAAATTGAATCTCTTAAATTAACCATCCCCCCATCGAAATCTAATCGCACTGCATTGTGACAATTAGATGAACTCGCAGTTCCTGCACGGAGTTTACAACATACCCTTACCACGAATTTTGAAACCAACTCTGCTCATCCAATGCTAAACCAAATTAGTTAAACATTATTATATGAGGCATTCTTCATCAACTGGGCTTTTTTTCTCTCACTTTTCTTTCAATCTCCCCAATTTTTTTCAAGATTTGCCAGCTTGAAATATTAGTCAAAAGGAACGTCTGTGATTTTTTAAAGATTTTTTCAGGCGCCTGTTCACAGGATTTTCAATTTTTCATTACGAACACTGCATCCAAAAAAATATTCATCAAACAAAAAAAATAGGAATAAAAACTCTGTTATTTTTCCGCTTTATCGAAAAAAATCAGTCATAGTTATTCTGCATTGAGAAAATTGAAATTTGGCAAAAAAAATGAGAATAACATTTTTTTAAGCTTAATAACACACATTCGATTTCGGTACAGATGTTACAGGATGTCTGTCATTGGGTAAAGAGTCTGCGAAAAAAATTTCAGAATGGTACCTGCAATGGTTAGGATAAAAAAAATAAAAACACTGCGAAATCTCATAACCGTATATGTTATTTGAAAACGAAAATAGTTGCTGCGTATTGTTAGTAATTGTTAGTAAATATGCTGGACAAAAAAATTTGGGAAAAAATGTTAACTCAACGAACTCTCATGAACATGTTTATTTCGAAGAATAATGGACTTTTTAGATCGAGGTACGAATTCCTCATAATGGCCGACGTTGTATAGCAATCCTCTTGAAACCGGTTCAACCTTCCTAGGGTAGCACCTGCATGGAAGACGAAGAAAAAAATCAATTTCATACGAAATCGGACGCTTACGGATTTTACTTGGAGAAAATTTTATCCCGCTTACCAGAATTCAGTAATGACTTACCTATTTTTTCCATATTTATTTATGCATTACGTTTGCCTCGTTTTCTCGCTGATGCAATATCTGATTTACTTTTGGCAGCCCGTCGTCCGAGAAGGGTTGTCTTTTTTTGGGAATGTCGTGTTATCTGTTGATAAGGAATATTTATTCAATACTAGTTGCCGCTCATCATTCGGTCTCACCGAGTGATATTGTAACGTCCCCGGTATAGTTTTCACTTCTTGAAACCGGTCAGACAGTGTTTTAGCAGTAATGTCATGAGTTTTTTTCGGACTGAAGTGAATTGACGTTTTTGTAAAGTTCTTTTTGGCCCGGTTAAACAATGCTAACGGTGTCAGAATTTGCTGCTCTGGAGTGGCCGCTTGTAGACTAGCACGACTGGCCAATAATTTCAAATTACCGGCAATTCCATCGCACGCTCCTTTTCCGTGAGCAGTCCCGAAAAAGTGCCATTCTGCAAGGAAGCCAAAGTCCTGTTCGAGGTTCAGAAGATTAGCAAAGTTGAATCGGTTTTTATATTGTTGGCCCGCTTCATCAGAAATATAAATCAACGTCTTTGGGTTGAAATTTGCCTTCAGATGATCAATTATAATGCGCTGGAATGAGTACACCGCTACGGTATTATGTCGCAAATCGTCCGCCAAAATTGCCATTGAACCATGTCGTAATTCTCATCCATATTTGTAATAATAGACCACAGGATGAATAGTGCATTGGTCATTGTTCCAATGAAAGCCTTGGATCGCATTTTGCGCTACAAATGCGTAGTTTTCAGCAAAGTCACATTGAATGATAAACTCGTCTTCATTCAAATTCTCTTTGCGATAATCCAAGTATTGTGATTGTTGACAAGCAATGTAGGCATGAGTCTTTAGCTTTTCGAATTTGGTGCATAGTTCATCGACTAATGCATCACGTGAAAGTACCTGAATCTCAAACGTGGCTCGGTCGGTTTCAGTCCAATTGTGGAATTAATGATTTTCAATTTCTGCTTCGTCCAGTACCTTTCGAAGATACTCGACCAAGCGTGCTGACCCCGGGCGTACATCACACTCGCCGAGGTAGCATGCAGCGATCGGTGCATCACAGATATTCACGTTTATAAAATCTTCGTACGTATTCAGATGATGTGTCGAATGCTCAGTAAGTCGAGAGAAATCAGCAGCATCGATCATTAATTTCACGTTTTCGTGATACCCGAAGACACAAACGCTGTGGGTAACACTCGCACCGCCTAAAATACAGTGCCGCGGCCTCAACTTAGCAAACATCGAACAGCTTACAGTGAAATCTTGGCGTGCGTGCAAGTAAAGCTTGTGGAGCTCCTTTAGGTTGCAGTACACCTGGCACTTTTGCTCATGTTTTCGCGTACGATCCGATTGTTTTACTTCCACAGTCGATTCATCCAATGTCTTTCCTTGTTTCGGATTAGGAGATATGAGAATACCGCGCGAACTAGCTAAATCTATGGCTGTCGAATCATTCGTCGAGGTGCACGAAAAAATTGGGCTGTTTTTCTAATACTCCGATAGCTCGGCCTTAGAGTGAGTATTTGGATTTTCTCGGAGCGCGTAGTTGTTGGTTCTTGAATCTTCTCCTTCAACTTTTCCAGAATTTCCACGCCTGCTTCAGCAAGCTGTAACCAGTATTTGTCAACCACGGTATTGGTACTTTTTTTGGTGAAGGATTAAATTACACGTCGCTTTTTTGGCTCGGTACCATTGCCTCACTGCTGAACGTTTGTTGACTAGTACGAGTACTTTGACTACATGCATTCTCAATATTAGTTTGTGAATTTGGCACGTTAATAGTTAAGGGCGGGGTAAAGTTAATTCGGCGAAAAAAAGGCATGTTTTTAAGATTTTTTTTTGGCGTAACGAATAGTGTTCGTTTATTGAAAAATTTACATATAATAAAGTAACATTTGAACAACATTCTCCTAAATTTGCATTGCAAAATATTCAAAATTGAGCGAGTGAAAATTAAACCCCGGAGGCGCCTCGAAAAAAAGTTGGTTTGCGGTGTGCACCATAACTCGCAAACAGAATGTGACAAGTGTCAGAAAAACGGTTTGAAAAACGCAGAAGAGTTTGGTCGCTTAGCGCTCATTGCACATAAGTTTGAGAACACTTCTCGATTGCATAAAAATCTGAGAAAATTCATGCATATTAAAGGTACTCAAAAGATTAATTTTCCATAATAATAATTCCAAAATGTTATTAACAAAATGATGAAAAAAAAACTAGTCAAAAAATTTCCCCGCAACCCAATTTTTTTTCGTGATTCGTTCATTTTTCTGAATACGTATGAATTTTTTTAGATTTTTCAATTATCTTTGAATTTTTAGAAATTCAAAATAAAACTCGATAATTTTCTTATACTCGCTCAAAGTCGTCGATGCCAGGTCCGTAGAGCAAAAGGCTTCCATCAAGATGATCGAGAGCATCTTTTTGCGTTTGTCTACGCAAAACTCTTTCTTCTTTACTGTCGTGCGCCGCTTGCTCCTCTGCTCTACCATTTCGCGGTCAACTGATGTACAGACTAATGTGTATACTAATATACACCATGCCTCGAATATACATAACGGGACCGGAACAGGCCCGTTTATCAAGAAATTTATTCGGGGTCGAAAAATACAATAGCGCGCCGCGCAGCTGCCGCCTAGGTATAAAACCCCGCATGGAGCAATAGACGCTCAAATACTGATAACTTCGTCAATTTTACTCCGATCGATTTGAAATTTTAACACAATATTCTTGATATATTATGCATTCATTTAAAAAATTTTAAAAAAATGAAAAAAAAATGTTAATACTTTACCCCGCCCTTGATACAGCAGTTTCCTTTGAAGTGGACGGCTCCGAAGATTCAGGCAGGTTTTTCAAGTTTGGCACGTCGTAAGACGCGGGTTTGAAGCTTATCATTTTCCCTCTGCAGTAGCCACATAATTTGCGTTCTTTGACGATCGCCATTTTGTTCACGTAATTAGCGGAAGCTGTTTGTAAATTAGATTTTCTAAGATGCTTCTTTAATCCAAATGGATTACAACGCCGATCAGTAAACACTATCGCTTCTTTTGTTTTATGGTTATTAATACAATCCACGATCACAGTTTCAATAAAGAAAAGGTCAAAATATTCTAAAGGAATCGACTGGCATTGAACACAGCGTCTTAGACGTTTCCTTTTTACCGAACATTCACTATTGTCAGAGTATCCGAGACTGAAAATGTAGTCCGAACTCGCGATCTTATTCTAAGATAACTATCGTTAACACCCGTCGTATAACCGTTCACTTTGTAACATCCTGGCGTGAAATACGTCGCGGGATAAATCAACTTCACCAATTAATACAACAACACACAAAGTACTCAATGTCGTTTACTATCGGAAATACTAGATTCCTCTCAACGACAATCCAGTAAGAAAATTAACGCATTTAATATACGGTCGCATTCAGACTGTTGTTGAATATCGAAAATCAAAACGGTCCGTTAAGGGATTCGATTAATTTCCGACTATGATCGTTATCCGTGAATAACAGAAAACACCACCGAATAACAAAAAATGGCGTGACTAACTGACGAGGAAGTAGTAAATAATACTTTTCGAGTATGTATACAATACGAGCATCGTACACAGCAAAAGGCAATCGAGGTAATTACGTATGGAACTGAAACGCTTTATATTTACCTTTTTATTCCAAATAGATTCTTTAATGATGCCCAAAAAATGTTTACCAATAACACGGGACTCCTATTTTCGTTTTGAAATAACATATGTGGTTATGAGATTTCGTAGAGTTTTAATTTTTGTCATCCTAACCATTGCAGGCACCATACTGACATATTTTTCGCAGACTCTTTACCCAATGACAGACATCCTGTAAAATTTGTACCGAAATCGAAAGTGTGTTATTAGGTTTGAAAAAGGTTATTTTCACTTTTTTGCCAAATTTCAATTTTCTCAATGCAGAAAAATTCTGACCGATTTTTTTCGATAAAGCGGAAAAAATAAAAAAGTGTTTATTCTTATGTTTTTTTTTGTTTGATGAATATTGTTTCGGATACTGTGTTCGTAATGACAAATTGAAAATTCTGAAGGGACGCCTAAAAAAATCTTTAAAGAATCACCGACGTTCCTTTTGATTAATATATCAAACTGGCAGATTTTGAAAAATATTGGAGAGGTTGAAAAAAAAAGTGGCCCAGTTGATGAAGAAAGCCTCATATATTCAAAAAAATACAGATTGTATGGGGACTCGACAGCCACGAAAAAAAAACGTTAATTGGCGAAATTTAAAGTTCTCATCGATATAACAATTTAACGATAAATTCTTACCGGTTGAGTAGTAGAAATATTCATAATTTCGCCATATAATTTGTTACTCTCACGCAAGATGGAACTGAAAACTGCAATTGTAGTGAGTACCATAAAAATTGCTGAAAGAGAGCCAAGATTGAGAGGTTGGGGAGCTTATATTATAATTGATTTAAAATTATTTATTACATCGTGCATTTCATTATTTATAAGACGGTGAACGAGTAAATATAATACTTTTATAGGGATATTTATTATAACATTAAGAAATAAGTAAATTTTTCCAAATTTATTTTCACATTAGTATTATCAGCGCTCCAACGTAATGAGACAAACTACACTAACCCATTTTTAGTACAGCTCCAGTCGAATGAATGAAAATTTTGTGAAATCCCCGACAGTTTCTTCTTCTTGATGAGACGGCGTCCAGATAACTAAAGGCTTTTCAAAGTTCGTGTTGTTTGTTATTATAATATGTCAACTATTTATTTTGAACCCGTTGTCTGGTATAATCGATGCATCATAGTGTTTTACAACCCCTGTATAAATTTCGAGTTGATATATCCAGCGGTTTTCCAGATATCGTGATGAAACTGGATTTGACGTAGCTATGGAATTCCCCCGTAACGCTAGAATGCCGATAATATTAACCTGCAGATAGAATTCGGGGAATTCCCTTATTTTATAATGTTATAATCAATATCCCTGAGATAAAAGATTATATTTATTCGTAGCCTTGTTACAAACAATTAAACGTATCCCGATATAGGTGCTGCAAGTCGATTAGAGAGAACATCCTTACGGAATTATGACACAACGACGTCTCCAAAACGAGCATAAATTCGGATAGCCTAAAACCAGAAAAACCGCCAAGTTCGTAACCAAATCATGCGTAAAGTACGGTGCCCTAATCTTTTTACGCAATCAGTTGAAGAATCAATGTGTAATTAATACGTAGTTATCGTTATTGTGTATATTGCATAACAATAATTTATTGTGTAGGAATTTCGGTTTCATTTAATAATCCGAAATCAAAATACTCTAATGGTATAGGCTGGGTGAAGATGAGGAGAAACTTTCTTCAATGTTTGAAGTTTTATTAGCGAGGCTTCAAAGAACATGCAACAAAGTTATTCATGCAGTCCTTTTATGGAGTATTCATGAAGATGATCCAGCGATAACTTAGTTGTCCACATTTCCTGAATATGTTCATGTTACTTAATCCAAATAATTTCCATCGAAACTTCTAATGAATTACTAGTATCTGGAAATTTAAAAGTTGATATTTCGCAAATGGAGCTTCGATATGAAAAATGGCAAATAAAACCGCAATTTCATTTTGAAGAATGGTTCAAGGCGAAATATAAAATTTCGCCTTTATTTTACATATAGGGGAAAATCCCTAAAAACTGCTTTGAGGCTACGATGGCTAGACAAAGATGACGAAGTTATGTGCGTTCCTTGGTTAACTACGAAACCACAAAAACCGAAAAGCTTGTAAATAAAGAATATAGCTGAAACCTAGCATACTAGTTTTTAGCTTTCTTTAAAAACTGTCAAAATGCACTTGATTCTAAATAAAGCATCATTTTCACGTCGAAACAACAGAAAAAAAAACGAAAAAAAGATTAATTACGGGGCAACATACAGGGTGAGGCACATAAAGTGTTACAGAGCAACAGCACTCAAACTATTGATCATATCCAAAAATGTTTCAGACAAAAGTTCCAGTGTTCGAGAAGGCCGTCATACTGGACCACCCTATTTTTTTTATCGGTTGAGGCGCAGAAGCTACGTCAAGGTCAACTCCACTTTTTTAAATGGAACCATGTTTTTTTTCGATGACATTATTACCGATTTGAAGACAAATTCAGCGACCTACAACACAAGGTCTTAAAATCGGTAATAATGTCATCGAAAGAAATACATGGTTCCATTTTAAAAAGTGGAGTTGACCTTGACGTAGATTCAGCGCCTCCTCCGATAAAATAGCGTGGTCCAGTATGACGGCCTTCTCGAACACTGAAAATGTTGTCTGAAACATTTTTGAATATGATCAATAGTTTGAGTGCTATTGTTCTGTAACACTTTACGTGCCTCACCCTCACCCGAGATAGTAATCTAGGTCGGACATTCGGACTGTTTAGGTATATTTGTGTCAAATTTCCAGTCAATCAGACCATTTGTGCTAGCTATTCCGGAATTAGTTCCGGCAGTACTTAAAACATCGCGCAACTTCCGAATGTAGTTCCCAGAAAAATGCAACAAAAAAAGACTCAAGTTATTTATGTGATAAAATTGCATTTCTTGGTCGTATTCTCAGTCTACTACTCAAAGACTACAAAGTAGACCTGCTGTGGCCGAATTGATGTCTTCTGCTTCATACACCATTCCTCTGCGTTGTTGTCGAGCCATTTTCTGGATTGCTGTGCTTATAGATCTCCACTATGGATACATGTCGCTTCGATTTCTTGGGATAATTTGTTGCACCGAATCCCTATTTTCAAGTCATTGTTTGCATCATTAGGACTTTGTTTTATTCGTCATTGAAAATGCTTGCAGCAATAATGTATACTCCAATTTTTTATCTACAAAGCACGGTCAACACTGTCGTCAACAATTTTTATCAAGACTTAATTTTCACACGTTCTTCACCTCAGCACTGCTTGTGGAATACTAAATATAACATCCCTTATGCTATTTAACAGTTACTCGGACCGTCGGAGCTTCAATAAAACTACCTATAAGGACCGATCGGTATTCTACTAATCGCATGCTCCAGCCTGCCCCATCTGGTAGCAATGCGGTCTTTCTACGAATTACTGTAACTTAGACGATTTCCGGAATTTTGACATCGGCCTTGGCTCAACATGTTATTAAGTCTCCAATCTTTAAGAAAAAATAAAAATAATGTTTACCGACACTGGTGGATTTATATGGGTGGTCGGGGTTCGGCTCTGGTGGTACTGCGAGTTAAGCAGCATTG
Source organism: Ophion costatus (assembly GCA_951751655.1). Lineage (NCBI taxonomy): Eukaryota > Metazoa > Arthropoda > Insecta > Hymenoptera > Ichneumonidae > Ophion > Ophion costatus. Next base: position 35,939,489 of record OX632360.1, read on the forward strand.
TGCATGGCCGAGCCTCGGAGCAGTGACAGCTTAGCCGTGCTTCGGCTGATGCATCAACCACTGATCGTAAGGCCAATACTTCTAATACCCTACTGTAGATACTTGAATTAAAGTATGTACACCAAATAATCAGAAACATATTTCGCCTGTACGGTTAGATTAACGAAGTGCGGGTAGGAAATGATCAGAATAGGTTCAATGGGGAAGAGTAATACGTAAAAGCCCGCAACGGTTGGAACTCAAAAATGGTAATAAATAGTATATTACGACCCTACCCGTGTAGAAATGAGTCCCGCGTAGAGCTAGCCGCGGTCTATTTTTTCCCATTACTTGCTAGCGGCTGGCAGTGAAACTAGCCCGCCGCTAGCTGTGTATGTAACCCTTGGAAATCTAACGCCTAGCCAGATGTTCTAGCTCGGTGCTAGATAGCTCTTAGATAGACGCTAGCTGGAAAGGAAGCTATTTTATAATTCGACGCTGGCTAGGGTACACTGGTTAGGGTTGAATAGAAAATTAAAAGAAATCTGATCACTTTGGAAAAATAACTAATTTTATTAAATATTATAAATATCGAGTATTAATACACATAAGACGTAAGATAAGTAGGTTAGAAATTATTATAATTAATAATATGCCATTTGAAGTATTTTTTTTTTGTTAAATATTTATCGCTTTTTTAATGGTGCGCGATCGCGTTTGTATTTTTTTTGTTATTGTTGTACTGATTATTACTTCATTGTTGATTGTATTTTTGATTACTTTTTTTTATGGATTATACCTTTTTAATCGTTGAGCGCTTTTTTTACGGTGCGTGATCGCGCCATATTGTATTTCGAAAGCTTTCGCTTAACTTTTTTTTCAATGAAAAGTTTTTTCAGGTTTTGAAAATGAAAAATTAATTTTAGTCAATAATTATTGAGTAAATATAATTATAATTTATGATATTATTCAAGTTAGATTACTCGGCACATAGAGAAAAGGTAACGGATTAAAAAAAATCATCTTAATTTTTGGTAGCAAATTTTTTAAAACCAATATATCCATAATATGTCGATATAATTTTATCATTGCATATCAATGTTTGTATCTTTCGAAAACTAGCTGGATTATTAATTTTTTTTTGCAAATGAATATTAATTTTTATAAAAAATTGCACTTACCATTGCGTTCTTGATTTTGCAAACGTTTTGCGATCGCATCGTTTGTATCGGCTTTTATAGCTCGGTATTTACGGACTCTATCTCGACTGGATTTTTTCTCCCTCTGTTCGTCCATAATTTTTAATAATTATTACTTGAGGAATAATTTTGCTCCGTCTGATAAAACTGTCACACGAAGAAAAAAGGTTATAATCCACCGTGCCATGCACTCAGACCGGCGACTCGATGTATCGAGAGAAAATCTGTTTTCTCCATCTAGCGGCTATGTAAGTAACACTGCGAGAAAATATACGAGGAAAACTACTTTACCGCCATCTAGCGGCGAGGTACCCAAAACTAGCTAGCAAAAACTTGCCAGCCACAACCTAGCGCCTCGCGAGTTATGCTATCTAGGTCCATCTAGACAGCGGCCAGGGTCAAAGTAGTTCATGCCGAGTGAATTTCTACACGGGTAGGCCTGAAAGTTGGATTTCCTGGCATGTGCGATATGAAGGCCGAGGCGAAGCCGGCCACGAAAAATGCTCTTCCCGGCCTGAAATGCGGCCGGAAAGTGCGTACTTTCGGCTAGGGAAGCAAGAAAAATAGCTTGTTCAGCTGCATCATGCCATAAACCGTTAAGTTGTAAACGGAAAACGGTTCATGACCACGTCTACCATCGAACAACACAGTCATTTGGTGTATTGCAATATTGAATTGATGTCATGAAAAGTGGGGAGAAAATCATTGAAAGGGGCAATACCCGTACACAACCGCAAATAAGCCAAACTTTATGATTTTTTAAAGAATGGTTTTAGAATATGTTGAGAATATTTTTGTTGGTTTTTAGTTGGTTTTAGGATGGATTAAGAATATATTTGGCTATATTTGACCTATATTACATAATTTTTTCATAGAAAAATATTGAGATCCAAGCGACTTATGCGCTGCTTGCGGAGCGCCAAAAAAAAGTTCCTCCACTGCTGACATGATTCCGGCCGATTGAGTAGCCGACACCGAGAAAGGAAAAAATGTCATTAAACTGAAAGGTATTTCCTGTACAATGACGTAGGATTTTCGAAAAATATCAAAATGTAACAAAATGGCGTAGTTACGAAAAGAGTTTGTTTGCTTGCCTATAAAATGGTCGTTTTTTTCGATGCCAAATCGTCAATTTTCATCCAATCAAAAATATCCTACGTCATTGTAGAGTAAATATATTCAAGAGTATTCAGTTCAAATTTCAAGTCAATCGGATAATTGGTCTTTGAGTTGCAATGTTCGCAAATTTGAAAAAGCTCATTTCGAGAAAAACGCGTTTGAAGATTTAACTGAGGCATTTTATACCTACGAGCGGTTGCTCTCTAGAAGGCTGCCATTCGAAGAGTACTAGAGATACGGCCTTGAAATTTTTACAGGATATTCTTGAAATAAACTGTCGAAAAAGGCAACAAAAATCGATATCTTGAAAGTGTCACACTGGTATAGTCCCTTATACTATCACAATGTATTATTTTTCCGAAGTGAATATAAATAGCGAAGTCATGGCACTATCTTCCGGGAAGGCTGTGTCGTGAGTTGGTAAACGTGAAATTGTTTTAACTTTCGATTTCCCGTGAAAAATTTGCCCGCGTTTAAGATGCGGCCGACGCTTGGTACGATATTCAGCACCAACCACTAATACCCAGCGTTGGTCCTTTATACGGGCTAATGATTTGGCCATGATTCTGCCAGTGCTCATTTGAAGCATGGCAAACCAACGAACACCCAACCTTGGGCCAAATACCGATTGCCAAATGTCAGCCAACTATCGGGTCCCAGTGTTGGCCCTGAACGTGGGCCAATCGGTTGATCATGGGTTTGCCAGTCTCGAATTGAAGCTCGGCACACCATAGACGAACCAACGCTGGGCCAGTACTAATTAATGACCGTCGGCGAATTGTTGGAGCGAGCGCAGGCCTTGAGTCTGAGCCAATCGTTTGACCGTGGTTTTGCCAATGCTTAGTTTTAGTATGGCAAACTGACGAATTGCCAATCCTGGCCGAACACTGGCTTTGAACGGTATAGTCCATACATATATATATATATATATATATATATATATATATGCAACGCCAGCGATTTGGCATTTTGGCGGGCAAACGTATTTCTCCCGCGTGCTCACGACTCGTGCGGTTCATCGGTACCTCGTGGATTTTCATACGCCCATTTTTTATACGTGAAAATAATTTTATTGTGCTTTTTTTTATTTAACGGCGTAAGTAATATCCCGGAGTAAAGTCGTGAGTTATTTTTTCCACAAAACATAAAATAGATATTATTTATTTAGTTATTCTCACATAACCTTGCTGTTTTCTCTTATGCTATAGAGTTAAAAAAAATGTGCGATCTCAACGATTCTACCAGTTTCGTAAAAGTCGAGTTTGATGAGAGAAATGCCTCTGGAAAAGTGATAGAATTGCTGCCACGATCGTGGCTGTGTAAAAATTTAAAAAAAAGGACGATTGGCGGCATACTACCCTTCCAGTATGCACGAGAAAAAAATCGCGCGATCAATCGCGCGATCAGGGGGCCGGTCCGAAATTTAACATAAAAAAAATTATCTTGGAATGCAGTGAGTATAAAAGTAGTGTTCATGACAATGTTCTTTAAGTGTCTTTCCTAAAATACTGTGAAAGATTAAAATAAAAGTGAGCGGTAAAAGTGACATACATTTATATGTTTGTGTTTTTTGTTACGTAGAAGATTATTCACAAGGCTTACGGCGGGTTGAGAGGGCCATGGTCACGCCAGAGCCAGGGATGAGCACTGATGCGGAGAGTGATATGGGACAGTCGAGTGCATCGCAGATGACGCGCAATGAATTTGAGAATCTATTGATGACGTAAACTCTACTTCTGTGTTCCCATTGGCTCATTCGCTTACAATTAAATTGTCTACGACAACTTTAAAAAAGTAAGTTATATCGGCAGATGGTTTTGATTTTTCCATATGAATAACTATCTGGCGATATAATTTACTTTTAAAAAGTTGCGGTAGACAATTTAATTGTAAGCGAATGAGTCAGCAGGAACACAGAATCTCATTGTTCTTAAATTAGCTTGTCGATTCTGTGTTCTCGCTGGCTCATTCTCTTGCACTTAAATTGTCTCCGGCAATTTTTTAAAAGTAAATTATATCGGCAGATAGTAGTTCATATCCAAAAATCAAAACCGTCTGCCGATATCACTTACTTTTGAAAAGTTATCGTACACAATTTAAGGGCAGATATATCCTAGGAGCCGGAAAAAGGTCATTTTCGTGAATTTTTTCAAGGAAAACTATTTGAAATTTCGGATCGGGGTTTTAATTATCTAAAAGTTTATACATTAAAAAATATGTTTAATTTTCTTTATTTAAAAATATCACAAATATACAAAGATATTGTATGATACTTGGAGCGTCGTAAAAAAAATCGGTACACAACATTTCTCGAAAACCAATGAACCGATTGCCTTGAGATTTTTTGTGGTTATTCTATACACCATTATCTGGTACTTGACATAGCCGATTTTGAAAATATCGATTTATGACAAAATGGCGGACGTTTGAACATGAATAGTGATTTCTGAGCCAAAAATTAGTTATTATTTGCCTATAAAACAAAAACTAAGTAACGGAAAAATATCATATGACAAGTACTAGATCGTGGTGTATAGAATAATCACAAAAAACCTCAAGGTGATCACGCCAACCGTCAGCCAATGATCGTGATCTCTTTACCCCACTGTTGGGCCAATACCCGGCCAACTGTTAGCATTTCCGGTAAGCCTGCTATTGGGCAACCGTACATCTCAGCGTTGGGCCGAAGAGATCACTTCTACCGAGGCGCAACACTAAACCCGTAGTGCTGCCGTTCATCGGCCAATGGTAGAATGTGATTGGCGTGACGCTGGCTCGAGGTTGGGTCGGTTGCGTCGTTTTTCACGGGGTTTGATATTGGAACAATAGGACCATTTAAAAAGTAGTTTGAATTTTACATAAAATCTGTAAGTTATTCGACAGTACAAAAAATACTTTTTTTAAGAAGATTTGCTCCAACGTAAAAGTTCAAGTAAAAAGTAATATTATTACTCAAATCTGTGGGAAATTTGGACAGAATCGAGTAATTATTTTGTTCAGTTATCGCTTACGCCTATTGCGAACATACAACTTGAGAGAAACGAGTTTAAAGTTATGATAAGTGAAACGCAATGATTTCAGTAACTTACCGACTAGTGGCGAAATATTTCAGATTGCCGTTTATTTATCCAGATTGTGTATCGTTGATAATAACTGCTTTCGATGACGTCGTTCAATCAATAATTCCGACTTAGTAGCAGCTTGTACGCGTCGCACTTACGGTGCATGCTGACGTCAAGTGTAAATGAATCACGTCCACGGACTATAACATCAGAAATACTGTTTATTTCGTTTCAAAACTTTCCTATTATATTCTTAAGATGTTACATAAACATTTCATGAAAAAATTGATGTTTTTGAGGCTCTAGAAGTTACGACCCCCATAAGGGGAGTGGAGGATCTGTTACATGAACTTAAAGGCTTCGTATATACTATTTAAGCTGTGCTGGTAATTTTACGCACGGAAACACTGATGCCGAGTTTGGCATACTTAAACTATCATCTTTTATCGAGGCAATTCGCATATTCCAATGGAATTCCGGGGCCACACACACGCATCCGCCAAGACGGCTTCTGTATTTTTTTTCAAAGGTCGTGCCGGTTGAGCTTCTAGTACGTGCGTACTCGAAAACGGACGAGAGAAGTGTACAGAAGCCCGACAGCCGATCCTCGTAAAGGAAACACGTTTTCAATCCTCCAACATCGATACTCCTAACTCATGTGTATATATACGGAAATATAGGTATGCTACACGAGAGGAAGCGTGGAAATGGCATACAAGCGATATTAAGGGTGAATTCTTCCAGATATTTCTCTTTTAACCTTATATGGGTGCTTATATTGCATACGTGGCTCATATCGGTCCAATATTTTCTTATCCGCAGGATATTTCAACGTTTTCGTACCGTGGTATCAAATTATTTCAACGCCGCGTTCAAGCGATTAAATACGATGCGATAGAAAATAAAAATGTATCAATACCTCGTAATCGTGACCGAACGCGAAAACCTCGATACATTCATATATACGAAAGAAATATCATTTCACTTGCAATGGAATGATTTCCGTTGAAATAACGACTGAAATGGATGTCATTTTTAAAACAGTATACGTCGTTGATGACCCCACTGCTATTCACAAATTCCTCTATATAAATTTCGTCCGACAGAAAAAAAATCCGTCAAAAATGAAATAATATATGGGGATATAGTAACTATAGTTTCGATAGAAAAAGCGCGAGTGCTCGCTGGGTATTCCTATCGATTTTCATCGGTTACGGGAAAGTGTATATCGATTCCTCTCTCAGATTACGCTGTTTAAAAAATTTACGAGCATTTAAATTTGCGGATTAAGAATTATTCGGAAGTAGTATACGAGCTCGCTATCGGTGAATACGAACGAGATACATTATATAATCTCCCTGTGCGTCTCCCTCGTTTCTCTTGTGGAGAGGAGGGCTGTACCGTACAACGATATGAGGCTGCAAAACCATACTGTCCAAGCTCCACTTGAAAAAGGGTTGGAGGGACAACATGCACGATGCAGTGTACCGTAACGGACGGAACATGGTGTCGAATTTCGTGAGCGTGCCCGTACGATATTTTACACCTCCCAACTCCCGACGTGACCCGTTTTTTGTCTTCTGTGTGAGAGTTTCACCCCTTCCTCCTTTTTCCATTGTACCACGCCCTCGCCCTTTCGGCCGAGACACCCCCTCGTTGCATCCCTTTCATTTGCCCCTTCGTTGTCATGAATGTTGGTGGTTTATTCTGTTTTGTGCTATATCTTCATATTCTCGAGAATTTCGTTTATTCGCATTCGCAGCCTCATAGCTTGCCCGACAGCGACACGGGTGGGTGCTAGAAAAAAATAATAAGAAACAGGCACGCAGTTAACAGCTCCAGCTCGAGACTGCCTCTGAGACTGAGGACAAAGGAAGTGCACGGGGAATCCAGAATACGTAAACATATTAAATCTGCAAAAAAAACAGCAATACAATGATTGAAAGAGGGCGATGCGAGTTATTTGAGAAAAGACTCAAACGAGCAACTTATGTTTATCGCCCTCACAAACATCACAAATTAGTATTAAACATACTGGAGCTAGTGGCGCCGTTCAATTATTCTCCATCTCTTCATTTTCAAGATGGTCGTGAAAATTGTCTCGTCAATTTCACTGCAATACGATAATTACTCACAACTCTTATTGATTTGTAATTTTTTGGGTCTTTGTTTATTTATTCGTAATTTTATGGGTATTCGTTTATTTGTTTGTTTTGTGCCCTCGTTTGTTTGTTCAATATAAACGGTAATCTTTGTTTGGGTGTATGTTTTGTTATTGAAATTGCAATCCACTACATAGCTTAATACTACATATATAGTCTAAATCATATTACACCGCCTAAGTTGTATTTGTGCGAAAGAAGAATCGAAATCGTTTCAGTAGTTCCCACGTTATAAGCCTGTAAACGAACAAACAGACCCGCATTTTTTTCAAAATATGAATCTTTCACCGCCTTTAGTTAATGTAAGCGATCAGTAAAGACATCTAATAATTAAAAAATTACATGCAAAGCACCCCTTACAGATTTATTAAATGGTAAGTAGAAAAAAAATCACTTGCCCGAACGTGGATTCGAACTCGCGCCCGCTCTCGATTGGACGCTGAAACTACTGCGCAATTGTTTGCTCACCGTTGAACCCTTACTCATGAATATCTCGGCCAATTTTTGCATATATACATTTATATATATATATATATATATATATATATATATATATATATATACGCGCGTGCGTGCGTGTGTGTGTGTGTGTGTGTGTTCAAAAATGTATAAAAACATATCGTGTCAATATAAACCACTATAGGTAATGGTAGGGTAGGTGATATACTTGATGATGACTAATTTCGAATCATCTACTATTAGGTTAGCAAGAGAGTCTTTGCGTTTTATCACCAAAAAAAAACTTAAAAAACCGATACTGAATGAATTGGATGGTGGATACATAGTATAAAATTAACGTTTGTTTCAAGGCTGCTGTTTTGTTTTATTTTTAGCGATAGAACGCAAAGACGTTCTTGCTAACCTACTATATGCATTCTAATTGGTTGTCCTAGTCTGGCACAGGCCCCTGTATTCTATGCGCCATGGCATTTGGGCCATGGGCATAGGAAAACCAATCAATGATGTAGCGATACGGAAACCCCATAAAAGTAATAGTACTTCCAGCTGGAAAACACACTGGACCAGTGGCTTGGACGAGCCATTTGTCGGTAGCAATCATTCTCTTCTCTTGCTTCACTCCCTCAACGTCTATTTATTCATGCTGCACACCTATATACTTGGACCGCGAACCTACCTCGTCGGATACACAGATGAACCACTGGCATTTCGCTTCTACTTTTGTTCGCTTTTTTTAACTGCCCCGTCCTTTTTTCTATTCGATACGCTCTTGTTACCTTTTCTTTTTGACTTCCTTCATGTCCTTCTCAGATCTACGCAACTCATCGAATCAAACGGGCGCATTCGTTTAAAATCATTGATCGGGTCAACGCTTTTAAGCGATCTATTCTCACTATCTGGGATGATTCCTCTACCGAGCACTTACTCACCTCTGCCATCGATGAATAATTTATCGAAGCTGTAGATACGATTGACGTGCTTCGTTGATTAAACTCCATTCATTCGGCGAACTCCCACGTACGATGTTTTGACGGCATCTTCTTCAGCAGACGATTCTACGGATTCCTGTACCCATCTAATTTGTTTAGTGACCAGACAAAATGTATTGCGTACCAATGCTATTAATACACTCATAAGCGTGGTGAAAATACAATGGCAAAAAAAATTATTGATGGACAAACATAACGGTAGAAGTGTGCCTATATGTGCTTTGCAGGGCTTTCCGAAACTTTGAATTTTGTCGAATCACCTGAATATATGGCGTAGTGTCGAACGCGAGTACACCTTCATTACATTCTCAAGATTAAAAGTTGGAAAGGTTCGTTGGCACTTTATAATATACGTTAAAGTAGTGAACCGTGTGCTCCATTTTTTTCACCTCGATTAATCGCCCTTTCTCGTGAAAAATTTGCCGGCGCTTAACATGCGGCCGACGCTGGGTACGATATTCCGCACCCAGCGTTGGTCCTTTATACGGGCCAATGATTTGGCCATGATTCTGCCAGTGCTCATTTGAAGCATGGCAAACCAACGAACACCCAACCTTGGGCCAAATATCGATTGCTAACTGTCAGCGAACTATCGGGTCCCAGTGTTGGCCCTGAACGTGGGCTAATCAGTTGACCATGGGTTTGCCAGTCTCCAATGGAAACTCGGCACACCATCGAAGAGCCAACGCTGGGCCAGTACTAATTAATGACCGTCGGCCAATTGTTGGGGCGAGCGCAGGCCTTGAGTCTGAGCTAATCGTTTGACCGTGGTTTTGCCAATGCTTCGTTTTAGTATGGCAAACTGACGAATTGTCAATCCTGGCCCAACACTGGCTTTGAACGGTATAGTACATACATATATATATATATATATGCAACGCCAGTGATTTGGCATTTTGGCGGGCCAACGTTTTTCTCCCGCGTGCTCACGACTCGTGCGGTTCATCGGTGCCTCGTGAATTTTCATACGCGCATTTTTTATACGTGAAAATAATTTTATTGTGCTTTTTTTTATTTAACGGCGTAAGTAATATCTTGAAGTAAAGTCGTGAGTTATTTTTTCCACAAAATATAAAATGGATATTATTTATTTAGTTATTTTCACATAACCTTGCCGTTTGCTCTTATCCCGTGAAAAACGACGCAACCGACCCAACCTCGAGCCAGCGTCACGCCAATCATATTCTACCATTGACCGATGAACGGCAGCACTACCGGTTTAGTGTTGCGCCACGGTAGGAGTGATCGCTTCGGCCCAACGCTGGGATGTACGGTTGTCCGATAGTAGGCCTTTCGGTAAGCCTACTATCGGACAACCGTACATCCCAGCGTTGGGCCGAAGAGATCACTCCTACCGTGGCGCAACACTCAACCGGTAGTGCTGCCGTTCATCGGTTAATGGTAGAATATGATTGGCGTGACGCTGGCTCGAGGTTGGGTCGGTTGCGTCTTTTATCACGGGTAGGAGAATTTAGGGAGTCCGCGGTAAATTCGGCAAGAACGCAGGCTAAGGCCATGATCGGGGAAACTAGTATTTTGTTCGAAGAATTACCTAATGTTTTTTTGTCAAATTGAAGCGTGTCTTAATGCGAGGCATTTAGTTTCTCTCGCTTCTGATTCAAGCGAGTTCGAGGTGCTAACACAAGGACAGTTCTTATTCGGTTCGGCCCTGACGGCGTTGCCTGAACCTGATGTGCTAGACGTTGCACCGAATCGCTTGAATCGGTACGAACTGATCGCCAAAATGCGCCAAAATTTTTAACATCGCCGGTCTCGCGACTACGCCTCACAGTTACAACCAAGAACGAAGTGGAGCTGAAAATATTTTTATGAATGTATCAAATTGGCGCTATGGTATTGATTTGAGGGGGGCCTGTCCATGGAATAGAGCCGGAACAACACATCTTTTTCAAAAATTTGCCCGATGTTCGAAGTTGTCAGTAGTCTGGTCAGATACGTTAATCACGTGAAAGTATCCTTTCACGCAATGTATTTCTGCCCAAAACATTGACATTTTCCGAAAAGTGGATTCCGACATTTTCTCGGGACAAATCAAAGCGCTATGGATAACTTCTCTATTTTTCACTCCATCAAAGATATTTAGAATTTATGAGGCTGAAACTAATACGTTCCCATGTACGATTCTAGAGTCGGGCCAACCGTGGCGCAACCATGATCGCCTGAGTTCTAACTCACGGCGGCCCGACTTTGTTCACCAACGTAGGCTCGGTGTCCAATAAACGCCGGGATGATAACATGGGACCAACGTTACACCCAAGCGTCGGCCCTAAGTTGATTTCGCCGTCGACCCTACGTCGATTGCAGCATCGGCCTTACGTTGACTGCGGCATCGAGCCTACGTTGAAACCAGCGTCGGCCCTACGTTGATTTCGGTATCGGCACTACGCTTAAGGGGTTTTCTCACTTTAGACGCTACACAAGGGTATTTTCATGAATTTTTTTGATAGGTTAATATTATATATATTGATATAAAAGATTTCGGCCCTACGTCGCTTGCAGCGTCGGCCCTACGCTGATTGCGGCATCGGCACTACGCTTAAGGGGTTTTCTCACTTTAGACGCTACACAAGGGTATTTTCATGAATTTTTTTGATAGGTTAATATTATATATATTGATATAAAAGATGTTACACTTAATGAATACACTTTCAAAATACATAACATATTTTTATGTATTTATGTAACTCAAACAAGCTTTGAACGCGCTTTTCTCGAAACAACGTTTTTCGACGGCTTGTTGATAAAATCTTCGAAAATACTGAACCGATCCTTATGAAATTTGAACCACATATTTTTTACAACTAAAGCTATAGCACATATCATGGATTTTTTCAATTTTGATATTTACTATTTTTTTTGCCAAAAACGGTGAAAAAACTCGTTTTTTGTTTATTCGGAAAATGTCCGTTATTTTGTTACTTTTGCATATATCAAAAATCGTATGATATGTTCTATAGCCATTAACTTACAGAATGTAAAAGCGTTTGATTTTTTTTGTTCCGGATGATCCATTTCCGAGATGTCATCAACAGCGCAGACCTACAATTTTTTACGACATTTTTTTAACTACCATTTTCGTCTATAAATAGTGACTTAAATAATTTAAACAAATCTTTTTATGTATCTCGAAAGTGTATTTATGAAGTGCAACAAATTTTATATCAATATCTATAATATAAACCGATCAAAAAAATTCATGAATACAGCTTACTTTTTAGCGTCTAAAGTGCAAAGACCCCTTAATACTACATAGGTCCTGGGTTTCCAACTTATTTCATCGAACATATTCTGCGGTGTGGAAATCCTTTTGACTTGCTGATCTTGCATGTAAATTACTTAAGCTGCTTCGTAATCTACCGTTGAGTCCGGGCTAGAACTTCCACTTGGAAGATGTTGAGCCTCTTGGTCATCGCGTCCACTTTGATGCAAGCTAGCTGCAATCGCATCTGCAGTTTCCGAAACATAATTGTCAGAGGTTAAGTGAGGCTAAAAAGTGTTAAGTTCGCCTTCCACATTATTGAGACAACGAAACTTTTTTTTCACGACTATACGATGACTTCTTTTTATCCGCCATTATTTCACTCGATTGCTCGAATATTTCAACGATTTTTACTTAATCCCTGAAATTATCGAAATTGTTTTCACACCGAAATACTGCAAACATGGAAACTCAACCCTATTATAAAATGTCAATATTGCATGCTACATTGTGCCGTTAAGGCGAAGCTCAAGCGGGAATTCACACAACGCGGGCGTACGGTCGTCTACCAATGGTCTACTGCCAAGCTACTGCTGTTTTACGTCCAAGCATCGGTCGAACTCTGCAGCGGCAAGCGGTAGTCAACTACGGCCGGCGGTGATCAACCACAGTCGGATGAAACATGGTAGCTAGCGTTGCGCCAACTACCGAGCTTAACGTCGACGCGACGATCGAACGAGAGTTTCAACAACTCTGGGCCATAGTCGCGTTCCGATCGTTGACTGCCGCCTCGTTGCCGCTTGATAGCCAAGCATCGCCCATACGTTTTGCCAACACTGCGTCGTCATAGATCGACGATCGTTGGCAGCCGACGAGCTGCCGCAATACCGCCAAGCGTCGGCCGCACTCGGAACGTTGGCTACCCGCACATGGGCTTCTTGTAACTTTATCCACCATGGTTCGCATTTTTTTTCGTCAGTGGAAATCTACGCAGTTAAGAAAAGCTTATCGAATATAACGGTATTACAATCAGTCTTATGTTACCCAAATATACAGGACATCATCGACGACGTAGCAACACAACGGCTAAACTTATTAAAAGTTTCAATCACGAAACAAGGAAAAAACCAACTGGCAGACCATCCGATGTATTTCGAGTCGCTAGAAGGAAACAAAAACGCCGAACGCCTCCGCAGCATCAATTATTTCGCCTCGGTAAGGGATGGCTGGAAAAAATACAAAAACAAATGCAGGATAACACAGTGTTATCGATGCCAGGAGTTCGAGCATGGCACAAGTCACTACTACGACCCGCCAAAATGCGTAAAGTGTACGGGAAATGACTTCTCAGAAAACTGCAGCAAGACGGAGGAGGAACCATCAAAATGCACAAACTGCCAAAAAACACACAGCAAAATCCTTCTAACAAAGCGCAGCTCGAAAAAAAATCGACCGCAGCATGAGACGACGAAACACGGGCCAACCAAGAACTACGGCACTTTTGGAAAGCAGAAATGACACTCCATACCCGGCGCTCAAATGCGGACAACTTAACCCAACGACATCCCAGCAGCAACCCCAAGAACAAATCAAGAGTCGCAAAACAACCGCAAGGCGCAAGATAAAAACAACAGCCACTCCAATGACAAAGCACAACCACAATACGCAGACGTGTTAAAAAAAACAACGCACAGATAAATACAAACACTGCAAACACGTCGAACGAAGAATTTGCTACAATATGTAACATGATAAACGAAGTCAAAATCTTACAATCACAATGCGTTCTCAAAAAAATGCTTCAAATATTTAGAGAATTAAACACCAAACTAAACTCATGTAACGACCACATCCCAAAATGCGAGGCGTTCTATTTACTAATAGGCAAACATGTGTGGTACAACCAGAACATTAAATAAAAATCTCACAGTAGCATACTGGAATGCAAACGTTATTAAAATAAAAACAAACGAGGTCATGGACTTGCTAGGAATGCAAGAAGTCATTATTTTAGTAGTAAACGAAACCAGACTAACAAAATAAACATAGTGCAAGATCCCCGGGTACCAAAGTTACAGGAAAGACAGGCCAAATAATTTAGCTGCAGGGGGAGTAGCCATAGTCTGTAAAAAAGAGATCATATGCTCAGAATTCAATGTTGACACCACAACAATTGAATCTAAAGAAATACAGCTCAATAACAATTACTACAAGCATCGATATGTGCTACACTGCAAACCTGCATAGACACAAAGGACCTTGACATAATATTTCGGTATAGAGAAATACTCTATCGAGAAATTAATGTGGAAACCATCCAACAAGCTACCACGGAAGTAGTTGAAAAAGCAATAAAAAACACGAGGCCCAGAAAGGCACCGGGGCTGGACGGATTCCAAGACCAAATATTTAAAAACCCCCCACGCAAAGCCATAGCAGTACGCGCAACAATCATAAATGCTTGCCTTAAGCTAATATACTTCCCGAAAAGCTGAAAACATCTAAATATACTAGTCTTCAAAATACCCTGCAAAAACAAACTTTTTACGCAAAACTATAGATCTATAAGCCTACTATCAACACTCAGTAGAATATTGAAAAAAATAATACTAAGTAGACTTCAAAACCATGAAAAAGTAACAAATCAACTCATCCCAGAACAATTTGGATTACGCTATGGACACGACACAGTAAAACAGCTAGCGAGTCACAAACCACATAACTATTAACTATAACACAAATTAATTAACAGCGCTGGTACTACTGGATATAAAAAAAGCCTACGATATTGTTTGGTACAAAGGCCTAATATATAAACCACAAGAATAGCAGATGCCTCCCTACATAATCAAAATCATACAAAACTACTGTCACATCCTGCGACGGAGTCATTGGACTTTCCCCACGACCCCTCCATATCCATACAACTTTGACGAGTACACGGTTCTAGGCCCGATTTCTCCGAAGAGTAGTAGAACAAAAAATATACGTAACTGCGAGCCAGACGACTCGAAGATCGCCCGCCAACAGAGCCTAACGTTGTTTCGATTCTAACCCGTATGGGAACCAAAGATAGACCAAGGGCTCCGGAAAACTCCACTCGACTCGGCCATAAAATCGAGAGCGCGACGAAATTCGAATGCACGTGCAAGGCCCGCCATGCGGCTAGTCGCTACGTTATCGGGAGGCGACTCGGCGCCGAGGCCCCAGACTTCACATAAGCAAATCCAACTCCGCGTGCTTTCCCACAGAAAACTCGCAGAGGAAAGACTTCTATGTCCCCCACCCGGATTGGCCAATAGACAATTAATAAATATCCAGAAGGTCCAGATGATGGTTGTAGAAGGCAGTCTTCCGTCAACTACCATCACATCAAGTTCTTCTATCGAGTCTCAATCCCAGTCTCCCGAGAATCTTCATCAAATTCAATCCCAGTCTCCCAGCAATCTTCATCGCATTCAGAGTTCAGTCTTCCCTCAATGAATTTCGATTCAAGTCCTTTTACCGCGTCTTAATTCCGATCTATGTACGGATAATTTTATTGCGAGTCTTTCTTTCGAATTGATTAAACGTATAAGATCGACCCACAGCCCGCGTAGAAAAGTCAAATCCGTTTCTCGCGCTCTAAGACCGTACAGAGCTTCAAGTGGCTCTCGTTGTCCATACATACAAGTATTTATATCTACGTCGACTGAAAATATTATGCGCATGTCAACCACCTACTCCAACAGCGAGATGATCAGGGCACGAGCAAAGGGCCATATGCATAAGAGCGTCTACCGATATCGTAAACGAGCGAACATACACACTGCTACGCACACCAACAAATGTAAGCGAACCACATCATTCTGTTATTTTTCTGTATTATTCGTTTACTCTTCTGTTATTATTAATTCATATTCAAATCCGACTATCCATTTGTGATAAAACGTCGGTTGAATTTATATGAGCTTGTCGAAGTATCCCTCAGCACCGAAATATCGTGTCAATTCCTTGATTCTATTATTTCCCACGTACTACCCCTTTTTACCCTCATCCCTTGCTATTGCGCTAGGGGTAAGCAGCAAAGAGGGAATCATATATATTATGCTCACATCCCTTTCGGATGTGACACTACGTCTACAAACACACCTTTGCAGTATTAGTCAATGGAGAATCATCAAAAATGCAAAGCGTAGTAGCAGGGGTACCACAAGGCTCAATACTAAGTTCAGTGCAATTCTTATAATATATCAACGACATCCCCAAAACACCAGAAACAAAAATAGCTCTCTTTGCCGACGATACTGCCATTTATGCAGCATCGTGGTAAAAGAAACAAGCTCAAGCTAAAGTACAAAAACATGCCAACCTAACAATCAATCACTTCAGTACATGAAAAATTTAAATTAACACTAACAAAACCGAACTGACGTTTTTCAGCAAAAAAGTAAAAAAAGACAACATAACACCCTTCCTCATGGATAGAGCCAAAATCGAGCCCAAAAAATGTGCCAAATATTAAGGTGTAATGCTAGATGATAATCGCAGTTTCACAAAACACATCAAAGAAACATGCGCTAAAGCGCAAAAGATTAAAGGACTTCTATACTGGCTGATATGTTGGAACAGCGCGTTAAGACTGAAAAATAAAGTATCACTTTATAAATCTATGATTAAGCCCGTGATATTATATGCGTGTCCAGCATGGAATGGCACAGCAAGAACAAACATAGAAAAGCTAGAAATATTTCAAAACAAAATACTCGGAATAATAACGAAAAGCGACTTTCATACACTCAGTAGCGACACAAAGAACAAAACGCATGAATTGACGGTGCAAGACGAAATATATAAATGTGCAAAAAAGTTTTACGAAATTGAAGTAAAAAACCTACCCCCAACACGAAACCTTGGTTCCCTCACAAGGGAAACGCTCCCATTTATACTAAAACATAAGCTACCTCATCACATCGACACGTAATAGGACGCGCATGACAAACCACCGAAGATAGTGTAGATAGTCTAGTTTTAAGAAACAAAACAAGCGCCTAGTAGAGTTTTTTCATAGTTTTACACAAAAAAACAAAAAGAGCAAAATGACACGTCAAAAACCAAAGCAAAAATAACTACGCAACACACGAACAGCCTAGCAAGTTAAAATTCTTAACAGGTATAGTCACTAAGGATCAATCAAAATGAACTTATTACTATACAAAAAAGATATTATGAAATATCGACACCTTCAAAATGAAATGATATCGGAGGGGGCAGATCTGGCCCTGTCTTAGACCTGTCTTAGACACGTTACATGGCCAATCTGATCGACGCTGAATAGCCTGATCACTTCCCGCCATCATTTAGGAAAGACAGGTAGGAGGCAGTACCTTTGTACCACCAAGAAATGAATATGGATGCTTATTTTTCGTACGTTATTCAGGGTAAATTGTCCAGACGAAGTCGTTAGTGGACGGCGCCAAAGATATACACCAGATGAGACAAATCTATACAATAAGCAAAAGAGAATATGATGCAAGCTCATTGGCAGTGAGGTTTTGTGTTTTATTTGATTTTCTTAACGTATATTTGCACGATGTGAATAAGGTCCAATAAGTTTCCAGTTCTCTGGTGCAATAGATGAGAAAATGGGATCCGAAGAAAGACGCCCGCTCGCTACTTACATGAGGCCTTAGCATATTTTCACAATCAACGAAACTTTCATGCGTTATTTATAATTATCCACCGGTATACGCATGGATAAAAAAAAAGTTGATGGATGCTGCAAATTTACTCACTACTTTCAACTTTTAGTGCTGAAATTCTCGATTTGCGGCCCGATTGGATGAATTTTTTAACAATTTGGAAAATCTGTCTGACCGAACGACCACGCTGCACCCCAACTGAACGTAGTTGGACGAGCTCGCGCATAACAGACGTTCGTAGAGCTTCCGAATAATCGAGATACACTACCTACATATATGGAAATTGAAATATTCCGTAGTCCCTTTTCGGGCGTTTGAAAATTCTATGAGACCGGATGCAGAAGTCGCAGGTGGTAAGAGAAAGGCAGAGAATTGCCACGAAAAAACGGAAGACCGAAACTCGAGAGATCATTTACCTTTGGCGGATGGATATCCGTCCATTCTACCAGAGTCTCGAATACATATGGGTCATTCCATGTCAAATCGACAAATTTTTTACCTGACCCCCTTTGATTTCGCTGAAAATTTTCTATCTTTTTCTACCCCCCGAAAGTTATTTTTCAGAATTTTTTCAAAGTTTTTTTCCCGACTCAAAAAAAGTTATGAATTTTTTAAAAAAACCGCTCTTTTATTTTTAAATTGCCAGAACTTTTTCAAAAATTGACCGTTTGGGAACTTTTTTTTTCAAAATTTTTGTTTTTAAATGTAGTTTTCGAAAAAAAATATGAAAAAATTTTCAGAATCCCAGATATATGAAATACTTTAGTTTTTTTGAAAAAACCGTAATTTTCTCAAAGTCCGGCCGTTTTTTTTTTTTTTTTTGCTCTAAAAATACTTCAACTAATTCTGCAATGATCCCCGTTAATCAAAAGATGTGACGACAATCGCTTCTAATTTTTTTTCTTGATTATAAAAAAATTTTTGTTGAATTTTTGCTGATTTTATATAACTTTGTTATGAAATTTTTTTTATTTCCTCGTGAAACCTCAAAAGTTGAAAAATAAAATTTTATTGGAGAATTTCAAGTGATTATCGTCCAAGAAATTGTTATTTTTTTCAAAAAAGTAAAAAAAAGGACTTTTCATACTCTTAAATAAATTCACCGTCTCTTAACATCTTTAAATAAATTAAAAACATTTTTTTGTATGTGTTCAAATTATATTATCTTTTATTTAACATAATACTTGATTCTAAAATTCAACATTACACCTATTTTTATTATTTCTTTTTACTGGATGATTCCCTTCTTTTCTTCATCGTACTGTGATTTAAATATTTTTCTGAAGAAGAAAACATCTTAACTTGCACCATACAATCTTCCAATGGTGAAATTTTATGGATTTTTTGTGTCGCTGGTATTGTTTTTGCATTTGTGAACCGATCTTCTAATTTTTCTTAATTAAATGGATTGCAACATCGATCAAAAAACTTCGGCATTGTAATCACTCGTTAACAAAATATAAATTAACAGCACTTTATGATAAATAATAGGTACTTTATTTAGCAATAGTAAGTCTACGTGACACGATGAACACAACGACAATGTAATTATTCTGAAAACATAACCTCCATATTATTTAAATGAAATGTAGATGATATCTTTTTTACCGACAATCGATAGCTCTTAAATTATCACATTGTATCAACTGGAGGTAACTTTTAAACCCATTGTATTTTTGAAGTTGTCATATTTCAGTACCAAAAAAAAACGTCCATAAGAGTAAAAAAATAACGTCAATGAGAGAAAAAAATTATTTTTTTTTTTTAAATAACAATTTCTTGGACGATAATCACTTGAAATTCTCCAATAAAATTTTATTTTTCAACTTTTGAGGTTTCACGAGGAAATAAAAAAAATTTCATAACAAAGTTATATAAAATCAGCAAAAATTCAACAAAAATTTTTTTATAATCAAGAAAAAAAATTAGAAGCGATTGTCGTCACATCTTTTGATTAACGGGGATCATTGCAGAATTAGTTGAAGTATTTTTAGAGCAAAAAAAAAAACGGTCGGACTTTGAGAAAATTACGGTTTTTTCCAAAAAAACTAAAATATTTCATATATCTGGGATTCTGGAAATATTTTCATATTTTTTTCGAAAACTACATTTAAAAACAAAAATTTTGAAAAAAAAAAGTTCCCAAACGGTCAATTTTTGAAAAAGTTCTGGCAATTTAAAAATAAAAGAGCGGTTTTTTTCAAAAATTCATAACTTTTTTTGAGTCGGGAAAAGAAATTTTAAAAAATTCTGAAAAATAACTTTCGGGGGGTAGAAAAAGATAGAAAATTTTCAGCGAAATCAAAGGGGGTCAGGTAAAAAATTTGTCGATTTGACATGGAATGACCCATATACATCTTCAGCTTCCTGCAAGCTACTTCACAACTTTTGCCTTGCATGTAAATATACACAATTGGATTGAGTGAAGCACCGACGCCTAGATGATGTGTGTACTTTCACGCTAACCGCAGAGAATTTGATCCAGTGTTCACAACTCGCGGAAACACCCGGCTGATTTGATCACTATAGCGGGAACTGACGACCGTGATATATAATACGATATGACGAGGGCTCGAGGATCATTGCAGTCAGGCAATAAATAAGATGCCGTACTCCGATTCGTAAAAGTCCATCCTCTTTTTTTTCGTGGCCCAATTGGGTAAGGGGTCTTTATAGCCCGAGGTATTTGCCATGAGAGACGGTCCTAATTCGACGTTGCTATTCTCCAAGCACTTTGGCGAAACCTGCAGACGAGACGAGGAAAACGATAATTG
>OX632360.1:35960332-36127832 GCA_951751655.1 Ophion costatus
GAAAAGTATAAAATTGAGGGGTTGTAAGCAGTTATTGAAAACTTTCCGTTTTGCGAAGATTAGCATTTTATTCCAAATTCGTCCAGGTCAAAATGACCGAGTGTGTCAAGGAATGGTTAAATGAGATTATTTCATTTTCGTTCGCTAAAGAACACCCGGTTCTAAAATAAATGTAACGGAAAAAACACCTCTACGTCTCGCTCGAAAAACGCGGAAAAAATCACATTTTGATGTCTCGATAGTAAGTTGCAATGTTTGGTACTTTATCGATGAGTATAATGCAAATCACATTACGAGGGTAAATATACCTTTTTGGATTGCATTCTCCGAGAACAGGAAGCTGTATCGAAATTTGTCGATTCTGTACCTCTCGGAAACAACAAGCAAAGCTTATAAGAGCATTCTTATATTTTTTCGCCGCAGCATTACAGACATATATCGCGTTCATAAATAGAGGTAATGAACGGGAATTCGGCATGCGCCTATAATCTTTGTGACACGGGTTCGCAAGTAAAGCTTGCAGTTTTCACATTTGTCCGATTTATGATTGGACGGTTCCGTTCAAAGAAGATTTGTTACACACATTCGTAAATTCGACTGTCAAAATTCTCTTTCTTTTTCTTCGCACATACATACATGATATATACGTTTGACTCGCAATCACCACATGGTACACCTTAGATAATTCTCATGCGAGCGGCAGTTCAACGTTTTTTAAGTCCTATAACTTCGGTACTTCTTATTCTTCAACAGGGATTTTTTTGTTAGATTCGTTTAAAGGGACGGAAACTACATAGTCTCATTAAAACTGAAGAAGATTACCGTGAAACCTTTTGAGCGCTTGGATCCAAAATGTTAATATTACCTTTGAATGTCCCTCTCAAAAACGGAAATGTTTTGTATAGTACGTTTTTTATCCATCATCTCTTTCGCAATTTATTGGGCATGAGGAATTGAAATTGGATCCCATATTCAGAGAAAAGTCCACGGTATTTACACAGAACCCTGTAAAATACCCTTTATTTTATTGACATCGCAACCTTAATATGATTAACACAACCATAAGCGAAAAGTATATCTCTACATGCGATTTGGTTCGCGTGTTTGGCTATCTATTAACCCCGAAATAATGATTAACTATTGCGAAAGGCTTGATAATACAGAAATGGTTAATTTAGTGCGATCACAAAATCGTCGCACAAATACTTACACTGAGAGAAATGTATGGTAACTTCAACCATATTTGAAGAATATTTTATATTATCCTGAGGGGACCATAATATTTTATTGTCATGGTTACTGCCTCAAATATAGTACTCCTTACTATATTTTAGCAGTTGAGTTAATTATGCTCATATGTTAACCGCAACCAACAATCTTACAAGCATACGTTGATCGTTCAATGCTATATAATATAGTAGGTTTTCATAAAATGGATATTCCCTTACACTATAAAAAATAGTGTTTTTTACCATATTGAATGGTATGTCTGGTAAATGGATATAATATTTCATAAATTCAAAAATTATTATTTAAGAGTATTAATTGAGGTACCTGTATTGATTATTTATCATAGTTTGTCATTCCCTGACCTCTCGACATAATTCCTATCGAAGAAAATATTTCGCCTGAACATTGATTCGAACCTACGACCTACTTATCTATAACTACGCACGCTGCCACTATGCTACTGGGTACTTATGTTACTTTTATCGTGGATTCGGCATAACAGATAAAAGTAATTTCAGCTGCAATTCCGAATAGCTGTTACCTCCGATATAGGTGGAATTTTGCACAGATCGTCTTTTTGTTACTATATGTCACTGCTTAAATGGATTTTTGTCGCAACGCAATAGTTTTCGAAATATCGAATTTTAAAAACTGATCAATTAATGCGCTAATATATCCATATTGATCATAGCGCGCTACAGCTATCTCTACTTTATTGACAAGTTCCACAAATGATTTACGTCTTCACTATAAGATTACCATAATTTTGTTCGTATAGTCACTTTTCGTAAGATCTTGTAACAATATATAGTCAACAAGTGATAATGTTAACCATATTAATAGTACAAATTTGCACTGAGACAAATGTCCATAGTATTTATGAAAAGCGCCCATTGTAAAAGTACGCATAGTTAAATTCCCCATAGTTTATTAACACCGCAATCATAATATACCCGTGTAGAAATGGGTCCCGCGTAGAGCTAGCTGCGGTCTATTTTTTCCCATTACTTGCCAGCGGCTGGCAGTGTAAACTAGCCCGCCGCTAGCTTTGTATGTAACACTTGGAAATCTAACGCCTAGCCAGATGTTCTAGCTCGGTGCTAGATAGCTCTTAGATAGACGCTAGCTGGAAAGAAAGCTATTTTATAATTCGACGCTGGATAGGGTACACGGAGAAAAATGCGGCCTCAAATTATAACACTCGTTGCCAGAATTCTAATATTCAGTGCTAGAAAATATAGCAGTTTACTGCCAGTTCGGAAATTCTAAGACTTGTTGGTATAGAAGTTTAAATATGATTCTCACACCGTATAGTAAAAATGATCCGTGCATATTACATTTGAAACTATTCTCGCATAGGCGCGAGTCCTATACGCTGTATAGTAAAAATAATGCGTGGTTTGTAAAATACCAACCTTCTTTACACGCTATATTTTCATATGGATTTTACTATACGTATAGCATGAATCTTCGTGTATGTATAGATTTTACTATACGTATAGCATGAATCTTCGTGTATGTATAGATTTTACTATACGCATAGCATTGATCTTCGGCGTATAGCGAAAAACATTACGAAGTTGATTAGTAAAATGGGACTCTTTATACCGTGTACTTTTTATAGAATACTGGAAACTAATTGTTCCAATCACGTGGGCAAAATATTTTTTGAATACTACGAGAAATCACAATATGCCGAATAAAATGTATTATTTGTATCAGTTTACGTGCCATATCGTAGGTTAAAATTTAAATTTCTTCATTATTACTATACCATAATTACAATTTTTACCTTCCATTCAATACTTTTTGTTATTTTATGATATTTTTTTTTAGAAGCATAGTATTCAATCTAAACTTCGAGGCTCCTGTTTTCTCCGTGTACGCTCGTTAGGGTTGAATAGAAAATTAAAAGAAATCGAATCACTTTGAAAAAATAATAAATTTTATTAAATATTATAAATATGGAGTATTAATACACGTAAAAAGTAAGATAAGTAGGTTAGAAATTATCATAATTAATAATATCACATTTGAAGTAATTTTTTTTGTTAAATATTTTTCGCTTTTTTAACGGTGCGCGATCGCGTTTGTATTTTTTTGTTATTGTTGTACTATTTATTACTTCATTGTTTATTGTATTTTTGATTACTTTTTTTAATGGATTATACCTTTTTAATCGTTGAGCGTTTTTTTTTTTACGGTGCGTGATCGCGCCATATTGTATCTCGAAGGCTTTCGCTTAATTTTTTTTTCAATAAAAAGTTTTTTTAGGTTTCGAAAATGAAAAATTAATTTTAGTCAACAATTATTTACTCAATATAATTATAATTTATGATATTATTCAAGTTAAATTACTCGGCACATCAAGAAAAGGTAACGCATAAAAAAAAATCATCTTAATTTTTGTTGGCAAATTTTTTAAAACCAATATATGCATAATATGTCGATGTAATTTTATCATTGCATATCAATGTTTGTATCTTTCTAAAACTAGTTGGATTATTAAGTTTTTTTTGCAAATGAATGTTAATTTTTATCTAAAATTGCACTTACCATTGCGTTCTTGATTTTGCAAACGTTTTGCGATCGCATCGTTTATATCGGCTTTTATAGCTCGGTATTTACGGACTCTATCTCGACTGGATTTTTTCTCCCGCTTTTCGTCCATAATTTTTATAACTATTACTTGAGGAATAATTTTTCTCCGTCTGATAAAACTGTCACACGAAGAAAAAAGGTTATAATCCACCGTGCTATGCACTCAGACCGCCGACTCGATGTATCGAGAGAAAATCTGTTTTCTCCATCTAGCTGCTAAGTAAGTAACACTGGGAGAAAACATACGAGGAAAACTACTTTACCGTCATCTAGCAGCGAGGTACCCAAAACTAGCTAGCAAAAACTTGCCAGCCACAACCTAGCGCCTGGCGAGATATGCTATCTAGGTCAATCTAGACAGCGGCTGGGGTCAAAGTAGTTTATGCCGTGTGAATTTCTACACGGGACGGTTAACACAACTATAAGCGTCTATCTTATCATGCCGTTTTAGTAGTGTGTTCGATTATCTAGTATCCCCGAAATAACTATTAACTACTGTGAAAGACTTTACAATATCGATATAGTTAATTCAGTTAATATTTTTACAATAGTTAGTAGTTATTTCGGGGATCATAGATAGCCGAGCACTTCTGACGTCTGATCTTCTTCTAGATGTACTTCTCTTCTAAAAAAAATATCTGTGTATAATTTCACCCAAATAGGAGGTAACGGCTATTCGACAATACACACGGAATTACTTTTGCCTGTTATGCCATATCTGTAATCAAGATGCCACAAACACTCGATATCGTAGTGGTAGGGTGCGTAATAGGGGCAGAAGATAGGCAGGTTGGCTGTAGAATATTCCATGCATTTAGGTGACGGGCATTAATGCCGTAGACCAACACTTGAATAACATACCGAATATGCATATAGCAGGTGATATGTTATAATATGGTACAAATCACTACAAACATCGTCGAAAATCACGGGCAACATTGATGAAAAATGTTGCCCGTGATTTGCGATTATATATATATATATATATTTTAGTCCTGTTTACTATTAGGATCGTGGGGGAGTACATTTTTTATCTTGTCAGGGAATATTTATTTAATGAAAACCTACTATATTGTAGAGCATGTAACTATAAACATATGCTTGTAGGATTAGTGGTTGCGGTTAACTTATGTGTATAATTTATCCAACTGCTGAAATATCAATAAGTGTTACTATACTTTTCGCTATAATTATGGGTATAAAATATTATTTTGCCCCTCAGGGAAATGTAAAATATAGTTGAAATATGGTTAAGAACATCATACATTTCGCTCGGTGCATGTGTATGTATACTGGTTACTTGTTCTACCAGTTTCAAAAACATGAAAGGACTAATAAAGTTGTAACATATTCAGCGAGCAATTTACCGAAACGGCAAATTATGATTTATCGCTTGCTGAAATTAAATTGCTAATCTAAGTATGTAAAGCTACGGAGCGTGAAGAGAAAACGAGACAGGTTGGGGTATCGAGGATTGGGGTGATAATCAACGAGTGGTTGGATGATCGTAGGGGAAAATAGGTGTCATAGAGCGAGCGGAATTGAGCGAGCACACAAAAAGCTTATTTCAGTGAGCTTTCGGTGCAGAAAAGTTTGACATACTGTTTCTGCTCCCCTGTAAGCGAAACTATGGGAATACGCGGCGGGGTCGAGAGAAAGAGAGCATCGAAAGACCAAAACAAAGCCGCGTTTCGCAGGGTTTTCATATTTGAAATTCGGGTTATCAGGTTCTCCGTAGCACACCCTAAGAAGTCGCGGATAATTCTGTAAAAATAAATAGTGTCAAAGAAAATTTTGGAAGCAATACTTTTATGTGGGTTGGAGAAACGCGTTCACAGGTAACAAAGTACTACTGAACCAAATGGAAGTTTCATCTTATCCAGATAGATAGATAAATTACATATAATTTACCCGTTTGCTTGGGTTTGTTTAGATTGTAGTAACGAAAGCTTCAAACCTCGGCTTTTTCTACATTAGCCGCTCGTATACCGAAAATTTTTGTTTCTTCATTTCAATACTTCCATGCAAAATGTAGGATAAAATTGAGTGAGATCACGGACGCTCGTGTGATTTTCTACGAAAGAACACAACTAATATCAAGGGACTATACAAGTGTGAACGCGGAAAATTTGGGTCATTGTCGCGATTTTTTTAGAAGAAAAGTACTGAATTGAATGTTTCCAAAAATTAAGAATATATTTGGCTATATTTGACCTATATTACAAAAATTTTTCATAGAAAAATTTTAAGATCCACGCAACTCATGCGCTGCCTTCGGAGATGCCAAAAAAGTTTTTCACTGCTGACATGATTTCGGCCGATTGAGTAGCTGAAACCGAAGACGGGAAAAAAGTCGTTGAACTGGGAGGTATTTCCCGTACACTGACGTAGGATTTTCCAAAAATATAAAAATCTAACAAAATGGCGTATATATGGAAAAAAATCTGTTTTCTTGCTTATAAAATGGTCGTTTCTTTCAATGCCAAATCATCAACTTTCATTCAATCAAAGATATGCTACGTCATTATAAAGTAAATACATTCAAGAGTACTCAGTTCAAATTTCAAGTCAAAAGTCAAATTGCTCTTTCAGTTACAATGTGAGCAAATTTGAAAAATCTCATTTCGAGAAATACGCGGTTTAAAGATTTAACTATAGATTTTATACCTACGAGCGGTCACTCTTGAAAAGGCTGCCATTCGGGAAGTATTAGAGACACGGCCTTGACATTTTCACATGATATTCTTGAAAGTATAAACTGTCGAAAAAGGCAAAAAATCGATTTTCTGAAAGTGTCACACTGGTATAGCCCCTTAAGCATTGAATGGCGTATGGGGCACAACAAGAGAGCGAAGGAAAAGATAGTATTATAAAAGAGCAACGTTGAAAGATAAAAAAATTAATTGTATCTCTGGTAATGCCGGAGCTCGTGCGCAGATAAGGTCTCTAACCGCCAGAGAAAAGTAATTTTCAATGAAACGCTTCTTTTCGGGGGCCGCCGAGAACTTTGCTTCCCCAAGGTTTTAGGCCCTTTCTTCCCTCAGGAGAAATAAAGAGGTCGGAGAGGAAAATCGGGGGTCGAAGGTGTCCACCACAGCCCGGGGGTTAGCGACGAGTAGAAACTTAAAAATTCATTACCGTAGACTCCCGGAGCGAAAAGAGAAAGAAAACATAAAGAGAGAAGAAGGCAGAAGAAAGCGGCAGACCACTTCGTAGGCCACGTCAGCCTATAACGGGTGCTCCTCCGTTTTCCCTTGTTCTCAGCCCCCTCAATGTTGCCGTACTATCGAAATATAAGTGGGCCCATACCCGAAACTAGAAACTCGTCATCCACTATCGTAAGTTAGTAGATGTACAACCTTCCCCTGTATATTCATCGTTTCGAGTTCTCAAGTGATTTACGGATAACCATACATTTTCTATGGCTATGTACATGTGTGTGTGCACGCGCGAGTTCGTGTACGTGAGCGTATGTATGTAAACGAGTCACCGTTAGAGGTTGCAGTTTTATTCTGACCGACTTTTTTCCGTATCTAACATCATGCTTTTCTTTTCGGTCACGTTAATGCACTCAAACACATCATTGAAGCAGTTTTATGAGAAAATTATTTATATATAAGGTTTTTCCCAAATACTAACAAGTTAAAATGAACGAAGAAGCAATGTACATGCGAAACATATCCACAGCAGTAAACGCTATAGTATGCAACTTTGATTTCGAGTAGCGTTTGCTTGGGCCAATTAGATGGGTGGCTTAACCACATCGAATACTGACCTGCCGGTAGCTTGTGATGGAGACACAACGTAAATGTAGTGAAATATCGCCACCCGGATCGACACAGGTTTTCCGCTGTTTTTCTATATCCTCGCGCAGATGCGTTACAGTAGTAGAAAGAAAGGATACATGTAGGTGAATAAATGTGGGATTGTTTAGAAAGAGGAAATAATAAAGTGATAAGTCTCGGAGAAGAGTGGAAGGGATTTATTGCAAAAGCGCAGAATAGCATGCAATGAAACATTAGGTATATCGAGTACTAGACAAAAAAAAGTATGCACCGGTATAATACGGTTCTTTGTGCTCATACCCGTGTAGAAATTTTAGTTGGGAAAAAATCCTGTCCCTAATCTGCCTTTCCTAAATAATATCAGGCCATGATCAGGTTTGTCCAGCGTGGATCAGGTTTGCCATTTAACTGGTCTTATTGTTAGGCCAGACCCCTATGCACCGTTCCCTTTTCCGGAAACTGATTGGGAACTGATTAGGAAGTGGTCACAACAACGATCAAGGACTGGAAAGGCTTTTGGCGATATCCCCGAGTAAAATAGAGAGTATTAGGTGGTATACTGATACCTACCATCCCTTGGCACTCGAAAGGTGACAAATATCGCAAAATCATAAGCGCAAGTGCACGCTGTAAGCAGCACATACGAGGTACAACGTATAGGATGAACTTTTCTTTGAGATTTCCCATTATGGCGACAAGGCGTTGAAAAACGACGAATAACCTGCATTACTTTCTTGCCTCATCAAATAATTTGGTTATTCAATATCTTCAAATTATTAGTTTTTGTAATTCCGGTATTTATTATAAGCATTCTTATTGTCGCCGATTATCATTGATGAAATTAATCCTTTTAGGGGTGAATAGAATAGAATAACATGTATTAGTTTCAGCTTCATCAATTACAAATATCTTTGATGAGGTGGAAACCAAAGTAGCTTCGCAGCTATCTCAAAGACAGGCGCCACTTTTCCGGACGTGTCAATGTTCTCACCAGGTAGACATTACGTCAAGATGTACTTGCTCGCAATCTATGCCGACCAAAAGATTGTATTTTCCAAACATAGAGGATAAGCCATAAAAAGTCCTACACGAAGTAGGGAATGCCTGGGCACATTTCTGCACGGGTATGGACATGAAAATGATAAATAGGCATTAAGTAGTCTAGAGGAAAGGCAACTCCCCTCCTCATATGTTTTCACAGAAATAATATCGTCAATGTTGGAAAATAGTGTAAGAGTGAGTGAAACTTGTAGAGTACGAATTTTAGGTTCGATAAAAAAAAGTACGCATACGACAAAAAGAGTACGTGTGTGGTCGTATTCTTACCTATTACTTTTTGTGACCACCATTTGCTTGAATGACAGCCTGGAAACGTCGAGGTATACTCCGAGGTTGTAAATGTGCTGATGATCTATATCATTTCACACTCTGCAATGAGCCTCAAAACGTTTTATTTTTCGTCATTTCGCCCTTGTTCAGTTTTCGGTCCGAAATCGACTACAGGTTTTCTAGACGATCCGAATCTGACGATTGAGCTGGCCTGTCGAAAAGTTCCATCTGTGACAAACGAAAAAAAGCCACTCCCATGAAAAAATTTCCGACACGAACAATACGGCCGATGTCCGGCCCAGTACTGGCTAACCGATTTTTGGCAACCAATGTTGGCCCAATATTGAAGCAACGGTTCTGCCATTCTTCCGTCGACCCTCTTTTCGGAGCCCGGCATCCGACATTAAGCCGATGTGGGGTCAGTGCCGGTTAACGACCTAGGGCCAACTGTTGGCTTAGACGAAAGAAGCCGACCATGGGTCGATACTGTCTGCCGTTAATTGTCCTGCCGTTAAATGTCGGGCCAGTATCGCCTGCCCCGGAGAGCCGATTGTTGGGGTGGATTACTGGAGCCGACCATGGGCTAATATTGTTCGCCATTAACTGTCCTACATTCATACGTAATCTCGGCATACCGCAATATGCCAATGTCGGGACAGTATCGACTAACGACGAAGAACCGGCTGTTCGGGTGAATAGGTTAAACCAATCACGAGCCGGTAACACTCCCCGTTACGTCTCTTATGAATTGCTCGCCAGTCGCCACTCAGTATCGTACCGATACAGACCGTGAACAAAGAGTACAGTCCATCGTCGCTTTTTCGTGCAATAGTAATTTTTTCCCTTATGCTCCTACCGCATTCTCCATATGTATAAACAAAAGAGATATGATAAACTGAAAAAAGTGCGAAAAAAATATGTTGGAATGCACTATTATTGAAGCACGAAAAATGTTTCATGAATCAAGAGTCATGTTTGACATAGAAAAAATCCCCGAAAATAATAAAAAGCGTAATGTGAGAACACTCTTGAGTATGTGGAAGAAATTATTGAACACGGAGACGACAAAAATGATGAATATGAACAGCTAAAAAATTGTAACATGAGTGACCGGAAAAGTCCCGAGTTGTATCGGTCGATACTCGGGGCATTATCGTACCACTTATGATCATG
The DNA here is from genome assembly GCA_951751655.1 of Ophion costatus. Classification (NCBI taxonomy): domain Eukaryota; kingdom Metazoa; phylum Arthropoda; class Insecta; order Hymenoptera; family Ichneumonidae; genus Ophion; species Ophion costatus. The sequence continues at coordinate 35,970,451 of OX632360.1, forward strand.
GACTGGACCAACGTCGGTATGATAATGGCTTGAACTTGGGCCATTGTTGGCACAAGCGTCGGGCCGCTCTTTATACCAACGATGGCATAGGCTTGCCTGACTTGGGCCGACCTTGGCACGAGCGTCAGCACTAACGCTCGTACGATATTGGCTGTAACTTGGGCCAACCTTGGCACTACTGTCGGGCCGGTTTTGATTCCAACGTCGGTACGATATCGGTAGCCAGCCTTGGTCCGAGAATATCATTCCGACAACGGTCCATTAATGGGCCGACATTCATGCCAGAGAACGGCCAATCATACAGGAGCCGTGACACACTACTGGGCCGATGTCGGACCAGTTGTACATTTTTTCATGGGCTGTTTCGCAAGCCGTATTCCCCAGGCCATTTTCTGGTTGGAAAATAAAGTCATCCTGTAGACCGACCTTCAGCGGAGGTTCGACCAAATTTTTTAAAATGCTCCAAGTGTGTATTCTAATGTTGGTGATGCACATAGTCCAGACTTTTCGTTGTAAGATTATAATATTACCTTCGGTTGAAAAGCGCCTGGCCTCAATTGTCTAATTTTGTCCGTAACTTTGATACTGATACGGTTATCAGACCTATAAATATCAATATTGATTAGGACTAGAGTTAACGGCCTTTGGGTGACCATTAGGGGTAAGGGTGTCATTGTTTTTTTTAAACAATATCCTTTAGTTCAAGTTATGTCAATGGATTTACTTTTTAAAAGCTAAATACTTGCCTTTTCTAGTACCGACCCATTTGTCAATGATTCGTAGGTGGGTATCTCCTGTTTCCCCAACGTTGAGATTGTGTGAACATTTTTTTAATTCGCTGACGTACCTACGTCACATCTGCTCAGGCATTCTCGATGTCTGCAGTGTTGCTTAGAAGTTACGTTGCTCCAGCATTTTCACGAAACTTTTTTGTATTCTTGACTACTATATATCCTGTATCCTTTCACATGGCTTTTGAAAAAAGATTGTTCCAAGATCTCAATTACGGACGGAATTGTGCGGGTAAACGTGGTGGTGCGTGCTGAGGGGCTGACTCGCGCGCAGGTACGTAAGACTGCGTTTTTCTCAGAGCAACATTATTTTTCTCTTGAGACCGACCTCGTTCCGAGCTTTCCTGACCAATTTTCTTAGTAGTCAAAGTCTACTTCGGACTAATGGGCCATGTTTTACTCATTTACAACATGCGCCAATTTTTCGATAATCAATGTCAGGTTATCTTGGTAGGTCATGCCTACCATAATATCTACAATTTCGAACGAGACGTGTGATATAATCAATTCGTTGAAGCCTCAAATATTAATCGCTAAGGTACAATAAGTGAGGAGATATAATTTATGATGAGTAGGGAAATGTGAGAGGAAAATGCATCGGTCATGAGACCCCCTGATCATCGATACGAACAATATATACGATTATCCGGAGCGTCAAAGTGTCGCCATACGAAATGAGAGCGGCGTGAGATTTAATTATGATATTATATGCCTGGGAAGATATAACGGGCGGCCACCCTATCAAGGTTAACGGCTAAATTGGAATAGTCGCACGCGTAGGTTGCAGGAGGGCAGGATACGTGGCGCGCAGCTTCGCGAGCGCTGATCGTTATCGGCACTAAGTGACGCTATGATTCGCCTAATAGCTGTTCTCGACGTTAGATTAAAGGACTGGCCGGGTCAAGCGGTGCAGAGGCAAAAGCAATGTGTCCGAGGGCTGAGCAGCCGCATGTTCTATTACTCTATCGGCTTATCCTCGGTGTACGATTATTAAAGCTATACATATCTAGGAGCGACGAGAACTTTGGATTCTTCCGCTGCTCTCATTACAGATAAAAGTCAGTCTGCCGATTCTTCCTCTCTCTCTCTCTCTTTCTCTCTCTCTCTCTCACTCTCACTCTCACTCTCACTCTCTCTCTCTCTCTCTCTCTCTCTCTCGCTCTCGCTCTCGCTCTCGCTCTCGCTCTAGCTCTAGCTCTAGCTCTCTCTCTCGCTCTCGCTCCTCGCTCCTCGCTCCTCGCTCCTCGCTCCTCGCTCCTCGCTCCTCGCTCCTCGCTCCTCGCTCCTCGCTCCTCGCTCCTCGCTCCTCGCTCCTCGCTCCTCGCTCCTCGCTCCTCGCTCCTCGCTCCTCGCTCCTCGCTCCTCGCTCCTCGCTCCTCGCTCCTCGCTCCTCGCTCCTCGCTCCTCGCTCCTCGCTCCTCGCTCCTCGCTCCTCGCTCCTCGCTCTCTCTCTCTCTCTCTCTCTCTCTCTCTCTCTCTCTCTCTCTCTCTCTCTCTCTCTCTCTCTCTCTCTCTCTCTCTCTCTCTCTCGCTCTCTCTCGCTCTCTCTCGCTCTCTCTCTCTCTCTCTCTCGCTCTCGCTCTCGCTCTCGCTCTCTCTCGCTCTCGCTCTCGCTCTCTCTCTCTCTCTCTCTCTCTCTCTCTCTCTCTCTCTCTCTCTCTCTCTCTCTCTCTCTCTCTCTCTCTCTCTCTCTCTCTCTCTCTCTCTCGCTCTCGCTCTCGCTCTCGCTCTCGCTCTCGCTCTCGCTCTCGCTCTCGCTCTCGCTCTCGCTCTCGCTCTCGCTCTCGCTCTCGCTCTCGCTCTCGCTCTCGCTCTCGCTCTCGCTCTCGCTCTCGCTCTCGCTCTCGCTCTCGCTCTCGCTCTCGCTCTCGCTCTCGCTCTCGCTCTCGCTCTCGCTCTCGCTCTCGCTCTCGCTCTCGCTCTCGCTCTCGCTCTCGCTCTCGCTCTCGCTCTCGCTCTCGCTCTCGCTCTCGCTCTCGCTCTCGCTCTCGCTCTCGCTCTCGCTCTCGCTCTCGCTCTCGCTCTCGCTCTCGCTCTCGCTCTCGCTCTCGCTCTCGCTCTCGCTCTCGCTCTCGCTCTCGCTCTCGCTCTCGCTCTCGCTCTCGCTCTCGCTCTCGCTCTCGCTCTCGCTCTCGCTCTCGCTCTCGCTCTCGCTCTCGCTCTCGCTCTCGCTCTCGCTCTCGCTCTCGCTCTCGCTCTCGCTCTCGCTCTCGCTCTCGCTCTCGCTCTCGCTCTCGCTCTCGCTCTCGCTCTCGCTCTCGCTCTCGCTCTCGCTCTCTCTCTCTCTCTCTCTCTCTCTCTCTCTCTCTCTCTCTCTCTCTCTCTCTCTCTCTCTCTCTCTCTCTCTCTCTCTCTCTCTCTCTCTCTCCCCCTCCCACCCCCGCCCTACTCCAACCCGCCCTCCGTCGCTCCCTTGCTCCCTCCCCTTGCCCGCCACCCTTGGGGGGCGGGCAAGAATCAGTCAAAATCAATGACGTAATGGATGGACCCTAAACTAGTTAATCCAAATTCAAAACAAACCAAAAGAAGCTATATTTTTGAGTAAATAATACCATACACCAGAATTATTAGGAACGAAAGAAAAACTTGTTACTCAACGGTCTTCAATTTTTTATTTAAATGATGTGATATTTGAAAAAAATCTCTGCAACATGGGAATAATTCAAAAACATTGATTTAGCGAAATTGACGTTCATTTAAATTTAAAAAAGAGCCACCTAACGGATTCCGTTGATTTTCAGTGTTGTTCAGTATGAATGTACCGGTCATTTGCCAAATTACATTGCAACTGTCATTCAGTGATATTCTCCGTGTATACAAAAAGATCGTTCACATATACGAGTACGTATGTAGTTGCACCGTTTTGTACCAATGAAATGCATTTCTACTGATACCCCGGATAAACAAAAAAATGCAAGAAAACAAACAAGCATCCTCTGTGAGAAAGCAAAACTTCAAAATTTATAACTGTGCTCGAATATTTGTTATCTGCATATACGAATATATGTAAATATACGGTCACATATACAGAGTGAGGCATTAACTTTTGCCACCTTGAATATCTCTGTAATTATCGACGTCACAAAAAAATATTTAAAACAAAAGTTTTACCGTAGGAAAGAGATAATCAAATGCGACCATTTTTTTTTTATCTCAGTGGAGGCGCTGTCGCACAGCAAAGGTCACCTCCACTTTTTTAAATGGGATGGTAGATTTTTTTCAACTATCTTGTAGAGCATCGAAAACTGCATAAAAAATATTTAGGGGTCAAAGTCGTTCAAGGTTATTTAATATCAAAAAGTGAGATGAACTTTATTTTTATGTAAAATTACCTTTATTCACAGATGTTCAAAGTGATTGCCGTTGGAATCAATGGAGTATTGCAAACTCCTCATCACAAATTTCTTATCACTTCGGCACTGATCGCCGAAATCTTGCCATTGTCTTGTATGTAAACAACGGCACCAAACCTACAATGTACACGGAACATTGTACAATGTTTTGCCCAAATAAACCCAAGATAACGATAGTAAGAAGGGTGAGACTAGTATTAATGAATCAAGCGAACTGATATGCTTCTAATTTGCGGAGAATGACAGAAAAATGCAGTGGGAGCTAGAGACTTACACGCTGAAAGATTTCCTGAACGTTCTCATCCTACACGCCGTACATTTCAAATTTTGAACACTAAACTGAGGACGACTGCATCCTTAACTCATCGGGAAAGTAACCGACAAAAGCGAGTTACTAACGCAGAAACGGAAATTTGTGTTCTTGCCGCCGTTCATCGAGACCCTTTGCGAGTTCTCGTCAAATTGCGAGGGAATCTGGCGTAAGCCAAATAAGTATTCTACGTCCCATGTGCGGGTCTACGACGGTCCGAGTACGGCCGACGTTTGGCTGTATCGTGGCAACACGTCGGCTGCCAACGGTCGACGGCCTATGATGAGCCAGCGTTGGCGAAACGTACTAGCCATGGTTGGCTATCAGGCGGCGATAGCTCGGCAGTCGACGATCGAAAGGCGACTATGGCGCAGAGTTGCCGAAACCGTTATTCGATCGTCGCTCCGACGGTACGCTTGATAGTTGGCGCAACGCTGGTCACCACGGTTCATCCGACGCTGGCTAGTCGTCGCCCGGGTGTAGTTGGCCATGTGTGCAGACCCAGAATACAGCCAACCCTTGGCAGTAAGATGGCGTCGAATAAACAGCCGACGGTCGGGACGCGACTATGGCTTAGAGTTGGCGAAAGTGTTGTTCGAACGACGCGCCGACGTTACGATCAGTACTTCGCGCAGCGTTGGCTACCACGTTTAATCCGACACTGGATAATCGTCGCACGGGTGTAGGTGACCATTTTATGTAGACCTAGAGCTCGACCGATGCTTGACCGTAAACAAAGTCCAGTAGACCGTTGGTACCCGACCTCCACCGTTCGAATTTTCTTTTGAGCTTGCCTGAACAGTATTGTGTAGCGCGCAACCTAAACGGTGTGGATATTCCACAGTGGAATTAATTTAACCAATGGCGGATAAAAATAGGTCTTCGTATAATCGCGTAAAAAAGTTTCGTCGTCTCCATAAAGAGGAAAACGATGTTAACGCTTCTGGCCACCAATCAACTTCTAACAGCTACACGGAGAGAATTTTTAAGTAATTTTTACTGCGAAATCACAGTAACTCGGTGACAAATGTGCAATTCTTCAGGTTTTTAGGAAATAAATTATAAATTTTCATGGAAATGAATCAAAATTTACTTTTGCGTAACAGAAATTTAAAATATTTTCCAGAATGTTTACTGAAATTAATAGTAAAATTTCATGAAACGTAAAGATTACGACAATAAGTTAAAAAAGTGCTAATATAAATGAAATTTTTCAGTGGAACATTGAGAAATTTTCGTGTTTTCCATAAAAATTTAAAAAAGGAAGCCGAAATTTTCCGTGCGTCCACCGGAATTTTACGTTCTTTATAGTAAAATCAGTTAGGGCTACGTCGCCTGACCGTACGCGTGAGCTCTGTGTGCGAGCATGCGTATACGTGAACGCAAGCTGTGAGAGTGGGCTTATGTATGACGCAGTATGACGAGTACGAACGACGCCGACCCGCGTTGCTCAGCAACAGCGGTACCGCGCATGAGCATTATAGTACGAAATATGGGCCAAGAAAGCCTCGTGGTCTCGTGCAGTCTAACGTGTTCTACGCAGTTGTACGCAAGAAAACAAAGAAACGTGAAAAGAAACTTCGATAAAGGACGTCTACAATGGTACGGAAAGATGATATGCTAAAATAAGTAGCAATCAAGAACACAAATGTTCAGAAATACAGTATATAGAGTATTTATTTAATCATAGGGAATTCATTTTTCGCTAGGGATTTTAGAAATTTCAAGTTTGTCCAGATTATTTTTACTGTAGAAACTTGGAAGTTTTGAGGCAGCCCATTGTTAAAATTCTACGCGAGAATGTGTCAGAATTTTTACTGAAAGAAATGTAAATAATTATGCTACTTGCTTAAATTTTTACATGAATGAAAGCAAAATATTAAAAGCTAGTGTCAATATTTGACTATGTGCACATTTGTCACCGGTTTCAAATTTTTAATGTATTTTTTAGGGAGATTTCACCGTAAAAAATACTTAAAAATTCTCTCCGTGTATGTTTCGGGAGCAGACACGATTGATAGTTCCTTTGGGCCTTCTTCACATTTTTGTTACCTTTCTAGCGTTTATAACGTTGTAGGACTGAATATATTAATAACGTTGTAAGACTGAATATATTTATGAAGTTGTAAGACTGAATATATTTATGAAGTTGTAAGACTGAATATATTGATGAAGTTATAAGACTGAATATATTTATAACCTAAGCCAGACATCAATACGTCAATCACTGACAATAAATTTCTATTAATGCTATGTCGTTTTTCTTTTAAATAGTCAATCTGCTATTCCTTTAAACACCCTCTCGTAAATGTAGTGCCATCGTCGCAAACGACGTAGGGTCGATTGCGCAAACGACGTAGGTTCGATGCCGCAATGGATGTAGGGTCGACGCGGTGATCGACGTAGGATCGATACCGCGTCAGCGCAGGGCCGACGCAACAATCGGCTTAGGGCTGACGTTGCAATCGACGAAGGGCCAACATCGATTAAATATTGTGGCGCAACGTTTGGGAGGATCGTCGGGCCGACGTTATCATTTGGACGTTTATTGGACCCCAAAACGACGTTGGCGAACAGAGTCGGGCCGACGTCCTAACGCCGGCAAGCGTCGTTGCGCCAACGTAGGCGCGACTTTAAAATCGTACTTGGGGTGTTCTACATCGTCATAAGTATCATCCTTACCACATCAGTCTCCACCAGGAATTAACTGGTCCGGATTTCATGGATCGCACTGAATTGTGCCGGTAGGCTCAACGCCAGATTCAGAGAGATGATTCATTTGTTGATCGGATTTTATTTACTGATGATGTAACATTTACGAATCATGCAAATATTAACTTGCATGCATTTGTGGTCAACTGAAAATCCACATTGGCTGAGGCAAGTTGCACAGCAATGACCGTGGTCGGTTAATGTATGGTGTGGGATTATTGGGGATAGAATCATAGGCCCTCATTTCGTCGAAAAGAATCTCAATGATAGGAAGTACACCACATTCCTTCAAGAAAAATTAGGTCCGTTATTGGAATAAATACCTTTAGAAACAAGAAACAGAATGTGGTATCAACACGATGGGTGCCCGCCACATTTTTCGCTGATAGGTAGAAATGAATTGCAAAAGAGATTCCCAAATCATTGGATTGGACGCGAAGGAGCTGTATCGTGGCCGGCTCGCTCGCCAGACTTGACGCCTCTCGACTTTTTCTTGTGGGGGTACTTGAAAGATCTTGTTTATAAAGAACGTCCAACTACGCCGGATGATATACGTGAGAGAATTCTTCGAGCCTGTGATTCGACAAGTGCCGAAGTGATAAGAAATTATACACAGTCCGTGATGAGGAGATTGCAATACCAATTTTGCTTTGATTCCAATGGCAATCACTTTGAACATCTACTGTGAATAAAGGTAATTTCACATAAAAATGAAGTTCGTGTCACTTTTTTTATCTTAAATGACCTTGAACGACTTTGACCCCTAAATGTTTTTTATGCAGTTTTCGATGCTCTACAAGATAGTTGAAAAAAATGTACCGTCCCATTTCAAAAGTGGAGGTGACCTTTACTGTGCGACAGCGCCTCCACTGAGATAAAAGAAATGGTCGCATTTGATGACCCCTTTCGTACGGTACAACTTTTGTTTCAAACATTTTTTTGTGACGTCGATAATTACAGAGATATTCAAGGTGGCAACAGTTAGTGCCTCACCCTGTATATTGTGACCGTATAACCCCGAGTTATAAAGGGCGCCAGCCGAAGATCGGCTTGTCGGGACGAAAAAGAAGAGCGCAGTGTCCGGCCAAACCGCAGCCTCATGGATAAGGTAGAGGGGATGAGTCAGGTGTCAATCACGCGCGGTAATAAAAATCTCATAAAATAATACTTAATAATAACTTATTTTTGCTGCTCTTTCGATTTGATACCGGGAGAAAAAACATGAGTGATCAAACAAGAACGACACTCGCAAGACCCCATGGGACGGTCAATCGCGATCAGACTCACACGCAATCCCGACTATAACTACTAGAATACTCGACAGATACTAGAATCTTAACGCGAGCTCGTTATCGGTCGCCTTCCATTCTCCTTAACTAGCCTCTCTTCAACCACAAAATAACCGGGCCCCCGCTAGTCGGTTATCCGGCCGAGTGCTACCAAAAATGTACTCCCGAAAAGAAGCCCCGATCGCTACTTACCGCGAATGTCGCAGCCCATTAACCTGTCCCTCGTGGCATACCCGGGAAAGTCTCTGCATCGGGGAAAGGGACATCCAATATATGACGCGAGAATGACGGGACGCCGCACGGGTTCGAGCGCACGTCTCGCTGATAAACGGGAAGCTGGCTCTTCGTGAAAAGCCCCCCGGCTTCGGGAAAATCGTTCACCCTTTTCCTTCGTGCAGGGTCCGTCACAGGCTGACGGACCACCAGAATCGACACTTCGCCTCTCTTAACTCACACTTTCATTTCCTCGACGGTCCACGCTAGGAATGAAGCACGGAGCAAGAAAACGACGCTAGGGGAACACGAAAGGAGGCCTTATCCACGGTAGAGATGCGCGAGATCGTGAGGCGATTACGCGGCCAAAGATTCATCCGGGCGGTCACGGAGGGCAAAGCCAAACGGAGTGGCAAACGATATTGGTCATAGGGGTAGTAGGGGTAAGATGATAATGCTAAGACCATGTTTAAATAAAACAATACATACGAATCAGTAAACTTCAATTATTTGTTTCATCTAATCAACATTCATTAATCTTTCAGTTTCGAAAACAAAAAAATCAGTCTTCTTGACTGCTAGCATACAATATACATTTTTAATTAAACCTTCATTTTTCCCATCTTACCCCATATGCGGGGCAAGATAAAACAGCGCTGGAAGCATGATGGGACACGAATTATTGGCATTTTTCACATATATAAATGGTTTTATTTTCAATACCAGAAATTTCATAAGCCTAATTTCTGTAGAATCGTCACGACGCGACCAAATGCATACAATGTTTTTTTAAGCCTAATACGCACGACAGCGGCATTCTCATTTTTCGACGAATCTTAATATTTTTCTTTGGTGTTAGGCCTACCATGGCGGAAATGTAGCCTATCGATAATACAATAAGTAAGCGTCGCACGTACTTTGCCACGCGAGAGCACAGCGGTCATAACTGTATCACGAACATATACACAAACGGAAAAACTTCGGATTACAAGAACGTCCAACGCATGAGGCGACACTCTAAATATTAATAGCACAAATAACGATACGATGCTTTAGTTATAAAACGAGACTGCACAGCAACTCGAAAAATGCGGAGAATATTGGCCGTTGGCGACCGCAACATTCAAATATACCAAAAAAATATACTCTCGCTAGACGAAAACCCCGACCCAGGAAGTTGACCCGATCTTAAAATCGCTGTAGACTACATGCGCTCCCACACCGGGGTCAACAAGGCCTATCTTGGGGGAAGCGCTACAACGCGACCAAGGCCCTTTTTTCCTCCCCGTATTTTTCCGCGCTCGAGATAAAGAAACGCAGCTCCAATTCCTGGAAATAGAGCGACAGAAGGGGACTCGCAACCTACATCCTGCTCCCACTCTCTGTTTCCGACCAATCATCCGAAGAGACCTATATTTGATGCCTTTTCCACCAATCCCTAAGGAAAGCGCATCATGGAAATGCACTCCTTTCCCCATTAACGAAACCTCTCCTATTTTTCACTTGGTGAAGAATTATCCTACAGCAAGTTAGTGTTCCATCACCACTCGTAGAAGTCAGTCTTCCAATAGTTTCTGTCGCGTTCAGCATCCATCGGGCCCAGACTTCGAATTTTGATAATACCCTACACGTTCTCGTAAAGTCTACTTAAAAATCGTCTCAATGCGGAAAATATTGTGAAGTCTTAACGAGACATAAGAATTTTCGGAGGTCTCGAGAGAAAAATTGACTAACATTCGAATTGTATCATCGCCTCATGTTCTTGTAAATTGCTATCTAAATCAGAACGTCGTAACATCAGCACTGTAACTGAGCGTACCTGACCGAGCATTCCGGCCTACCTGCAAGGGCCGCGTACTTGCGACTTACTACACACTCCAACGATCAATGTAAGCGAATTTACCACCCTTTTGTATATTTTCTGTAACATAAATTTAATCTAATTTACCAAGTTGGTTGATTTCAATAAACCCCACGTCAATAGTATTTGAGTGTGTCCAATTATTCCAAAATAGGATAATCGCGTCATCCTATTTTCCCCAAGCACTACCCCTTTTTACCCTCATCCCGAGCTATTGCGCTAGGCGTAGGATACAAAGAGGAAAAGGCAAATATATATGCCCACGTCCTCTCATGACGTGACAGTATTTAGTCCGAATATTTTGGCTTCTATATTTTTTTAATCATTTGTGAGTTCTTCTTTATACTCTGGTAGAAACACCGGCGGAAGAGGCCAAATGCTCTATTAGCTCATTCCACACTTTCCAGAATACGTTATGAAATATTACGGCTTTGCGATAGTTTGTCTTGCCCCATTAGACCGTTAAGGGGTAAGGCCACTGTAAGTTTTTTGAAACATCGATTTTTTTTTATTGGCTTAAAAAATAGTTTAAACCCTCTAGAATAAGAAAAAAAGGTCCTGTGCGAAAAAAAATTTGTTGTCCTTAGGAAATGAAGGTCGCCGCCAAGCGTGTCAAAACTTGCTCCGAAACGACTGCAATTATATCGGAGATGGCGATTCCAAAACTTTCAAAGGCATCGTGGATTCGAAGCCTTATGAAAATGTTGATGTTAAAAAAAAAGAGTGCATAGATCACGTGCAAAAAAGAATGGGCACTCGATTGAGAAACTTGAAAAAAGGAACAAAAGGTCTCGGGGGAAGAGGAAAACTCACTGCCAAATTGATTGACGAACTAAGCATTTATTACGGCTTAGCAATCCGTCGAAATTCCGATTCCATCAAAAATATGAAAAATGAGATCTGGGCAACCCTTTTTCACAAAATGTCAACGGATGAAAAGCCTCAGCACGAAAAATGTTCGGAGAATTGGTGCAGTTGGAAGAAAGCGAAAGCAGAAAATGCCTTGGATGCGTATCATCACAATCAGCCAATGAGTGAGGAGGTTTATCAAGCCATCAAACCCATCTACATGGAATTGAGCCGGGACGAGTTGCTGGAGCGTTGCTTGGGGGCCTATACTCAAAACAATAACGAAAGTTTCAACGCTACCGTTTGGAGTTTGTCCCCCAAATCATCCTCAAGCGGAAAAACTGTACTAGATATTGCGACGGATATCGCTGTTTGCATATTCAATGGCGGCCTTACCAACGTCTTGCAAATATTCAAGATGTTGGAGGTGGAAATTGGTGTACAGTTATATAATTTCTGCATCGAAGCCGACGCCAAACGCATCACGCACGCGGAGACATCTCTGAGCTACGCGGCCAAAAGTGCGCGCGCGCTCCAAAAATCAACCAGGAAAGACGAAGAAGACGAAAATTTGGCTATCGAAGGACATATGTATGGTGCTGGGATTGCAGACTAACGATAAAATTTTTTTTTAACTTCTTTTTTTAATTTTTTCCAATAAAAAACTATTCGCAAAACTTTAAACGCGTTTTTCTCGAAACATGGTTTTTCAAAATGGCACGCAGCATAACTTGAACAATTTTCATTTTTTTGACTTGAAATTTTAACCAGATGTGAACATTTACATTATCTTGAGAATGTCGATCGGAATTTTCAAGAACTTTATTTATTGATTTTTTATTAACAAAAAACTTGCCGTTTTTTTCGTCAAAAATCAATTTTTTTTTCAAACGCACGCCAAATCCACAAAAATTGATACTTTTTAAAATCCGATCGACATTCTCTAGCTATAGCCCTCTAGATTAATGGTTTTTTTTTTGTTCTAGATTCAAAAGTGCACCAGTGGTGCTGCGTGCCGCGGAGCCCTGGAAGCAAAACATGTCCCGGGAAGATAGCTGTGGAACCGCCATTTTGTTTTTTTTTACTGTAAAAAAATTTTATAATAAAGTTTAATGTATGCCCGATAACACCATTAAAAGTTTTTTTTCAAATACCTTCAATTTCGGGAGCAAAAAATTAGTGAAAAAACCTTTTTTTTTGGGCCGTTACAGTGGCCTTACTCGTTAATACGTAAACTATGTCTTGGTAATATCATTTTACAAAAAAGAGATAGGTTCGTAGTATGTATCGTATGGGCGTATAATCGAAAATTGATAAGCCGAAGCGCGGCATAATTCGCTCCATGTTACATAAATGTATAGAATATGTGTTGGAAATCTTCATAAACGAGGAGGATAGTGAATTTAGCGAGTTTAGAGTTTGCCTGTACGATGAATTCATAATAATAATTATTATTATAATCAGGGAGAAATTTGGTGTCTATGCATGTTCCCTAATTGAACCCCATACCTTATTGGATTACAATATATGGGTTATGTTTGAGAAATCTGCAGCATCTTATTCGATAAAACGCTCTAGTTATTACAATGAGATCAACTAATTGATGTAGTTTATGTGATACAACAAACAATTATAGGAATTCATTTGGTGTCTTATGCCATATCTGTGACCCAGTTGTTACAAGCACCCGGTAGCATAGGGGCAGCGTGCGTAGCTATGAGTAGGTAGGTCTAGGTTGGATTCCCGTATAGGTGAAATATTTTCTTTAAGAGAATCATCTTAAAAGGCCAGGGAATGACGAATTGCAATACAAAAAAATTATTTCAATTTCATTTGGCCCGATTATCAACCGAGCCTAGGCGGATAACCGGGCCAAGCTAGAGTGCCAATGATGGCAATATTGACGGGGACTCATCGTCGGCCGATTCTCGAACGAGCTCATAGATATTTCGCAACAGGGCAGACGGAGGCCGGATCGGACACGCCATATCCCGTACTACGGCACTGTACAGGCTCGCGGGTCGGGGATTTGCTGGAAGTGGAACGTTTTTTGGGAGACGGCCTTGGAGCGGGTGCCGGTTACGGACGTGATCAGTATCGTCTTGTAGGCCCTGATTCAGCTGCCATCTCTTTACCTGAAAATAATAATAAAAAAGTCATCAAACTATGAACATACGAAAAACGGTTCTACTGTTTTTCTTAATTAAATGTCATACAATAGCCAATACTATTGTAGCCTGAACACTGATAAGGCTGCTCTTAAGCTGCAGTCCGAAATACCGTAGTATGGCACACACCTACGGCCCGAAATAGCGTGATAAGACACATCTGATCTGTGCCGTATGTCTACCGGACCAGCGAAACCGTAGAACGGGAATAAGCAGGCACACGGTTTGGGTCGAAATAAGGTAGCCGTCGTATTCCCGTAATCCAGTTCTACTGATCCGGTGGATCTACGGCATTGTTATTGGTTGACATTGCTTGCGATGCCAAGGATTCCGAGCAGTCGGCTGATCTGAAACATGAAAACGCAACGGGTTCTTGAAATATAATGTACAAAGGAGTTCGCCTCGTAGGGGTTTTCCATTTGATTGGACCATTGCTGTTTTATGCAACCAAAACCGTCGAAAACTGCGAACGAAAAAAGAATGTTAAATTAAAACGGTCGCAATTCCGTTAAAAAAGAAAATTAAAAAAAAATCCTACGAGGCAAACTCCTTTGTAAATTATATTTCAAGAATCCGTTGCGTTTTCATGTTTCAGATCAACCGACTGGCCGGAATCCTTGGCACCACAAGCCACGTCAACGAACAACACGTCTGACGCTGACCACAACAACGGCGTTTCCAGATGACTCATTTATCTTAGCAAATTCCTGAACATACCTCAATGTACATATTTTCCAATAAAAAAACCCGGATCCAATCGAAACATTAGTTTTTGAGATAAGAATTCACGAAGTTTACCTGTTTTCCTTGCCGTTTGCTCAGATACCTCCCCTTGAGACACGGTTAAAGAATTTGAATCGAAATTGCTTGACGGAAGACTGGCCTCTGAATGCTGAAGGAAATCTTTTTGATATAAAAATTTGGAGAAATTTAATGGTGGAATAAGGAACCTTAGGGAGAGTGTGGTTTTGGTCACCTAGTTCTTCAGGGATTGGTCCATTGGTCGAGAAGATATCGGTTGATTAGCGTGAGTGGTCGCAGTATGGTGTAAGGATAGTGTACAGATTCCTTAGCTACGTGCGTGGTCTTATTTCAGAGCATCGGTTCTGAATATTCTGCGTATAAAAAGAAGGAGACCTTTGTCTCGTATTTCGGCGTCGCCGAAATACGAGACAAAGGCGCATGAACTATAGAGTTCGATATCTGAGACGCAATCATGTGCATGATTTGTGTTGTGTCAATTTATGGCTTCTCATATCGAGAAGTTTATATATCGGACTACGCCGCGAGTCTAGTCTTTGTTTTGTTTACATAATCTAGGGTCGATGCTTCTTAACTTTTATTGCGGTAAGGCTCTGCATAGCATTGAAAGCCAAGGTGATATGAAAAATCGATGGCTGATGGTGCAACTGTCGTGCCTATATCGCTGTGGTTCGAATCTGCGTGCGGAAAGTACGCATGATCCTTTTTATCTTATTAAGGTAAATGTCCCAATTATTGAACAGCTAAGGATCTTCGGGATTGAATTCGGTGAGAAAAAATACAAAATAGAGAAAAAAAACCATCGCTTTCATGTTCAAATGATACTTTGATATTTTTACTTTCGAAAAATCACCCTTTAAATTTTTTAAAAATGATTTCAAATGAAAAAAAATAATAACAATGTGAAGCATGCAAATGTCCCAATTATTGAACACTGGAACTGCCTATGTCCCTAATATTGAACAGGCATGTCCCAGTTATTGAACACTCTCGAGAATTCTTTTTCCGTTCTGAAAATATTATTTTGGGTACAATATTAAGAAACCAAAGCGAAATCAAACACTTAAATAATCTTTCATTAATCATGTAAAAATACAAAAATATATATTTAGTCCCTTTTGACAGCTTTTTGGTTCATTCGCATTTGGTTTATTTTTGCTTTTCAACTCGAACTTTATTTTATTTTTCTTTTCAGCTTCCTCGTTTTTATGTTGTTTTTGTTTGAATTTGTCGCAGCTTTCGTGTTTTTCGACTCCAGCTTGATTTTCTTTTTATTCACCGCTCTGCATATAGTGCGGTTTTTACAACTTCCGCACTATATGCAGAGCGACGTCTTTTTGTCGCCATGTTTATGCCGTTTTATTGAGAAAATTTTGTCCCTGAAATATCGGAGAGCAAAAAATATTGAACATTACATTCGTATTTTTAGATTACATTTAGGTTATATTCTCTTTTTACTTTTCTTTTTATGTTTATTGCACGAAAATATAAATAAAAAATATATTTGACGATCTTAGAGTTATTATTAAAAGAATGAAGGTAAGTTTATTCAGGAACTTACAGTTTTTGTTTGAATAAATCCGATTCACACGATCTGTCACACGTAACTGCCTCGATGTTTTGATGGGTTTAATGACGCCATCTTGGAGAATTCGAGTGTTCAATAATTGGGACACACGGCATTATCTATGTCCCAATGATCGAACACCGTATTTTTTATTAAATAATTAATTACATTTTTTTTTATTGTTATTTGTGAGAAATTTTCTGAGGGGCCTGAAACGCCTTTACTTTTTTAGATGTGACAGTTTTTGAATTTTTGATGCCCTTACGCATGAAGCGGCGCGTCTTAGCAAAAACGATTAGCAGTTACCACGAGACGTCAAATCGGGTCAACGTTGCTGATTAAATTTTTTTTTCTGTATTAATTAAAACTTTTTTGCACATTAAGGTAACATTTCGATAGCTAAAAGTTCCATATATGTAATGAATTTTTTTTTAATAAGTAAATGCATGCAGGTGAATGAGAAATAATAAAAATACAAGATAGTGTTCAATAATTGGGACCTGTTCAATAATTGGGACATTTACCTTATGCGTCTTATCCTTAGATTTATACATTTAATAAAGTTATGACGGCAACTGAGGATATTGGGAACAACCGAGAGAAAACACGTCCTTGCGCACATTCGCTAGGATGCAACAGTCAGCACATAAAAAACTGCTTTTTCCGAATTCCGTATATTTTGTACGTACGAGTGATACGTATTTACAGTCATCCCACGACCAATGATCATAATAGGACAAGATAAATGTATTCCTGGTAAACCAACTCCTAGAAGCCAAACTCTATCCACCTGTTAAGTTCGACTGTCTTATTATTGATTTTCCGGCGATAATCTATTTCCGTTACGCCACATTCACACCCGACAGTAAGCTTGAATCCTGTGCCTTCTTCACCTCCCACATAAATTTCCACATTGTTTACATTTAAATATATTGCTAAGAGCCGAAACTATTGAAATAAAGTGAATTACGTGACAGCCGTGGGTTGGATTTACTGTGGTTTTGGTATCATAGTAACTTCTCAGTTTCTCTGCAGAAGTACTTGCAAAAGCTGTGTCATGCTCGTTTGAGAATCTGTTTCTGTAGGAATCTCTCTTCTTTCTCCGTTGTAAAAAGTAAAGGGCAATCCGTGCCCTCTTCGCTACACTATAATCTTTAAAAGGCGAAAACACAATAGATTTGATTAAATAAATACCACGTAGAAATTGGACTTGCAACGTGATGTACATATTTTTGATACCTGAAACTGATAAATAAGGCAAAAATGCTGTTTTCGAGCCCATCAAAGTAGAAAGCTCTCTTAAAAGTCAAAATTTCGATTGCCTATGGAATAACGGCTCATTTTTACGAAACAGGTACAGGACCGGATTATTCGTTGTTTTAGGAATCGTGGTTACGGTTTTGTTTTGTTTTCACTCGGCTTACGGGCGAGGAGAGCTAGATCTTCGTTTATGTTCTTTCGTCAACGGTTATCGGAGCTGTCACTCATGCAGTTTCGTTCAGCTGCTACGCTGTGGCAGCGGCTCTTGGGCAGAGCGCTCGGTCAGTAATCACTGGCATCACGCGCGCGCGAGTATCACGGTGAATCGATTATCGGAAAAATCACGTCATCACTAAATTCACCAATAATCGATAGACCTTTGACCCCTTCCCTAGGCATGGCAAGACCGACTTTCGCTTTTTCTCGGAGACGAAATCAGTACAACTCATCTCAGTTTGTTTCATTCCATTCGGAGTTAGTCATCCTCAAGCTTCGGGCTAATCTCCAAATTTGTTCATTTAATTAGAGAACGCGTTCGTTTATTAACTCAGCGCCCGGTCTCCGAAATTGCGGCTTTCGTACGCTTTCATCACGAGGCAATGTGGTTGGCCATCTTAGATTTAACGATTTGTCAACACACATGTGAATCTCGGAGCTTTCAGCGGGGATCGTTCACAACTGCGCTCGTTGCCCTCACCACACCACACACTATATATTACGTATGAAATGAGAAAGCAAATAGTGCAATGAGATCTGATCATTTTCCACCCGTCCCCACTCTCTCCCCATTACACCCACTCACCATTACACCAGGCTACTTAAAACACGTTTAAAAGTGTTGCTGTGAGAAAAATACGTTTTGAGTTTGGAACGAATTGGCATGCACATAAAATATGCCACATTTCGTGACAATTCTCAATACATAAGACTTTCCTTTTCCAATTCAGCCGATGCTCTCGCATAAATTTAGGGGTGAGGAACGAAATACTTAACACTCGAAAAATAGTTCAAGGCGCATTTCAGATGCTATGCAGAGCCTTACCGCAGTAAACCTTTAGAAGTCTCGACCCTAGATTATTTAAACATAACATAGACTAGTCGGCACTGACGAATTTACAACTCTTACTAAATAATATGACATCCGGTCTCGCAGCGTAGTCCGAGATATGAACTTACACAAACCATGCGCATGCTTGAGTCTCCGATCCCATGCGCTGTTTCGCCGAAAAACGGAACAAAGATCCCCTTGTTTTCATACGCATAATAATCTGAACCGTTGCTCGGGAATAGGGTCACGCGCGTGCCTAGCGCATCTGTAACCTATTTGCACACCATACCGCGAGCAATCACGCCAGTTAACCGATATATTCACAACCAATGGACCAATCCCTGAAGAACTAGATAACCAAAACCACACTCTCTCTAAAGTTCCTTCTCCCGCTATTGAACCTTCCTAATTTTGATATCAAGAAAGTCTCCCTTCCTGAAGCCAGTCTCCCGGCAATCTTCATCGAATTCAGAGCTCAGTCTTTCGTCAACCAACTTCGATTCAAGCTCTTTTATGAAGCCTTCATTCGGATCTTCGTACTAGCAATCTTATTGCAAGTATTTTCCTTCGAGTTCTTTGAATATGAATTCAATGATATTCAATTCAATGATATTGATTTGAAATATATATAGCTAGTAAACGGTCAGAAATCCGTCTCACTCCGTACATTTGTATAGAGCCGCAAGTGGCTCTCGCTGTACATATACAGGGTGAGGTACATAAAGTGTTACAGAGCAATAGTACTCAAACTATTGATCATATCCAGAAATGTTTCAGACAAAACTTTTCGAGAAGGCCGTCATAGTGGACCACCCTATTTTTTTATCGGTGGAGGCGCTGAAGCTACGTCAAGGTCAACTCCACTTTTTTAAATGGAACCATGTATTTTTTTCGATGACATTATTACCGATTTTAAGGATCCCAGGTAGGATTTTAAAGTCGCGCCTACGTTGGCGCAACGACGCTTGCCGGCGTTAGGACGTCGGCCCGACTCTGTTCGCCAACGTCGTTTTGGGGTCCAATAAACGTCCAAATGATAACGTCGGCCCGACGATCCTCCCAAACGTTGCGCCACAATATTTAATCGATGTTGGCCCTTCGTCGATTGCAACGTCGGCCCTAAGCCGATTGTTGCGTCGGCCCTGCGCTGACTGCGGAATCGATCCTACGTCGATCACCGCGTCGACCCTACATCCATTGCGGCATCGAACCTACGTCGTTCGCGCAATCGACCCTACGTCGTTTGTGACGATGGCACTACATTTACGAGAGGGTGTTTAAAGGAATAGCAGATTGACTATTTAAAAGAAAAAAGACATAGCATTAATAGAAATTTATTGTCAGTGATTGACGTATTGATGTCTGGCTTAGGTTATAAATATATTCAGTCTTATAACTTCATCAATATATTCAGTCTTACAACTTCATAAATATATTCAGTCTTACAACTTCATAAATATATTCAGTCTTACAACGTTATTAATATATTCAGTCCTACAACGTTATAAACGCTAGAATGGTAACAAAAATGTGAAGAAGGCCCAAAGGAACTATCAATCGTGTCTGCTCCCGAAACATACACGGAGAGAATTTTTAAGTATTTTTTACGGTGAAATCTCCCTAAAAATTACATTAAAAATTTGAAACCGGTGACAAATGTGCACATAGTGAAATATTGACACTAGCTTTTAATATTTTGCTTTCATTCATGTAAAAATTTAAGCAAGTAGCATAATTTTTTACATTTCTTTCAGTAAAAATTCTGACACATTCTCGTGTAGAATTTTAACAATGGGCTGCCTCAAAACTTCCAAGTTTCTACAGTAAAAATAACCTGGACAAACTTGAAATTTCTAAAATCCCTAGCGAAAAATGAATTCCCTATGATTAAATAAATACTCTATATACTGTATTTCTGAACATTTGTGTTCTCGATTGCTACTTATTTTAGCATATCATCTTTCCGTACCATTGTAGACGTCCTTTATCGAAGTTTCTTTTCACGTTTCTTTGTTTTCTTGCGTACAACTGCGTAGAACACGTTAGACTGCACGAGACCACGAGGCTTTCTTGGCCCATGTTTCGTACTATAATGCGCATGCGCGGTACCGCTGTTGCTAAGCAACGCGGGTCGGCGTCGTTCGTACTCGTCATACTGCGTCATACATAAGCCCACTCTCACAGCTTGCGTTCACGTATACGCACGCTCGCACACAGAGGTCACGCGTACGGTCAGGCGACGTAGCCCTAACTGATTTTACTATAAAGAACGTAAAATTCCGGTGGACGCACGGAAAATTTCGGCTTCCTTTTTTAAATTTTTATGGAAAACACGAAAATTTCTCAATGTTCCACTGAAAAATTTCATTTATATTAGCACTTTTTTAACTTATTGTCGTAATCTTTACGGTTCATGAAATTTTACTATTAATTTCAGTAAACATTCTGGAAAATATTTTAAATTTCTGTTACGCAAAAGTAAATTTTGATTCATTTCCATGAAAATTTATAATTTATTTCCTAAAAACCTGAAGAATTGCACATTTGTCACCGAGTTACTGTGATTTCGCAGTAAAAATTACTTAAAAATTCTCTCCGTGTAGCTGTTAGAAGTTGATTGGTGGGCAGAAGCGTTAACTTCGTTTTCCTCTTTATGGAGACGACGAAACTTTTTTACGCGATTATACGAAGACCTATTTTTATCCGCCATTGGTTAAATTAATTCCACTGTGGAATATCCACACCGTTTAGGTTGCGCGCTACACAATACTGTTCAGACAAGCTCAAAAGAAAATTCGAACGGTGGAGGTCGGGTACCAACGGTCTACTGGACTTTGTTTACGGTCAAGCATCGGTCGAGCTCTAGGTCTACAAAAAATGGTCACCTACACCCGTGCGACGATTACCCAGTGTCGGATTAAACGTGGCAGCCAACGTTGCGCGAAGTACTGATCGTAACGTCGGCGCGACGTTCGAACAACACTTTCGCCAACTCTAAGCCATTGTCGCGTCCCGACCGTCGGCTGTTTATTCGACGCCGTCTTACTGCCAAGGGTTGGCTGTATTCTGGGTCTGCACACATGGCCAACTACACCCGGGCGACGACTAGCCAGCGTCGGATGAACCGTGGTGACCAGCGTTGCGCCAACTATCAAGCGTACCGTCGGAGCGACGATCGAATAACGGTTGCGGCAACTCTGCGCCATAGTCGCCTTTCGATCGTCGACTGCCGAGCCATCGCCGCCTGATAGCCAACCATGGCTAGTACGTTTCGCCAACGCTGGCTCATCATAGGCCGTCGACCGTTGGCAGCCGACGTGTTGCCACGATACAGCCAAGCGTCGGCCGTACTCGGAACGTCGTAGACCCGCACATGGGATGTTGAGTCCCAAGTCGCAAATGATGATAAAATTCTGAAAATTTGGTATGTTTTTGTATGAAGTATTTCAGAGGTCGTGTAAAAATTTCACGACAATTAGGAAGCTCGTTATTGAACAATTAACATTCACAAATTAAATGTTGTTTTATAGAAACTGATGTAACTTTGCAATACGTTTTTTTTTTGCCCTCTCAATTTTGTAATATCTCCAATATACTGAAAGCAACGGAAATAAAACGAAGTTTATTGATACATTTTTTTTTAATTTCTTTTAAAAATCGTTTTTAACAAAATGTTAATTTTTCAATAACGAGCTTCTTAATCGCCGTGAAATTTTAACACGATCTCTTAAATACTTCATACAAAAACATACCAAATTTTCAGAATTTTCTTACCATTTTTTATTTTAACCCTTAAGGAGATTGAAGTAATGATGATAGAATTCTGAAAATTTGGTATGTTTTTACATGAAGTATTCAGGAGGTCGTGTAAAAATTTCATAACGATTAAGAAGCTATTTATCGAACAATTAACATTAACATGTTTCAAAGGGACTCAACATCCTTAAGACGAATTCAGCGACCTACAACGCAAGGTCTCGCATCCCTTCCGGATGTGACAAATAATTGATTTTTCATTTACCCTGAGTGATTCATACTTGGGCCATAAAGGATTGTCACGTCACGACCAAATGCGACTATGTATTTATTTTTCTCGCATTCCCTTATCTCGTTGAGCTCCGGCGAAGACGCAGGGTCTACGCGATTTCCCATGGAATTCGTGAACAGCTACTAGGCCTGATACGCGCGATAGCGGCATTCTCATTTTTCGACGGATCTTTATATTTTCTTTGGAGTTAGGCCTATCAAGGCGGAAATGTAGCCTATCGCTAATACAATGAGTAAGCGTCTCACGTACTTTCTGACGTGAGAGCACAGCTGTTTAACCATATCGAAAACAAATACACCTGCAGAACCAAAGGACCACCAGGACACTCGAATCGGAAACCCAACCCTGACATAAAATACCACGTGCATAGTCTGGCCTTATAGCGCGTGGTCTGGGAACTCGGGTTTTTTCCCTGAGTTCTGGTAACTCTGAGACGGATGTGAAATAAATTTATTCTGCAAACAAATTTAATTTGTTCAAATTTTGCATGTATTTATTCGTGTTGTATATATTCGTGTGTGTGTGCGTGCGCCTGTGTGTGTGCGTGCGCCTGTGTGTGCGCGTGTGTGTGTGGGGGGGCGGGGGGGGGGGGGGGGGGGTGTGGGTGGGTGTGCACGCGCGCGCGTGTGTGTGTGCACTAAACACATCCAAACGAGAAGACCTGTGGTAGGGGTTTTAACGATAAAACTGAGATGTGTATTGTGCTTGGTAATAGCAGCCCGATCGATAAATGTGCGAGGGCGAATTACCGCTTTGTTAGCAGGGGACACGTTTCCAAATAGTATGTGTATGAGGTGTAATGCCGAGGATCTTGTTTTCCGTGTAACATTTAGTAAATGACTTTGTAAGCATGAGGCGAGATATCAAAGTGGTGAAGGCTTATCGAGATCTAGAGGGGCTAGGGAAGAGGAGGGGGAGGACATAATCGGCGAGTCCAAGCGAATTATCGTCCTGACAAGGCACTTATCCTTCACTCGCTGTCTAACGAGGAAGTGTACCTAAGGGTTCGCAAGGAGGTTATCCTTTATCGATTTCACAAGTGGAGACGATAACAGCATTTCTTTTTGTGACATTCGTTTATACATTCATCTTCTATACCCCAATAGTTATTACAACCGACTGAAACGGGCTTTATAAAACGATATCATAGAGATTGATGTGCACTCTTACCGCGAGTACAACTTGGCACAAAATGTCAAAAATCAGTATATCGACACTTGTCGACACGCTTCGTTATGTATATATGTGCCCATTTTTAACCGTTGCTTTGTTGTCTGCGTGCTCGAGATAGTGGCCTCGGTTTACAAGTTGGTGGAGATGGAGAGCGCAAGTGACTCGCACATATCCGACTAGCGAATTTATCATCGCGGCGCTGCATCGCGTTGGGACCCTCGTATAGCAATCTTCTGCTGATAGCTTCGAACATCATTGAAAGTAGCTGTAAAGGTTGTACACACTCATGCACATTCACGCTCTGTCTCAACATGCTTGAAGTCCAGTATACACGTGGATGTAAGCGTGTAGGTGCTGAAATTAAATGCCAACATTTCGGCAGCGGGTTGAGGGCAGATTGACAAATAAAAAATGTCATGTCGAATTCTGCTTGTTTTGACTTTCTTTCCGAAAATATTTCGAACATAACATATCAACAGCGTTTTTCTTTCTTATTGTTGATCAGGGAATCGCCGATGACATTGGCAAATACCCGAATTCTGACTTGCTCCCTGGTATCAATTGACACCGAATAAGCTTTTCCTTCGGTTGTTCCCCTTTAAAAAAAATGAAGGCGTCAGCTCTAGTGATCTTGCTGTAGTGTGTGGAGAATCGATCACCTGTACCTTGGTGCCTGAAGGGACCAGTGCAGGTGCAATACGTCTCAATTTTTTTCAGTTAGGAATACAGACGAAAAATTATGCCGTGCCAGTAGACACCAAGAAATATTTCACACCTCAAATCATTGGTGCAGTTTGCGAAATCGATCTGGATTGATGTCTCACTGCAATGCATGCATGTCTCAATGCAAGGTAATCATTTGTTACAATGAAATGCAATGCAGGCAGTAGTACAAGAGTCCAGCGTTTTCAGCATTTCCTCCAACACATAAGTACGAAGACCCAGTATTGCTATTCTTCTATTTTTTTTTAAATTCTTCTCGGCAGCAAAGCCAAAGCAAAATAACCTCAACAGGACTTCTTGTATTAGGCAATCGAATTTGCTACTGACGTATTGGCATTCGATAACCCTGTATATACAGGTAGGACCATTTAACGTGACCACCTCAAATATCTCCGTTGCCTTTAGAGCGACGAAAAAATGTCAGGTCATTTGATTGGTTTCGAAGGGCTGAAATAGTGGTGAAAAACCATTGTTGTCCAGGTCATAGTTATTGCGTTCTCAAGGGCATAGATGGTATTTCAAATGAGAACATGTTTTTTTTTTTAATTAAGACGTTCTAGCTGATATTCAGACGAATCCAATAACCTATGGTATCGTGACCCGAAAATAATGTTTCACCAAAATATTTTGGTTCACCAAATATTTACCAAAATATTTTGGTGAATACTTAACAAATATAATATTTAGTAAATATAAAACGTGCCCATGAAAAAATTGCCGACACGAACAATACGGCCGATGTCCGGCCCAGTACTGGCTAACCGATTGTTGGCAACCAATGTTGGCCCAAAATTGAAACAACGGTTCTGCCATTTTTCAGTCGACCCTCTTTTCGGAGCCCGGCATCCGACATCGAGCCGATGTGGGGACAGTACCGGTTAACGACCTAGGGCCGACTGTTGCCGTAGACGAAGAAGCCGACCGTGGGCCAATACTGTCTGCCGTTAATTGTCCTGCGTTCATTTCTAATCCCGGCAACCGGTACTATACCAATGTCGGGCCAGTATCGGCTGCCCCGGAGAGCCGACTGTTGGGGTGGACTACTGGAGCCGACCATGGGCCAATACTGTTCGCCAATAACTGTCCTACGTTCATACGTAATCTCGGCATACCGCAATATGCCAATGTCGGGACAGTATCGACTCACGACGAAGAACCGACTGTTCGCGTCAATAGGTTGAACCAATCACGAGCCGGCATCACTCCCCGTTACGTGTCTTATGAATTGCTCGCCAGTCGCCATTCAGTGTCGTATCGATGCAGACCGCGAACAAAGAGTAGCGTCCATCGTCGCTTTTTCGTGCAACAGTAATTTTTTCCCTTATGCTCTTACCGTATTCTCAATATGAATAAACAAAAGAGATATGATAAACTGAAAAAAGTGTGAAAAAAATTATGTTGGAATAAACTGTTATTGAAGCACGAAAAATGTGTCATGAATCAAGAGTCGTGTTTGACAGAGAAAAAAATCCTCGAAAATAATGTTAAAAAAGCGGAGTGTGAGAACACTCTTGAGTATGTGGAAGACATTATTGAACACGGGACGATAAAAATGATGAAAATGAAAACTAAAAAATGGTAACACGAGTGCCCGATAATGCCCTGAGTTGTATCGGTCGATACTCGGGGCATTATCGTACCACTGTTGGTTATGGACTGGACCAAGGTTGGCACGATATTGGCTTGAACTTGGGCCAATGTTGGCACAGGCGTCGGGCCGCTCTTAATACCAACGATGGCATAGTCTTGGGCCGACCTTGGCACGAGCGTCAGCACCAACGCTGGTACGATATTGGCTGTACCTTGGGCCAACCTTGGCACTACTGTCGGGCCGGTGTTGAGTCCAACGTCGGTACGATATCGGTAGCCAGCCTTGGCCCGAGGATATCATTCCGACAACGGTCCATTAATGGACCGACATTCATGCCAGAGAACGGCCAACCATACAGGAGAGTTGGCGCACTACTGGGCCAATGTCGGACCAGTTGTACATTTTTTCATGGGTGAACTAGTACCGTCGTTTAGTGATTTTTTGCTTGCATGTACTTTGGCCAGAATGAGATTGCAACCCTACTCAAACATTTATTCCAAGTGGCGCATGTTTTCGGCAGACAAACGCTTAACATTAGTTTCAGCTAAATATATTATTCTTTCATATAAGTGCTTCAAACAAGCTTATAAGTCCTCTGCCGCACTAAATACAGTAACAGTCATATCTGCTTTATTTGGATAAAATTTAAACTTTGACATACTAATTTATACGGCGGATGTAATTCGCAATTATTTTCTCTACTTATATTACGACCTCCCTGATACTAAGATGCTGACGAATTTTATTCAAATGTAAGAGATAGAGCAGCACTAGCAGAAAGAGCAGATTTAAAAGTCGAATCTGTAGATTTGCTACCTTTTGGTTTTTGATGAACTTGGACCCCAATGCCATATTCGAATAGCATATGACAATACTTCGATAATTTTCGGTGCACGCAAATCTTTCCCGTTATGTATAGTCACTATATTTTGCAAATCTTGAAGAGGGCCATATTACATCCTGGCGAATGGGCCTTCGTTCGTCTAGGTGTCTTCTCTCGGTTATTCCCACTATCCTCATTTGCCGTCATTCATACTTATTAGTATGAATCTAACAATAAGACGCGTAATAGCATAAAAAGGAATATGCACTCTAGCAGTATCGCCAGTCATCGACTTTTCCTATCACATTGGATTTCAACAAGAACACGATCTCAGGCAAATATTCCACGAAAAGCCACAGCACAAAAAATCAAACAGGAACTCACTTCAAAAACCTTACGCTGGCCCATCTGCATGGAGACAAAGAGTAGCCTGCATGATTCGACCCGGTAATCAGAGCGGAGTATAAAAACATCCGAGCCGTCGGAATCAAACGATCAGTGCGCTATCGCGAACGACTTGGCGCGAATTCCAGCTACACACCTCACGCGCATTCGATCACCAAAGGGAATAAACAGCGAATTTGGTCCTACCATCAGTGCTATTATTTCTAAGAAGAGAAACCAAAGATTGCCTCCCACTCACTCAAAAAAATGGCATGCAAACCACAAAGGGTCAGTGTGCAAAGTCGAAGCACTCTCGCGTCGACTACCATCGAATCGAGTTCTTCTATCGAATCTTAATCCAGCAGCCTAACGAATGTCTCGAATTAACTTTCATCGAACAGTCTTCATTTTCCGGTCACGAAAGTTTTATTTTACACCTGTATAATTTCTATCATCGGTCCGTAAAGATCAGTCACAATTCATCGACCTTGCGCCTAGTTCATATTTCTATTCGCGCGCAGTGCCCGTCCTAATAAATACGTGAAATAAATACACGCACGAGCGTAAAATCCTGCGAGCGCCTTACGAGCAATTGTATGAGCGAGCGCACCAGGTCAAGAACGAAGGCCCTTGTATTGCGAGCGAGAACAAACATCCACGCAACCGAGCGTGCAAGCGAGCGAGCGTCGAACACACAACCAATGTAAGCTGGCTATATCTTTTTTGTCTTATATCATTCATCGTAGCCCTGATCGCTTCACCCGCCTAGGATCTTATAATAAATATCATCGTGTGAATCGTACGCAAGTCTCTCGAATTGTTCCCAAAATACCTGCCCAATCGCGGAAAGTACGTACCGCCACTTTTCACACACACACACACACACACACACACACACACACACACACACACACACACACACACACACACACACACACACACACACACACACACACACACACACACACACACACACACACACACACACACACACACACACACACACACACACACACACACACACACACACACACACACACACACACACACACACACACACACACACACACACACACACACACACACACACACACACACACACACACACACACACACACACACACACACACACACACACACACACACACACACACACACACACACACACACACACACACACACACACACACACACACACACACACACACACACACACACACACACACACACACACACACACACACACACACACACACACACACACACACACACACACACACACACACACACACACACACACACACACACACACACACACACACACACACACACACACACACACACACACACACACACACACACACACACACACACACACACACACACACACACACACACACACACACACACACACACACACACACACACACACACACACACACACACACACACACACACACACACACACACACACACACACACACACACACACACACACACACACACACACACACACACACACACACACACACACACACACACACACACACACACACACACACACACACACACACACACACACACACACACACACACACACACACACACACACACACACACACACACACACACACACACACACACACACACACACACACACACACACACACACACACACACACACACACACACACACACACACACACACACACACACACACACACACACACACACACACACACACACACACACACACACACACACACACACACACACACACACACACACACACACACACACACACACACACACACACACACACACACACACACACACACACACACACACACACACACACACACACACACACACACACACACACACACACACACACACACACACACACACACACACACACACACACACACACACACACACACACACACACACACACACACACACACACACACACACACACACACACACACACACACACACACACACACACACACACACACACACACACACACACACACACACACACACACACACACACACACACACACACACACACACACACACACACACACACACACACACACACACACACACACACACACACACACACACACACACACACACACACACACACACACACACACACACACACACACACACACACACACACACACACACACACACACACACACACACACACACACACACACACACACACACACACACACACACACACACACACACACACACACACACACACACACACACACACACACACACACCCATACATACACACACATCCCCTTTTTACGCTCATCCCGTGCTATTGCACTAGGCGTAGGCAATAAAGCGAAAAACGTAATTTTATTATCTCCTCCCTTCTAGATGTGACAGCCAATCATCATGCTAGAATTCGCTGAAGCTTTTTTGGTTTGTTCGAGGTTGACCCTGATATCCCAAAAACCTAAAGGCAGCGTGTGTTCGGTCAGGGCTAGCAGCGGAACCATCTCTGTTCGGGCGTTCGCGCTCCATTTGACGTTTTATAATTCCCAGACTACAATATAGTGAACGCTGCGGATGTAGAAAGGGACAAATATTCTCAAAAAAAAAATCACTATCAAAATGAGCAAAAGAACAGAAGACGATTTTTTCGAAACGTCATGCTTCGTCGGTCTCTCTTGAATTGATTTTGGATACAATCTTAGATTCTGCGTCTAAAATTACTTTGCGAATCGTGAAGATTTTATTTCTCACCTCATGACTCTTTCTCAATACTAAAAAAAACAGGGTCAATTAATTTGATTAGTTTTTGTATGGGCTTTCGGAATGCAAAGAACAAGGTTGCGACTCTGAGGGTGAACATTGAGAGAAAAATTAAAGACGGTTTGGAGAAAGCCCTTCGCCTCTTAGAACACCGAGAGTAACATGTTTCTCAACGTCAAACAGAAACTCCGAAACAAAAAAGTACACGCTTGTTCTACCAATAAGAGCGAGGTCACATATTTAGGTAGCATGATATCTGGTGAGGGAGCAAAGACTAGCTTACATCGCAGGGAGATAAACAAAAAAGTTTGCATAAAATAGCTGCGATTCTGGCCGAATATAGTCCCCGAAGAGCGAATTTCATCGTCATTAATTTGCGCAAAAACGGATATTCGGGCTTTCACTCTTCCGCCAATATAGACCCTCGTATAGTGATCAGTTGCTGCGTTTCGGTCCTATGTACATTAAGTATTAATGCTGCCGTGCGCTTACGTAGAAAGAATAATCTAAGCCTCTTTGTTGCCAAAATGGAAAAGTCAATTTGGCTGAAGTTCTTCGACCCCCGGACCCCTGATTTCTAAAAACGAATCTTTCACCCATAACTAGCTATCTGTTGCCGGCTTTAGCGCTAGTCGCGATTGTCTCTATCTGCTTGCTCCGAGTGCTTTATTTACATACATATTGCCAATGTTGTTTATATAGTAGCGGGTTCATATTATACTGTACGCATGTTTCTTAATTACCACAGAAATTCTATTGAGTACAGCTTGAAATCCATAACTTGTTGATGCAAGCAACGGGAAATATCGACGGAATCTATATAAATTAAGATGATATTTCCGGTATGATGGTATGCATATTTACAAGCGCATATGCGTCCGTTTTTATTCATTAATGCCTGTATATCGTGACGGAAGTTGACACGCTTTTAGGACAACGCGCCAGCTGCGAGTGCCCGAGTCTCTCATGGCTAAATGTAGAGGACCATTTAGTTTTCGTAACATAAAAATATCACCCTTAATCATAATCAGTCATACAGTTTTGCTTAAATTCCACTGAAACACTTTTAAAATGTGTGCCTAACACTGTTTTTCTCCCTCATGTGGTGGCTGTTGCTTCATCTGGAGAAAGTTCATTTTTCTGGCATAGGGAAAACAAAGTTGTTCTAGGTACTTTAAAATACTGCGCTACATCGAAAATACCTCGATACTTCGTCTCAATCTTTTCGTTTTCATTTTGATTTTAAAGACAGCATTCTAAAAAAGAAATGTAACACATGATATAAAGAGGTATCCCACCATTTAAACATAAAGCCGGCAATACATGTTGGTCCGAGGTAGCCGAGTGAAAGCAAATGCCAACGTATAGAGAGCCTATTTGTGTAGGTTCCTCATTGCTGGTGCCTTGGTAGCACTTGCTTATATCAATTTACCTACAATTGCGTTGGCTGAGGCCCAACCAACGTTTATTGCCGGCTTTTCAGATAGAGAAAAAGGGATAAACCCAATTATGGAATATTCCATGATTGTACTCCCAGTGACTCTCTAAATTTGAAATTTCAGACCGGTCCAAACTCGTCTTCGTATTTTACAAGTAACAACACCTAAACAATATAATGACGCGACAATATTGAAGTGCGAAACGAAAGTGTGTGAATGAAATACAATACGATTACCTTGTACTGCACCTTAAACTGTTTGTTATAGAGAAATGAGGTATTCCATATTAAGGATACACTGTAAAAAAAGATATGAAATTTACAATACATTTAAGATACAAAGGAATTGAATTTTACGAACTCAGTAGATGAAATTAAATTTGACACACTTGTATCGTAAATTTAAAACAGAAACATGAAATTCTGACGTGGATATAGAATTTAATAGATGGAACATGGAATTTCAAAGACAAGTTTGTAAATTTGTGGAAAATGTATTGCATTAACCCGTATCTTCAATTGAAAATTACTACAGATCTATAATAAATCAACTATAAAAAACAGAGCACTAAAAATACAAAACAAGTTTGAAATTTATTTACAGCGGCCTGGAAAATATAATATATGTGAAACTGAAGTTTACGATACGTACAATGCATGATCACAACAGATTTATTTAAAAGTGCGAAACTGGAATTGAAAAAAAAATTCATAAACGCTGATGAAAATCACGTGAAACAATGTGAAAATTATATTAAATTTACACTTCATTTAAGGGACAAAAGAATTGAATTTTACGAACTCAGTAAATGAAATTGAATTTATGATACCTGTACCGTAAATTTAAAACAGGAACATGAAATTCTAACATGGATATAGAATTTCATAGATGCAACATGGAATTTCCAAGAAAAGTATGCAAATTTACGGAAAATGTATTGCATCAACCCGTGCCTTAAATTAAAGATTACAACAGTTATATATTAATTCAACTATAAAAAACAGAGTATTGAAAATACGAAATAAGTTTGAAATTTATTTACAGCTGCCTGAAAAATATAATACATGTGGAACTGAATTCTGCGATATGTGCAATTTATGTTCACGGGAGATTTATTTAAAAGTGCGAAACAGGAATTGAAAAAAAAATTCATACACACTGATCAAAATCACATGAAACACTTTAAAAATTTATATAAAATTTACAATACATTTCTGATACAGAGTAAATGAATTTTACGAACTAAGTAGATGGAATGAAGTTTGGGACACTTGTACAGTAAATGAAAAACAGGAACATGGATGTGAAATTGAATAGATGCACCGTGGAATTTTCAAAACATGAATTTCAAAATTTTTTGAATATATATTGCAGTAACCGGTATTTTCAATTGAAAATGCCAACGTTTGTATATTAATATATGTATGTAATCATACTCTTGAAAAATCGTTGTACGTAAAGTATACATTTTTAAGCTGCCTACGCGGTCTATATATTTACACGTGGCGCTGTATATATGTTCTCCAAAAAAGTGTGATGAGAAAAGCGTGGTGGTGATATGTTATAGCGAATTACATGATTAAACGGACTTACCTGTAAGTGAAGTTCGATCATGATTGTATAAAGCGCTTCTTCCGAATAAATCATAAAGATATCGCAGTTTTTGGATTTCCTTGCAAAACACTTTAAACCAAAGAATGCGGATTGTAATTCCAGATAGTTTATATGTAGTTTGCGCTCTCGTTTGCCCCAGTAACCATGGGTTCTTTCATTATTGCAACATGCACCCCATCCTGATGTCGAAGCATCCGTGAATATTTCGAGCGTAAAATTTCTTGCCGTAATCGGGTTATATTTCGTCATAATATTATTTTTCCACCAGTTAAAATCCGTCGATAAATATCTTGGAATTTCCATGAAACACTCGAAATTATTATTGCAAGATTTTAAAGCCCAGTATTTTTCTCTTTCAAAGTCCTTTAGATGCACCCAACCGTATTTAACAGCCAAGCAACACGACCCAAGGATACCAATAAGCGTTGCAAAATCTCTTATTTTACATTTTCGTTTTAAACTGAACTTGCGTATTTGGTCTAATGTCTTTAATTTTTCATCGATTGGAAGTTCGACGATCATTTGTTTTGAGTCAAAGATGAAACCTAAAAACCTGCGCTTCTTTTCAGAGATAAGTTGGCTCTTTTTTTCATTAATGATAAAACTGAGTTTTTTCAAAATTGAATACGTCTCTGAGATATTATTTAAGCATTCCTCGTACGTGTTGCCAGCTAGTAGTATATCATCAAGATAAACTACTGAATGGTACCCTAAATTTCTCAGATATGCGAAGACAGGTTTTAAAATCTTTGTAAAAACGTATGGCACAGTGCTAAGGCCGAATGGCAAACAAACGAACTCGTAAACCTCCCGCGCGAAAATGAATCTCAAATATTTTCGATCTAAATCCAAAATTGAAATAAGATGATAGGCGTCTTTGAGGTCCATTGTTGCCATAAATGAATCTTTTTGTATTATTTTCATACACGTTCTAGCGTCTTCTAATTTGAAATGGATTGGTCTGAGATATTCATTCAGTTTTTTCAAATTTAGGATTAACGTATTGGAGCCATCAGGCTTTGGTTCCAAAACAATGTTTGATATAAACTGATCGTTTACCGGCATACATTTATGAATCGCACCTTTCGTCATTAATTGAGAAATTGATTCCGATAACTGGTGGCATTCTGTTTTTGACCAGATCTGTTTCGCTGGAGGTGCAGTTTGTTTTACTATTTTTTCAAACGGTATCTCGTATCCATTAATCCATTTGAGAATTATTGGATCTGATTTTATACCTCTCCACGCCTTCGTAAATTGTGTGAGCCTACCGGCAAGAATACTCATATTCACCTCTATCGTCTCCTCTGAGACTGACGTTGGTATGAGTTTCCGTGGAACTGGGATCTCGATTTTCGGATCCCGTAAGTGTTCTGGTTCGAGGGTTTGTTTGGGGTGTACGTCGTGTTATTTTGCCCGCCCGAAGCCTTCTGTTGATGTTAGTAGCGTGGCGAGCCTCTGAAGTTTTTTGGCCTAGCTTTTTGTGCTAGTGGTAGTTTGGTAGCTGGCTTCAACTCCTGGGATGAGCGTTGTAACATTTTTGCCGCTTTTACGTGTTCGTCCAATTTTTCCCCAAACAATAGCTCATTTGCTACGGTTTGTGGAAGGGTGTCTCGTACTGAAGGATGTATATTTTGTAAAATGAGACGCCTCCTAATCACGTTTTCTTCGTGCAGTATGTCGGATAGGATTCGACATGCATCGCTGAGATGTTCCACGCATGCAATTTTGTCCTTCGCATCGGTCTGTAACATTTGCGTCGTGACCTTTGCTATTGCAGCAGGAGAGGTACAAATTTGTCTCTGAGTGATAACGATGCGCTCGTCTCTCTTCAGTGTATTCTCTTGCAAGGATGCTTTGACCTCGAGATTCCAAGCTGGAGGTTCCATTCGTTTGCAATTTAGTGGCGGGTCGTATTTTTTGGTTAGGTCAATCCTAACCTCCTTTGGAAGGCCTGCCAGAATTATTTAATTCATCCGCGCAGCCAGATCTTTGTGAATGGGTTCAGCGAGAACCGATTCCTGAGTTAATCTTTTTCCTAGAACTGGCAATACTTCGATATCAAGCTCTGTGTCTTGAGGAGTACACTCTGTCGGGCCATCATCAGCCAATTGCGTATGATGATTTGCTGCGGCGGCTGTATCGGATTTTTCGGTCTGAACCGGTGTCCCATCAATGACTCGGGTTATTGAGGTGTCATCTACATCTCGATCAGATCCATCGAATTTTTCTTCATCGGTCTCGTGCTCTGAGCAGTCCCACGGCCCTTGTTGAAGCGACGAATGTGAGGAATCTCGTCTCGAAGCTTCCGAGACATCACCTATCGGCAAAAGTTCTCTTTTGAGAATTTGTGATGATCGGGCATCTACTTTCATAGCTGAACGTGAGTGGGTTGGACCCACTCAGGTCTAGAGTTGCGATCCATTGATAATGACGTTAGTCCGTGTGCCAGTTGGACCAGCACACGAGTGTCAAGACCACGATTTTCATCGGGTTGGTCGAAGAAGCAAAAAATTTATCCACGTGTCAGTTGGACCGACACGCTGGCACAGAGGGTTGGTTAAATTCCTCATTTCTGCCGTGTGTAATCGATGTCTGGAACACAGGGACAAGGATAACATTTTATTTACTAACCGTGTTTTTTTTGTTTTCTCGATTTATTCTTTTTCTTCTGTCGTTTGCTTAATTTCTTTTCGTAACGCTTGAGGCGTTTCTGTATCCTATTTTCCTTGTTTTCACTGTCGTCAGATGAATCGGACGAATTTTCACATTTCCTTTTTCTTGAATTCATTATCTTGACACTTTTCTGAAACACGTCTGTCGCTCCCGGCACAGAAAAGAAGAATGACGAACACGCCACGCAGGAGACGGGGAAACGAAACAAAATGTTTGTTTGGCTGTTTACCAGCTTTACAAACTGCGGCAACACTGGTATAGAGTGAGGGACTACAAGTTGATATTGAGGAAGAGGCGCAAAATACAATCCCAAATATTTTGCTGAAGCAGTTAAACAAAATTATCATCAAGTTACAGATATATTCTGAGCAACGCAAAAATTGGTAAGAAATAATAAAAATTGGTAGTCGAATATATATTTATTAATAATATAAAAGTACATTTTTCATTTTTTTGAAGTCATCGTGCATTAAGTACGGCTTTTATCAAATACGAAATAGGAGAAATCGAGAAGAAAAACGCCTCGCGAGCGAACGTAGGCCTTGGGGAAACGGAGGGGTAGAGCATTCGGGTCGGCAGGCTCCTGCACGTTGGTCGGTGGTGTGTCGTGTGTTGTATTAATCGTGCATTAATCTAGAATACAAGTGAGACTTTCAAGTTTTTATTGAAATAATTTTCTACCTATGATTGAACATTTCATTTTGGATTCTTGAATTGCGAGACAATTATTTGAAACAAAATTAGTTTTTTTAAAAAAAGCTAAACGGGTACCCGGCGTTCCACGGTACCGCCATTGTAAAAAGTTTTGTACCCAACCCTTCCTCGCGGGACCCGTGGCGCGTTCGGTACATGTCACCGCGCTCGGCTCACGTCGGCCGCGCTCAACCCACCTCGGCCGCTCGCGACGACCGATGGTCGCGCTTAGTTCGCGTAGCGCCCGAGGGTCGGCGCCTTGTTCCGCACTTTCACATAGCCACTCGCAGCTTCAGTCGGGCTTATAACCCGACCACCGGCTACGATCGTCCTGGAAAGAACAGACGCGTTCGCAGCTCGTGCACGCGTCGGAGAGTACCGCATACCCGTTACCTCTCCATATCCACGCTAGAGTCGCAGTTCGTGAACTCGCTTATCCGAAAGGAAATTATTTTCCCCTTTTTGCGCCGCCCGGTGTTGAAGGAAGATATCACACAAAAACCACCTTCTCTTTTTACCTCTAGCTCCCGTCGAGGAGGATAAATACGAGCCACAATTTCAGTGGGCTCAATTATCAATTTCTCAAATAAACTTAATACTTAGGATCAGTAATTTTAATACACACCCGTATGTTGATATTAGCAAATGGTTCTTGAATTTAATATACACTCGTATATTGATATCAGCAAGTGGTTCTTGATTTCAATATACATGGATGTGAACATTTTTTTACACGTGCATTATTTTTCAAACGCACTAGTATATTAATATTACGGAGCTACACTTTTATTTTTAAAATAACCTGCTTTGGATTTTCAAAACATTATCTGAAATTTCATAAATGGCGTCCGCATAAAAACATCATACACTTGTGTATTCATTTTTATTCAGAAGCTTTTTACAGGGTACATTAAAGGTAATACTTTGGTTCTGTGAAATTAATACACACCCGTATGCTGATATTAGCGAATGATTCTTGAATTTAATATACACTCGTATATTGATATCAGCAAAAGGTTCTTGATTTCAATATACTTGGATGTGATTATTTCTTTACACGTGCATTATTTTTCAAACGCACACGTATATTAATCCTACGGAGCTACACGTTCATTTTTCAAATAAGCTGTTTTGGATTTTCAAAATCGTATCTGAAATTCCATAAGCGGTATCCGCATAAAAACTTCCTATCCTTGTGTATTAATTTTTATACAGAAATTTTTTACAGTGTACTATTCCATATTCGGTTACTTTCCTCTATATTTTCGCAATAACGGCCGGCAAGAGAAACACTGGCGTAGCCAGCTTTAACAACAGCGTGCACTAAAGTAACGCAACGATAACAATTTATTTAACATTCTCATTCGTTAATGAGTCTTTCCTATTCCTTCAAACGATGACAATACCGAATTAACATAAAATCAGAGTCCCGATAGCATTTACTAACCCTAGTGCTTTTGGAGTAGGTACTTGCATAACGGTGGTACGACATTCATTCGCGAACAAAAAGGTACGACAATAATTTGCGCGCCGTAGCATGTCGTTACAACGATATCGTACGCGATGTTCTACATAATATAGATTCTCAAAACTGAATTCCTGTAACGAAAGAACGACCTTATCCGTAAGTTTGTATTTAAACAGTGGCGGCAAAGCGTAACGACTACCCTGAGTTGAAGCCTTATATACGCGATTTTGTCGATTTTCGTACGTACATTTACAGAAGTCGTGATAGAAAAGCGACGCATAAATGGCTTTTATAAATACAATATTTATTCAATCTCTCAACTAGCTAACAAAAAAAAGAATAACGGAAATATTACAAAACGGCGAAATTATTGGCCAGTAAGTGAATAAATTTTCTTGGTGCACGACTCGATGGTCAAAGTCCTCGGCGCCGAACTGAGTGTCCGAAAAAATGGCCATATTTATAACTACAAAATGAATGACCCTTCGGTGTGAACCAACAATTTTTTTTCTGACATGGTAATATGGGAGTACTCAAAGCTTTTCACTCAAGTTTCTACTAATAAATTATTTACTTGGAAAAGTTGGTAATCAGTATTATTACTTATCGGGGTTCACGCGATCGGTAGGTATTGATAAATAAAATATGCTGTACAAATTTCAAAGCGATCGGAACCTCTGTTCGTGAGTTTGAACAGTCACCAGGTGAAAAAAAGCCATTCGTGGGAAAACGGCTTTGATGTGAGCGATACGAATCACCGCGCGGTATCTACGATAATATATTATATTACCTTATTCAATGACAGCTTTCGCCTTATGTGCGGCCTACTTCGGCATCTAAAACGAGCATGCTAGAAACGATTTAGATTTCCTCTAGAATGCTTCCCTAGAAAGCATGCTAGAGCGAATTCGGTATAGTGCGCGACGGTCATCTCCCTACTTCGACGAAAATAAGAGTTTGGACGCTCCAAATGCTGTAACTTCAAAATTTAGTTAAAATTATTAATTCTGAAGAGCTCACAATATTTTTCAAAGTTCAGGCTAAAATCATATTGAAAGAAAAAAAACATAATTTTTCTCGCCTGTGTATAAGGTATTCAGAACCCGGAGAAACGCTTTCTTGAATTATGGCACGTGTTCACGCGAGAAGCAAACATCTATGATCTATAATAACATGACGACGCTATCTAGAAGAAATCATTTCTCTGTGAGAGGACGGTAACTCTCGAGATCATACGCCCTACCGCGTTTGCACTAGCAATCTGTTCTTTGCGTAATTCCTAAGGACAAGTTGAGAATTGGCGTAATATTAGCACGCCATTAGAATTACTTCTTCGTAATAGCAATTGTAAGGCTTACCAAAAAATTATTCTAGTCAAACAGTGCCGCATTGGACCGCATGCACGACGATTTTGTGACGTGGACAAGAACCGGTTGCAATTTTTGAAGACGTTCCACTTCGACATCTGATTTTTCAAATACTTTTTAATTATGGGAGCTACCTGTCTTAAGATGAGGTTGGATATTTTCAGGAGCTAAAAAGATGGAAGGTTATCTATTGAAATTTAATGTGTATACGAATACACAACTTATGTATGAATTCATCAATAATCGATTTTTAAGAGGCCAGGAAAGCAAGACGATCTTTCTCTCCTCAATGACCCGAGTTCCGGTAGGATTGTAGGCGGTAATTCTTTGTTTAAAAATTCAATTGGAAAGTGATATGGAGGGAAAAAGTCAGACTCTGGGCGAAATTTGCAAATATGTAAACCAGGTTATCAAGTTTGTATGGAGGAGAGATAGCCTCAGTATATTCTTTAGACGACTGTAAGTATTATTTTATCATCAACAGGAACCAGGATAGAAAAACTGAATGAAACTATGCGCAATAATTTACGGTGAATACTACGCATATCCAAGTCGCCCAGAGCTTCTGTGGCGTGCGAAAAAGCTTACACTTTATTTAATTTTAAGTTGTTAGACGGTCATCTATCTTCTGTGAACAGAATCCTCAAAGACAATAGTAATATAAATAGGGGGTCTCGAAATGACCTGCAATTTCAAAGTGCGCGCCACTTCTTTGTGGCGGATAGAGTACTAATCTTTGACAACTGGCATTAGGAATAAGTATTGAGGTTTAGTTATGGAAAGATACACAATCGAACAACGCGTAGAAATTGTGAACATTTACTCCAAAAACGGTGAAAACTTTGCAGAGACCGCTCGAACTGTCCGCACGTGTTTTGGTCAGCATAACGCTCCATCTCGTACCAGTGTGGTGAATTTAATAACAAAATTTGAGGTTAGTGGTTTAATACTAACCGCGAAAAGCAGTGGCCTTCCTCGTACCCGGTCGGTCGAAGGAAATCATAGCCGCACTGACAAGGAACATCTCTCAGATGACACCCTTCGATTTTGTTGAAATTTGACGATATTATAAAGTACCGAAAAGTAAGCGACCCAGGTAGGATTTTAAAGTCGCGCCTACGTTGGCGCAATGACGCTTGCCGGCGTTAGGACGTCGGCCCGACTCTGTTCGCCAACGTCGTTTTGGGGTCCAATAAACGTCCAAATGATAACGTCGGCCCGACGATCCTCCCAAACGTTGCGCCACAATATTTAATCGATGTTGGCCCTTCGTCGATTGCAACGTCGGCCCTAAGCCGATTGTTGCGTCGGCCCTGCGCTGACTGCGGAATCGATCCTACGTCGATCACCGCGTCGACCCTACATCCATTGCGGCATCGAACCTACGTCGTTTGCGCAATCGACCCTACGTCGTTTGTGACGATGGCACTACATTTACGAGAGGGTGTTTAAAGGAATATCAGATTGACTATTTAAAAGAAAAAAGACATAGCATTAATAGAAATTTATTGTCAGTGATTGACGTATTGATGTCTGGCTTAGGTTATAAATATATTCA
The DNA here is from genome assembly GCA_951751655.1 of Ophion costatus. Lineage (NCBI taxonomy): Eukaryota > Metazoa > Arthropoda > Insecta > Hymenoptera > Ichneumonidae > Ophion > Ophion costatus. Next base: position 36,010,972 of record OX632360.1, read on the forward strand.
GTCTTATAACTTCATCAATATATTCAGTCTTACAACTTCATAAATATATTCAATCTTACAACTTCATAAATATATTCAGTCTTACAACGTTATTAATATATTCAGTCCTACAACGTTATAAACGCTAGAATGGTAACAAAAATGTGAAGAAGGCCCAAAGGAACTATCAATCGTGTCTGCTCCCGAAACATACACGGAGAGAATTTTTAAGTATTTTTTACGGTGAAATCTCCCTAAAAATTACATTAAAAATTTGAAACCGGTGACAAATGTGCACATAGTCAAATATTGACACTAGCTTTTAATATTTTGCTTTCATTCATGTAAAAATTTAAGCAAGTAGCATAATTTTTTACATTTCTTTCAGTAAAAATTCTGACACATTCTCGCGTAGAATTTTAACAATGGGCTGCCTCAAAACTTCCAAGTTTCTACAGTAAAAATAACCTGGACAAACTTGAAATTTCTAAAATCCCTAGCGAAAAATGAATTCCCTATGATTAAATAAATACTCTATATACTGTATTTCTGAACATTTGTGTTCTCGATTGCTACTTATTTTAGCATATCATCTTTCCGTACCATTGTAGACGTCCTTTATCGAAGTTTCTTTTCACGTTTCTTTGTTTTCTTGCGTACAACTGCGTAGAACACGTTAGACTGCACGAGACCACGAGGCTTTCTTGGCCCATGTTTCGTACTATAATGCGCATGCGCGGTACCGCTGTTGCTAAGCAACGCGGGTCGGCGTCGTTCGTACTCGTCATACTGCGTCATACATAAGCCCACTCTCACAGCTTGCGGTCACGTATACGCACGCTCGCACACAGAGGTCACGCGTACGGTCAGGCGACGTAGCCCTAACTGATTTTACTATAAAGAACGTAAAATTCCGGTGGACGCACGGAAAATTTCGGCTTCCTTTTTTAAATTTTTATGGAAAACACGAAAATTTCTCAATGTTCCACTGAAAAATTTCATTTATATTAGCACTTTTTTAACTTCTTGTCGTAATCTTTACGTTTCATGAAATTTTACTATTAATTTCAGTAAACATTCTGGAAAATATTTTAAATTTCTGTTACGCAAAAGTAAATTTTGATTCATTTCCATGAAAATTTATAATTTATTTCCTAAAAACCTGAAGAATTGCACATTTGTCACCGAGTTACTGTGATTTCGCAGTAAAATTTACTTAAAAATTCTCTCCGTGTAGCTGTTAGAAGTTGATTGGTGGGCAGAAGCGTTAACTTCGTTTTCCTCTTTATGGAGACGACGAAACTTTTTTACGCGATTATACGAAGACCTATTTTTATCCGCCATTGGTTAAATTAATTCCACTGTGGAATATCCACACCGTTTAGGTTGCGCGCTACACAATACTGTTCAGGCAAGCTCAAAAGAAAATTCGAACGGTGGAGGTCGGGTACCAACGGTCTACTGGACTTTGTTTACGGTCAAGCATCGGTCGAGCTCTAGGTCTACAAAAAATGGTCACCTACACCCGTGCGACGATTACCCAGTGTCGGATTAAACGTGGCAGCCAACGTTGCGCGAAGTACTGATCGTAACGTCGGCGCGACGTTCGAACAACACTTTCGCCAACTCTAAGCCATAGTCGCGTCCCGACCGTCGGCTGTTTATTCGACGCCGTCTTACTGCCAAGGGTTGGCTGTATTCTGGGTCTGCACACATGGCCAACTACACCCGGGCGACGACTAGCCAGCGTCGGATGAACCGTGGTGACCAGCGTTGCGCCAACTATCAAGCGTACCGTCGGAGCGACGATCGAATAACGGTTGCGGCAACTCTGCGCCATAGTCGCCTTTCGATCGTCGACTGCCGAGCCATCGCCGCCTGATAGCCAACCATGGCTAGTACGTTTCGCCAACGCTGGCTCATCATAGGCCGTCGACCGTTGGCAGCCGACGTGTTGCCACGATACAGCCAAGCGTCGGCCGTACTCGGAACGTCGTAGACCCGCACATGGGTGGTTATAATCACGCGGTTTCTCAATTTTTGTCGCCGCACGTGTTCACATTGTTTCGAAGTTCCTTCGATCACTGTTTACATTAATTTTCAGAAAATTCCTAGCTTTGTTTATTATTTTTGGATGCTGGCTAGAGTAGTCCCCCAGCATATCGCTGATCGATTTGGTCACTGAGTTACTTAGCGCGTATTGTACGTCCTGTAGGATCTTCAACCTGACGAGTTAACAATTAGCTTTCCAAACATATGACCTAACTTATTAACGCATTCTGCTCGCCCGTTGGCCCTCCGCAGGCCGGTTGCACATTTGACGTATCGTTAGTAATTTTCTTTGACAAAATCACTAAGTTCTGTGGATGTCAGCTATCTCTGTGCAAAGTTATCACCGTGGGTTGCCCGTAATTTGAAATGTGTTGTAGAAGGAAACTGATGGCTTCTCTACAATTAACGAGTTTCATAAATGGATCTACTAGATCGTGTTCCTATTTCTTTACTAGATGGTTGCTATCTATTGGGTCTTTATGACTGGAGTGCAAGGTTGCAAATATCGCCCTTCAATATTTTATTGAGGGAACTTCCATGTCCTCCCGTCACTCGGCTAAACGCAATGCACTTGAGGCAATCTTGAACGTACGATTTGACCCTTACGCGTATGCTTAGGAACTAATAATTCGATTTTATTGCAACACGAAGACACAAAAGAAATAATTGCTTTCGTTTTTCCAATTAACGCGGTCCTCTAGTTTCTCGGCTGTTTTTTTACGGCTTTTTAAATATTTTTTTAAGGGCAAAACAGCGAAATAATCAATCTCATTGTTTTTGCATAATCTTTATTAACATTTAAATAAGCTTTATACATTTTTTGAAGTCAAAATATATAATAGAATAAAAGTTGTAGTGGCCGACAGGAAGACATCAAGTAAAAGAGGTGCTTGACGGTGACCAGGATTGCGGCTGTTCTGCTTATCTGAAATCAAAAAACCAAACGGCATTTTAATCTTCATATTTAAGACTAGCGATTGAACTAGAGTGAATTCTAAATTACAAAAATTGACTTTTTTATACACTTTTGAAAATTACATTCTATTTTTTACGCATTTTTTCTTAAGTTTTCGGTCGTACAAAAAAAACTATCGAAGCAATCATGATAATCCTAGTTCAATCGCTGGCTTATACCATATTAAAGATGCTGTATAAATTTGAACAAGATCGGTGGAGTAGTTTATGAAATATCGTGGTCACCGTTTCGAAAAATGGTGTTTCGCGAAAAACGCGTTTGAAAGTTCGCGCATGTGATTTATACTAAAAATTTCATCTCACCGTCAACCTGCTATGCCTGGACTATACAATAGGCCTTCCTCTTCTTCTTGGAAGTCACGCAGAGCTGCTCCGTCTTCCCTTTTCGCGATTCGGGCCTGTTTTACAACATCACTTGTGCGCCTTTCTGAACGGTCGATCTGAGAGCTATCACGCTGTTGAACATATCCTTTAGCTTGTGAGCCGATTTTCACTCCCATGGTTTCCAAGGTCTTTAGGATAGATTTGAATCCTGCATTGAAGATTATGACAGCGAGAAACGTGGCGATTTCAACCACTTTTGGCCTAGAATGGAGGTGCTTTGGAGCAAAAGTCCAGATTAACGAATTGAGCGACTCGGTATTATTTTGAGTTTCCGCTCCCAGGCATCTGCTTAACAATTCTTCTTTGGATAAATCCTCATAAATTGGCTTTATAACTTTTTGAACTGCTTCAGAAAGAGGCGGTTTATTGTGTTTGAATTGCTCAGCCTCTCCGAGAAACTCCCGAGAGGCTCCGTTCCAGGGCCGTAACTTGTAAACCACTTCGAATATCGAAAAATCCTTTGGCACACATTTTCTACACATGTTGTAGATTTGATTTATGAAAAGAAAAAGAAATCGATTATTTCGACCCGAGATACTAGAGGACCACCTTAATGTAGCTAAATTTTGAACACATTTTATTAGATTGTTGACGTGTCCATAAAAATATACGTTGCAAGGTAGAACGAGAGGAGTGCGCTTCGGTGAAATTGCCTTTATAATACCCCCGAGTAATTTTTTCCATCTTGAAAGATCCCATCACGGAGTTTCGGTTTGATTCGGCCTCCCCAGAAGCTGGTGAGATAAAGAAACATCTTCTCTACGTCGGTCTTCACATATTTATAGATAAACTCGTTGTATAAATCTGCGGTTAGCTCCCCCGATTTCGACGACGTGATTATGACATTTTTATGTTTGTTCGAGAATTCGTGAACTATCGTCTTCTCATTATTGATAAAAATATCTAAAAAAAACGAGATATTTTTATCAATAACGTTGAATTATAAAACTTGAAAAATGCCCTGCAGTTGTTTCGACTTCTATAAAAGTGTACGGAATTTGCTTTCACATACCTGTTTGATTAGTATTAATAACGTGATCCTTGTCAAAATTGGGTACCAAATCTCGAGATTGTATGCCCAACGTTTCTGCTAAAGTCGGGGTTTCTTCAACGATTACAGTTTCTTTCGCGGATAAAAATGTTCATAACTCACGGTTGTTGAGATTTTCGTAAGATTCTTGCGGTAAATGAAACTCCAGATTCTCGGCAAATTCTATTTTTGCGTGAAAATATTCCATAAATTTAATATCGATGTTTTTTTTAATTCAATTTCACGTTTTTGCATATCTTTTGATGGATTCTTCGCACACCGACACATGATTAAAACGATCTTTCAAGTCACACAGATTATAGTATTTATTATTGCTTGGAAAATTGAAATGTTCTTTAATGAGCGGCATTGAATAATTATTGGAAAAATTAGACTTTTTTCAATACCTTTTTAATACCTTTCATCTGCACACATCCACATTTCTCCAATTTTCTTCTTAACGACGACGATCGGCGAAGCTTATTCGCCTTGGGTTGCTCCAACAATACTCTTATATACAATTCCGTCAATATTTGTTTCGCCGTGGCTTATACGTCGCTCGAAAGTTTGACGTTTAAAATAACAAGATCGATTGCGTCGTTCGTAGGTCTCAACGTCTCAGTGTTCGTAATATTCGCGACGTCTTCGCCATAAATTGTCGGTACTTACGTAAGGCTGAACTCTGAAGTCCCCAATATATATTGGCCACGGAGTACCAAAAAGTCATCGTGTTATTCGATATGACAAATAAACAAACACGCTCTTACCAGCTAGCATCTGAGTTCTTTTTGGATTTCAACGTTGTGACGCGTCGAATGTTAGTGATCTTTCGCACTGGCACGTAGCGGAACTTCGTCGAACCGAAATCGACACCACATTAATTGTGGGAGACAAAGAGATATATCAGCGCAGGTTGCAGTAATGACGTAGGACGTGAAATTCAATATATGCATTTTCGGAGTATATAATACGTCAACCGCAGCACGCGTGTACACTAGATTTGTAGGTGAATCGAACTAACTCTCCGAACTAACGCTCTACTGGGAGGGTCGAGCTAACTCTCGCATGAAAGCGTCTATCGCTTGTTCCACCCTCGCGTATCTTTCGCGTTAGTCCCATTTACTCGTTACAAATTACTATCATCAATCCTTACAATATAAAGGTTATATATTGCATCCACATGCACACATACATACACACACATACGCATCCAGTTGCCGATGTCGAATTTTAATAATTGTGTCGTACATCTGATATAATTAACCCTCAATCCGTGAACCTGAGTTGTTTGCGTCCTGCCCAAAAACATTTTCTTCGCAGGTCGCTTAATATTTAATCAAAAAAATTTTTAAAATAAGGAAAAAACCCTATTTTCGTTTGAGAATTACTGCCTAAAGATTGGCCATTAATTTTATCAGATTTTTTCATCGACAATTGCTGGTTTGGTAGTGCGAAGACGAAAACGTGAACGCGATCCCGTGAACCCAGGTTCACGGGATTGTGGTGCCTCAAATACGTTCATGGATTGAGGGTTAAAAAAACAGTCATAGAATTCTAACTTGAATAAGTCAGTCTTTAAGAGAAAAAACCAAACAGTTTTCCATAATTTTTTAATAACTTTTTCTGAAGGTATGATTCAAGGCGAAAAAAATGATCACCTCACTTATGATGGGATCATTTAAAGATGAATGAAAAATAAAGCAAACAATAACGCCTACAGCTGTTAATAATTAATATTTGAAAAGCAGAGTAAAGTCTAAAAACATCATGAACGAATCTTGTAACACGTGCTGAAATATTTTTTTAAATATCCAAATAAAAAACGTTCAAGTCGAAAGCTTGTTCAATTGGTGTGGATTATGTGAAATACACACGGTGTACAAGTATCGGGGCGTGGAATATCGGATGAATGTACAAAGGATGAAGAAAAGTCTCGTGGGAACGTTTTGATGTATAATAGAGTACCCTGTTCGCAGTTCATGCATGGGAACCATTGAATACCATCGAGAGGCGAACCATCATGTATTCCAACATTGACAGGCTATGCACGTGAGACAGCTTACGCGTACCGTGGATGTACATTGCCATGTATATAGCACGTAGTTCCAGGTCATTTCAACTTCGGAAAATGATAGACTATATAGGGTGTCTCAAAATGATCTGATATTTTAATTTATTAATAAAACGTATTATTTATATAAAAAGTACGAATTTATTAATTATAGTATAAGGTACAAACATGGTGGTTATGTGTGTAACACAATATCTGATAAATGGTCGACTCGCTCCTGTATGCAAACGTTCACTCTTTTGACGAATCGTTCAATGACATTTTGGCATAATTGCGGACGTATTTAATAAATGATGTGTTGAATTACTTGCTTGAGCTCCGGAATGATCTGTGGATCATCGGTATACACCTTTCCATTCAGAAAAACCCAAAAAAAAGAAGTCCAATGGGCTTCAATCGTACGATCTTGGTGGTCAATTCGCATCGCCGCGGCGCGAGATAACACGACGTGCGGACTTTTCGAGCCGTCTCTGCAAAATTTTCATCATTTTTGTAGAGAACTTTCACAATTGAGTTGTAAAAGAAAAAATCGTTTCTTTTCTCTATAATTGATCTTTTTTAATAATAAAACAATCTCAAAAGGGTTTTTCTTTTAAATAATTCTAAAGATTCATCATTCATTGTTTTTATATCACGATAATTCAAATTGTAGATGGCGCGAAATGCTACGCTATCGACGCTGGTGCTCGTGACGTCGCCGTTTTATACGCAACCGAATAATAGGTTATGTATACGACTTACACGTGAGTGTCCATAAAACTGAAATTTGATGTCAGTTTACATCTGAAAATATCTTGAGCATTCTCAAAAAGTCGAAATGTAGTTCAATTTTCGTGCAACGATGTGTGAAAGTGGATTTGTAAAAGCAAATTCGAGTAATTTGTCGATCGTGGATATTTTCATGGTGACAGTGTTTCGAAGCGACGATTTTAGATTAGAAAAGGCTTGATAAATTGTGTCAGCTATTATCGCTACGTATCATAAGCACATTCAGAAATACGTAATTTAAAAAATACATATTTATTTTACTAAATTTTATTTACAATTTTCATTTACATTATATCAAAGTGGTATTGGCAGAAAAAAAAGTGGCCAATGATTTCGGGTTGGTACGTTATACTGCATCGAACCGCAGATATCGACGCTTTAAGGCTTGAGGTAATTCAGAATAACCTTATTAGTGGTACTTTTCGTTCCATTTATACAAAGAGGAACGAAACAAGTCCTATAAGATTTTGTCGTTGCAATCGTTGACAGAATACTCGTATTACACAAGCAGTTCGTATACCAGCTTTCATTCGGTAACGTCACAGAGCGCTCGGGTAACTCCGGATGTTCGCGGCGCGTTTTTACCGACACGAACAGAACAATGAGACTTAATGGTTAAAAAACCAACGAAAGTTGAAAAACAGTGAAAATGGCGCGCCATTTAAAATGGTCAGGTATTAAAATGAAATACAAATCTAAATATCTCGAATCACTACCAAATATTTGGTAATCATCCGAGATATTTAGATTTGAAACATTGATGCTGACCTTGAATAACCTTGAACGACTTTGACCCCCTGATGTTTTCTATGCGGCTTGAGGTGCTCCACAAGACGGTTGAAAAAATGTAACATTCCATTAAAAAAAGTGGAGGTGGTCTTCGCCGTGCGTCAGCACCTCCACCGAAATAAAAAAACATGCTCGCATTTGACGGCCCCCTTCACACCGTACAACTTTTGTCGTGATTATTTTTTGTGACGTCAATAATTACCGAGTTATTTCGGGTGACAGAGATAATAGGGACGCCCTGTATATACCGGATGCTTGTGATGTCACGTCCGGAAGGGACGTGGGCATATATATTTTTTGATTCCCTCCTTTTTCGTAGTGCTTGGAATGAGTTGAAATTAGGAAAATCATGCAATGATTTGGTATCGAGAAATAATCCGACAAATTTGTACAAACTTAACTAAAGGTTTATTACAAATAAGTGATTGGATTAATAAAGTTACTTATACAGAAAAAATGACAATTAAAATAACTGTGAAGTCGGGGGAAGAATCGGATTAACGTAAAATGAAATTTGTAGCTCACATTGGTCGCTATGTTCGTGGGTGTATCCGTGTGTAGGTACGCTGGCTCGCAAGGATATCGGTTGTCGTTTGCAGATAAAGGCCTAGTTGACGGACGCCACGCTTAGCGTTCGGAAAGCGGTCACCAGCACCAGACTTTTGGGGCGCTGAGAGTATTTATATATATACGCGTAGTAAACAGCACTTGCACTACCTTACGGACTCGAGGCCGCGAGAGTCGACTAAACGTTTATACGACACTTCGGTCAAAACCCGAAAATGTATAATATTCGAAACTCTATGATATTTGGGCTACACTTCGAATTCTGTCAGAACAAGATTAAGAAGTGAATTTAATTCGATGGAAACGTTGCGAGACTACGGTCTGATTGCAACGGAATCGGTCAGGAGACTTGATCTGAACGGGATGGAAATTGTTGGAAGACTTGATCTGAACGCGATGGAGAATGTTGGAAGACTGATCTGAACGCGATAGAAATTGTTGAAAGACTGATCTGAACGCGATGGAAAATGTTGGAAGACTGACTTCAGGAAGGAAGTCTTTCTTGATATGAACATTTGGAGGGTTTCGGTAGTGGGAGAAGGAACTTTAAGGTTTAGCGTGATTGGTCACGATATTCATGATTCACAGAATCGATCTCGATCATTCCTCAACGTAAATGTCCCAACTATTGAACAGGTCCCAATTATTGAACACTATCTTGTATTTTTATTATTTCTCATTAACCTGCATGCATTTACTTATTTATAAGAATTTCATTACATATATGGAACTTTTAGCTATCGAAATGTTACCTTACTTGTGGAAAAAAAGCTTTAATTAATAGAGAAAAAAATTATTTAATGAGCAACGGTGACCCGATTTGATGTCTCGTGGTAACTGCTTATCGTTTTTGCTAAGACGCCCCGCTGCATGCGTAAGTGCATAAAAAATTCAAAAACTGTTGCATCTCAAAAAGTAAAGGCCTTTCAGGTTCCTCAGAAAATTTCGTACAAATAACGATTAAAATTTTTTTTTATAAATTAATTATTTGTTAAAAAATACAGTGTTCGATCATTGGGACATAGAAAATGCAGTGTGTCCCAATTATTGTACACTCGAATTCTCCAAGATGGCGTCATTAAACCCATCAAAACATCGAGACAGTTAACGTGTGACAGATCGTGTGAATCAGATTTATTCAAACAAAAACTGGTAAGTTCCTGAATAAACTTACCTTCATTCTTTTAATAATAACTCTAAGATCGTCAAATATATTTATTATTTGTATTTTCGTGCAATAAACATAAAAAGAAAAGTAAAAATAGAATATAACCTAAAAATACGAATGTAATGTTCAATGCATATATTGCGGAAGTTGTAAAAACCGCACTATATGCAGAGCGGTAAATAAAAAGAAAATAAAGTTGGAGTCGAAAAACAAGAAAGCTGCAACAAAATCAAACAAAAACAGAACATAATTAAAAAACGAGGAAGCTGAAAAGAAAAGAAAATCAAGTTCGAGCTGAAAAGCAAAAAATAAACCAAATGCAAATGAATCAAAAACCTGTCAAAAGAGATTAAATATATATTTTTGTATTTTTACATGATTATTAAAAGATTATTTAAGTGTTTGATTTTGCTTTCATTTCTTAATATTGTACCCAAAATAATATTTTCAGAACGGAAAAAGAATTCTCGAGAGTGTTCAATAACTGGGACATGCCTGCTCAATGTTAGGGACATAGGCACTTCCAGTGTCCAATAGATGGAACATTTGCATGCTTGACATTGTTATTATTTTTTTTCATTTGAAATCATTTAAAAATAATTTAAAGGATGATTTTTCGAAAGTAAAAATATCAAAGTATCATTTGAACATGAAAGCGATGGTTTTTGCTTGATTTTATATTTTTTTCTCACCGAATTCAATCCTCCAGATTCTTAGCTGTTCAATACATGGGACATTTACGTTATATGGAATTGCACGCATCGGAGGCAGGGGACCTTTGTCCCGTGTTTCGGCGTCCAAACGCATGGCGTACAGAGTTCGATATCTGAGACCTAGGCATACCTAGGCAGACCATGGTTTGTGTTAAGTCGATTTACGGTTATGGCGACTTCTCATATCGAGAGGTTTGTATTTCGGATTACGCAGCGGGACCGGAGGTCGTATTTTTTCCTAGTAAGAATTCATCGGAGCCATCTAGTCTGGGTTATGTTTAAACAATCCGTCATCAATACTTATAAAGATTTACGGCGGTAAGGTTCTGCATAGCGTTGAAATACTCTCGTACTATTTTTCGAGTGTTAAATATTACACTCCACACTCTCGGAATTTACGAGAGGGCATCGACTGGGTTGGAAAAGAAAAGTCTTGTGTTTTGGGAATTGTCGCGAGATGTGACAGTGACTCATTTGGAATCAATGTAAGCGTATATCAACAACTAAAACACATAACCCGTCGAATGAACACCCGGTCGTTTTGACCCCATTTTTTTTCAACTGACTGTACCGCAAAACAGGGTAATCTATTCGGCCGCAGTGCGGCGCTCGAATACTTCCCCACTTCTACTCTATAGGGAAAGACTCGTCCCCATCCTACATCCCGCCTGTGTACTGAGGACAGCCGTCGAAAAAGGACCTGGGGTCGAATCGACCCCTTTTTTGCAGTAGGGCGGTGAAGGTGGAAACATTTCTTTTGTTGTAAAATTTCGTATTTTATTACTATATGTAAGTGAGATTTATTGGAAAATCCTCATAGACATTTTTTCATTTTGCGCTACTATAATAAATTATGTATGTAGAATGCAGATCATAAACCTAAAAGCAAGTGGCCGTTATGCAGAAGGGTTATGTGCAACGAGCACAAAATGTGCTTATGCGTCGATTGCGCTAAATGTGAATAGGAAGTCATTGAAGTAAAAAAAATGGGGAAAATCTACGTTTTCAACAATCAATCTACCGAAGGAGACGATTTTTCCATTTTTCACTATCCCGAAAATGCTCAAATTCAAACCTCCAAATAAATTTGCTTTTTAGAAAGACGGTTGACACTGCCGTTTTTTGTATTTACAGACCTTTCTATTTAAAAACCTCAAAGGACTTTTTTTTATGTTTCGAAAGAAAATTATGATCTTTTCCGTGCTAGTACGTATTTTTCAACACATCTCCCACTTGAAACGAATGTTTGACCGCTCTATTTTTGTTTTTCTTGAAAAATAAGTTTTGGGCCATAAAATAAGGATCATTGACTACAAAAAACGTCTTTACAAAAAATATGCACATATAACGAAATACAACGATCTAAAAAACGTCTGGGGCCGGATCGACCCCATGTGCAGTCAAAGGTTCGTGGCGGAAGTATGCGGTCGAAGGGTTGAATTTACAGGATGTCCCAAATATGACACAACCTTTAACATGCGCGGCTTTTGCATATTGTTGCGTGACAATTGTGACCCCCTGTTAATAGTGCATATAATCCCTTTACAAAGGAGTAATAACTAGACCATTCAAAGTAAGCACGTATCGTGAAGGAATTCGATGCTTCATAAAGACGAATCTGACCGTGACATTTTTACATTGAAGCACCAAAATATTATTTGTGGGTTACCACAATTCGTATCGAAGAAGTGAAGTTATTAAATAATAAGAATACACAAAATTGCAATATGGAAAAAAAATACGCCTCAACGTCCCATAAAAGTGTGTTCGCATGAATTTATTAGCAACTTATTGCAATTTACCCTGCAATTTTTATTCGAATCAACGCCATTTCCGAGTGAGTGTAATAGGTATAGTAATCCCCGTGTAGAAATGGGTGCCGCGTAGAGCTAGCCGCGGTCTATTTTTTCCCATTACTTGCTAGCGGCTGGCAGTGAAACTAGCCCGCCGCTAGCTCTGTATGTAACACTTGGAAATCTAACGCCTCGCCAGATGTTCTAGCTCGGTGCTAGATACCTCTTAGATAGACGCTAGCTGGAAAGGAAGCTATTTTATAATTCGACGCTGGATAGGGTACGCTGGTTAGGGTTGAATAGAAAATTAAAAGAAATCTGATCACTTTGGAAAAATAACAAATTTCATTAAATATTATAAATATCGAGTATTAATACACGTAAGAAGTAAGATAAGTAGGTTATAAATTATTATAATTAATAATATCACATTTGAAGTAATTTTTTTTTGTTAAATATTTATCGCTTTTTTAATGGTGCGCGATCGCGTTTGTATTTTTTTTGTTATTTTTGTAATGATTATTACTTCATTGTTTATTGTATTGTAGATTACTTTTTTTATGGATTAAACCTTTTTAATCGTTGAGCGCTTTTTTTACGGTGCGTGATCGCGCCGGATTGTATCTCGAAGGCTTTCGCTTAATTTTTTTTCAATGAAAAGTTTTTTTAGGTTTCGAAAATGAAAAATTAATTTTAGTCAATAATTATTGACTAAATATAATTATAATTTATGATATTATTCTAGTTAAATTACTCGGCACATCGAGAAAAGGTAACGCATAAAAAAAATCATCTTAATTTTTGTTAGCAAATTTTTTAAAACCAATATACGCATAATATGTCGATATAATTTTATCATTACATATCAATGTTTGCATCTTTCTAAAACTAGTTGGATTATTAACTTTTTTTTTTGCAAATGAATGTTAATTTTTATCAAAAATTGCACTTACCATTGCGTTCTTGATTTTGCAAACGTTTTGCGATCGCATCGTTTATATCGGCTTTTATAGCTCGGTATTTACGGACTCTATCTCGACTGGATTTTTTCTCCCGCTTTTCGTCCATAATTTTTAATAATTATTACTTGAGGAATAATTTTTCTCCGTCTGATAAAACTGTCACACGAAGAAGAAAGGTTATAATCCACCGTGCCATGCACTCAGACCGGCGACTCGATGTATCGAGAGAAAATCTGTTTTTTCCATCTAGCGGCTAAGTAAGTAACACTGCGAGAAAACATACGAGGAAAACTACTTTACCGCCATCTAGCGGCGAGGTACCCAAAACTAGCTAGCAAAAACTTGCCAACCACAACCTAGCGCCTCGCGAGTTATGCTATCTAGGTCAATCTAGACAGCGGCCAGGGTCAAAGTAGTTCATGCCGAGTGAATTTCTACACGGGAAGGCGTAAAGTCTCTGCATCAAATGTAGCGCTTGAAAAAATGTTTCATTTGTCCGTTCGCGCGTGGCCTACTTTTAACATGGCCTACTATAATTGGCCGAATATTACTTGGCCTAGTTTTTCAACTTTTTCCAACGTGATAATACGCCAAGTAATAATAGACAGCTTCATTTAATAATAATTATGGAAGCCTGTTTTACTATAGGAAAATGCAGGAACGCGATTACGTGATTGTATTACACAGGTCATATTGTATCGATGAAATAATCTTTTCCAAACACCTCGAACGATGTTGACATAGAGGATCGCAGAGAATTTTGGCAGCAAAATGCGAAAGATTATTCCCTCGAGTTACGACGTTCCGGAAAGTAGCCGTTCTCACCGGAGGATTTCCATCGACGCTCTCGATGCATCCAGAGTTCCAGTAATAAATGAGAACCGGTTTCCGCATCCTCGATTATATGGCGTTCGAGCTCGTGCGAATGTTTGCCATCCAATAAAAATACTTTGTCTCACTGTCGATAGAATTCATTGATCGTTTCCTATGGCAATGAAATATGTAGGCAACTGTGCTACTGTGCTAGCAATAGGTTTTTAAACATTTGTCTTTCTATTTATTTAGTGGCAATATTGAACATTTTTCTCTGTTTCTCTAATGTTAATCATGTTTTTTCTAGTATTTTTATCTGCTTATACAAAGGTCGAATCTAAAGGGCGTTTTATCTTTATACTGTCATAGTATGGTTATTATGGAGTTTTTTTCATTCCTAAAACTGCGATATGAACATTTTTCATTGATTTGTTATTTATTTCTTTATTGGCAGTACCATATTGACCAAGGTCCTTTTTATTTTCGCAATAGCAGTATAATGACAATTTGTGGTTTTTTATTATTTTAATGGTTCCCATTTTTTTTGCAAATACAAATTCTTCGAAACCTTTACGCTATGAAAAGAGCCATCCTGAATTTTGAATGTGATTTTTAGAGTTCACAATACCTCTTTCGCGGGAAATCAACGATTTACTCATATAATAACGTAAGTAATGACAAAATCCTGACGCTCCGCATTCTTCATCTTTGAGATTGTTTCTCTGCATTTTTATTCTATTAACGAAGTTTGCATCTTTTGAACGAGCAAACTATCATTTAAGTAGGGGAGTTGTGCTTAAGATGACATACTTTGTCTTTCACAATGAATATTTGAATAAACGACATCGTCTGAATTAAAATACAAGCGTGTATCCATAGAGGTTCATCATTGTAATAAAATAAAAGCATAGTTTCACGACTTTAAGAAGACATATGTACGTCATCTTACACACTTCGACCGAATGTTGAAGATGAGATACATTCATTTCTGGATTAACGGTTGGTTTAGAGCAACCAATATTTACTGGCACATGATCATAGTGACGATGAAGTATTGCTTGCGGCACGTTAACATGTTTAGATGCTAAAGGCCAACCCATTCTATTCTTCTTCATAACATATGGTCATGTGTTCTCGTGACCAGCTCTTACGTGTCGAGGTTCGTTGATAATAGCCAAGCATCCTATAACGATAAACCAAAAAATTGGATTGTATATCCGGTTTTATATGCAGCAGGGTAAGGTGACATACCTAGTGCGATATCTTACACTGACGTCCGGTATGTCAACTTACCCATAAGTGAATGCAGGTTTTGTGTTTTTGATTTAAATAGCATATCCGTTGTACAATAAGGATTTGTGAAGAACAATAACCCTAGGTTATGAATGGATTAGTGCAAGTAGAAAAAATCTTACCTGCCGAGTGTTTTTAGCACCTGATAGAACGTGGTCATTTTTTTTTGCTTTTCAACAGCACAAATAAGTATAGATTCTTCTACCAGCAACACTTATTGACCGATTATAGAACGTTATCATTACTCGTATAGCGCGAATATTTGAAAATATATTGAGGGTATGTCGTTTTATCCGACTATGTTATCCTGAGCACAATTCCCCTACACGGTTTCGATTGCGGGAGAGACTTTTCGATGGGCTTGTGTAATAGCTATAATCCCTTAACAATCAGATGTCACAAGAAAGGATCAGTCCCCCGCAACTTTATAATTCGACGATCACCTCGAATGTATACAAGAGGTGAACTACTGACATTTCAGTCCAAGAAAGCTCCTTGTGATATCTTCTCCGTTTATTCGCTGCAGGTGCCTCTTAGTCTGTGCATTCTGCAATGAGGGGAAAATACCAAATAATAGTATTCGCAATACAAAAATAATAATGCTGATGCTGATAATTATTTTTATAATAAGAACAATAATAGCACAACATTAACTACAATAGGAATAATAATAGCATATCATCAATCATGATATCAAACTCCAAGTTGTAGGAAAGATTCGAAAAGTGTAGCAACGGTTAGATCATTGCAAAGACGATATTCGGGCGCGAAAATTTGGGAATGAAATAGCAGAAATAAATACGAAGAACTGAGGACACTAATGGATTGTAAAATCTAGGGAGATGCAGAAACTGACATATGTATACTAGTAAAACAACAAAAATAGAATAATACAATAAGTGTATTCCTCAAAGAAGGGTTATATCGGGAGATTGGCCTTTACTTTTGCCACGCTGCTCCATACCTACAGAACTTCTCTGTTATTCCACCGAGACATTCCATCTCCCCAGCTTCTCCGTTTCTCTCTCTCTCTCTCTCTCTCTCTCTCTCTCTCTCTCCATGCGATCGTTTTCTCACTATCTTTTCGTTCTGGCGACTGTCGCAAGCTGCACTTAAGGGAGTTTGTCTTTTCAAAGTTCACGTCATTGTTGCCACTTCTGGAGAGAAAAGTTTTATGGCCCAGTTATGTGTTCGTAGATCGATGGGTGAGCTTGTGCGTGTTTGCGCGCGCGCACTCTCGTGTGTGTGTGTGTGTGTGTGTGTGTGTGTGTGTGTGTGTGTGTGTGTGTGTGTGTGTGTGTGTGTGTGTGCGCGTGTGTGTGCGCGCACGTGTGTGTGTGTGCACACGCGCAACTCCCGCCACCACAAGCATTCGTTTTCTCATATCAGCTGTAATTCTAAGACTCTTGAAAGGCTGCACATGCTCCACGGTGGCAGTTTCGATCTTTTATTCTCGAAAGGAAGAAAGAAAAAGAGAGCGATTTACTAATCGTGAAAGACCAATCCCACTTGCTAGCGGGATTTTCATTTTACGATCCTGTTTCATAAAATACAGTAGACGAGGTTTTTCGGCTTCTACCGAACTCCAACTCCGTATTCCTACTCGCTCTGCCATTCTCGTGGCCAACATTTTTTCTGGGCGAGAGGGGTAGGGGACAGATCCGACCAAAAGTGGATGCATCCATAATCATGTTGTTTTTAAATAAAATTTATTCACTAGTCAATAATCACGTAATACACATAACAGATGAAGCTTTAATGACACGTTCGTGTTGACATTGAGATGAAATTCTTGCAATACCTTCAAGAATAATCAACTCATTTTTTATCATTCTTTAATCCGGTTACCAATCGTCAAATTTGACTTTCATTAGGTACGAGAGACTGAGGCTGGTTGTGACATCCCGACTGGAAATTTTGCTACGGGCCGGAACAAGCATGGATCCGGCATGCCGTATCCCGTACCGCGGCACTGATCAAGCTGCCGGATCAGGGCCGTAACAGGCGTGAAACGCTTTTTCGCGTCCGGCCCGGATCCGGATAACGGACACGGCCCTGATCCGGCCGCCGTATCAATGCCTAAAATGATAACAACAAATGATGAATTTAAGGCGTTAGGCCACAGTAACGGGTATAAAATCATGTGCGAATCCGGCACGGATCCGGCGTGCCGTACCATGGTGCCACCTGGTGCTATCTGCCGGCCACGCAGGCCATGTCAAGGAACGCCGGATCCCGCCCGGATCGGGCGTGTCCTACTACGGCATTCCGGATTGCAGCCTGATAGGGGTCTGGTCAGTCTTCAAGCAGCCGGATCAAAATTTCTAGTCGGGATGTTTATCAAATTTGCCTACTACGTGTCGTCTTTGGAGTAATCAGATATTTTGATATATTGCTTGATATAAAGGCATTAATAAGCGTTCAATGCAAGTGCATGATTTTATTGTGAGTTTGACGCAACTATTAGAAATTAATGATCCAAATTAAAAATACAGTATTACTTTTTGCACGGCACTAGAGGTTAGTTGTTACACTATAAGGGGTAAGGTGTGACAAGATAGGGCTTACTAATCAGACTTTTATTTTGAAAAGCATCATTCGAATTATTGTTTTTTTTTCTTTCGATAAAGAAATGTGTAGGCGTTAAACAATCTTGAGATACCTAAATTACTAGAAAAAACCATGAAAATTGTTAACCTTAACACAAAATATAATTCTTTTAATCTTGAAAACAATAATAAAAATCATCTTAAAGTAATCAAACATAAACAAGAAACTAAACAACAAAGTATTGCATCGGAATAATCACTATCGCAATGAATACACACATAAAACGTGATGTTTCCAGTGGCACCTTAAAATGTGTCCCACAAAAATGGTGGCATGTGAACACGGGACTTTAATCGAACGGACCACAACAGACGAGACGAAAATATTGCTCATCTTTCTCTTCTTCGGAATCGATCAGAATCTTCCTTCTTACGCTTTTCTTCTTATCTTTCGATTTCTTCGAAGGGCCTTTAGCTGTAGCTTTTTCATTTTGCTCCGCAGCTAAGCCGTTCTTGAATGGATCTACTAGACGGGACGGTTTGTGACATGTTACTACTCACCCCCGATGTCTGTAACTTTTAGCCTCATCACCAAAACTAACCATTCAAGTATGCCATGACACGATTTTAATACTGTAATAATAATAGCGGCGGGTATAGATCGAAATGACTAAATATACAAATAGTTACAAATCTGCATTTATCTCGCACCAAATTGCACGCGGGTCCTCCTGTCCCCAGATACATTACCACTAGCACCCGTGACGTGGCTGCAACGTTGCCGCATCTTTCCTCTCTTCCTAACATTTCTGTATCTTCACTTCTTTATCGGAAATTTCCGCTGGATCTTTTTACCCCTGTAACTTCCAGCCACTGTCGTCCCTACTCAATTAAATTAGTCTTAGCTTTCTATTTTCTTCTGAAAATCGGCCCAACATCTTTTTAGTTGGAATTTGTTAGCAATGCCATTATCTATGTTCAGCAGTAGCATATAAGAGAATTGTTCCCGAAGCATTATGCTTCTAAGCCACGTTTTTGTCCGCCTCATGGCAGGAAAACTCCTCTCACAGCCGGCGGAGCTCACGGGAGTACTTTTGCTGCTTGGAAAAGTTTATATCAATCAAGGCAGTACTCCTTTTTAACATGCTTTATTAAATTTCTAGCATTTATTTATGTCATCATACTTGAATAAAACTTGTTTTTTTCGTACCCATCGCTGCAGCTTCGTATTACTTATTGCGATTTTAATCGGCTGACGTATTACTTATTGCGATTTTTTAATAATTATTAAATCGAATCCTCTCCGTTCTTCATATTCAATTAAAAAAATGCGTCAATGACACGAGCTAAGGGTAGATTCCCGAAATGGGGGTTCGAATTTCCAATGATATTATCTATTCCTGGGTAGTACATGATGATCTTCCAGTATTATTTTGGTTGTGCATCGGTCGGCAATCCTAATGTATTTCTTTTGCCCCCAGTTAACTTAATTCCGAAATTGCCATATCTATTTAATTTCCGTAATAAAATAGCGACTTTTTATACAAGTTACGAAAAAAGCCAACGAAAATAGTTCATTAAAAATAGTTCATTAAAAATCTTTATTATATTATTTTTCATGCGTGCCTGGGCGAAATACATCAAATGAATCGATTATTTGAATTTCATGGTTTTGGATCGATCTTTTTGCGGGCTACGCGATTTCTGGGGCGGGGGGGGGTGGGGGGATATGCCCACCCGTTCCCCTCCTGGCTACCCCAAGGCCCTCTGCCTCTCCTTGACAGTTTCCCTCTCCTTTTTTTTAAGCAGACTGCTCTGTTGAATGCGAGGCCAATTTTGTACCCGTTCCGAACATGAGCAACGGACAATAGTTGCGCAGCTGTAAGGAGCTGTGGCCGACGGCCGTATTTTAAGTCAGACACACGAATATAACGTGGTACAGCCGCGAGAATAAGGGTCGCTCAGTGGGATGTTAAGGACGCCAACAGGATCCAACTATAAACACGCGCATATGTAGGAAGCTTTAACCATTAGAGTACTCATACTCTCAATCTCTATATATGTATTCACCCTATGTCTTGCATCAAGAGACGCGGCAGCGTCCAACGCCAAGCAGTAAAGAAGCAAATTTCGACGTCACTGATGACCACCTCGCGTACTCTTCATGCAATAAGTTGGCCGTTCGCTGGTCGTTTTTGAACTTCGAATTGACGCCAGGCGTTCGTATATAATCCGCCTCACCTGCCGCCTCTCTTTATTGGCGCAGCCAGCCTTTGTTTATGGGAGTTAAACGAAGGCCGGTCTGACAAAACAGAGGTTTGGTTCACAATCATCTTTAAAAAAATTTACATAATAATCGATAATCACGTAACACATATAAAATATAATGCTTCAACCACATGTTCATATTAACATTAATATAAAATTCTTGCAATATCTTAAAAAATAATGAACCAAATTTTCATCGTACTTTAATTCAATTACCAGTCTTCAAACTTTTCTTCCAGTAGGTACTCGATATAATGAATCTTAGTTTGACATTTTTTTTTGCCATTTGGCCCACCACTTTATTAGTTGAATTTTTTCATAACAATTTCATGCTCTATGTACAGCCGTGACATATGACAGAATTTTGAAGCACTGTTCTTCCGAGCCATGTTTTATCCGCCTCGTGGCAAAAAAACTCCTCTCAAAACCGACGGAACTCACTGGGAGTACTATTGTTGCATGGAAAAGTTTATACAAGAGAGGGCAGTGCGCCGTTCTAATATGCTTTCTTCAATTTTCAGCATTTATTTCATTATTTTTTAATGGAAGTATGTTTCCATGACCATTGCTTCCGCTTTTAGGCTGACGTATCCGATATTAAGTGTGAAAAAATAATGATTGATGTTACTCCCTCCGGTATTTATATGCCATTAAAAAATGCGTCAACTACATGAAGTAACGGTAGATTCTCAAGTTGGCGTTTCAGATTTACAATGACATATATTATTTGGTAGTAAATGTTGATCTTCCAGTGCTCTTCTGGGTGTGTTTCGGCTGGGAAATTTAATGCAAATATAATGTTTTTGCCAACACTTACCTTCAATGTGAAATTTCAATATAAATGTAGTTTATGTAAAGAAATAACCAATTTTTATACAAATCACGAAATTACGACGAAGAAAACAATTCAAGTCTTATCAAATTATTTCTTTATGCTTGCTTGGGTCAAACAAACAAAATGCATAAATTGTTTGAATTTAATTATGTTGGATCGATTTGTTTGTAGCGTGCCGCTGCGATTTCTGGGGGGGGGGGGGGGGTGGAGTGCACTCCGCCCCCGTCTGCTATGCCAATGCCTCTCGCACTTTTCTTCCTCTCCATCGCCCGCTTTCCCCTCAGACGCATTTGTCCCCTAAATCCGTCATTGAATTTGGGACTAACATTACATAAATAAATGTAATATTACTAACAATAAAAATAAAAACAATGTCCGTGATAGTGTATAAATATAACGACGCACGTAGTAATAATCATATATTCCATCATTCTTACTACGTCTTCAACGTCTACTGAAAATAATTTAATTTAAAAATGAGAAAGACTGTGGCGAACGCAATGTATGCAAGATCTGAGTAGTTTTTCTCTTTTCAACTTACACGAAATCGCGGGATGGAAGAGCACATTCATGCCCCCGAAGGCGGGGCGAAAGGGGTGGTCACGGGGCAGCAGGGGGAGAGGGTGCTCTGACAGTCATTTCCCCGCAGTCGTTCTGAATACTAAGCAGATCAAGTGCAGTGAGTTTTCGTATAGGAAGGTTCGAGAGAGAGAGAGAGAGATAGAGAGAGAGAGAGAGAGAGAGAGAGAGAGAGAGAGAGAGAGAACGGGTAGCGATGAATGCGAAGAAACGAGAGTGATAGGGATAGTAGAAAAAATCAGCTGACAGAGATATCTACCGACGAAGCCGAGAATCATAGTATATGGAATTCTTAACAACCCTCTCCCGCCGTCCATCATTTCCTGCTTCAACCAGGCAGCGTAGCGACGAGCGACGATCTCAACATATGCCTGTTTTTCTTACATGTGAAATATAAGTACCTAGTCGCGTTGCATATTCTGGCCCGTATAACGCGAACTGCAGAGCGAATTTCTCATTGGCATGATGAACCGATGCGCAAGGCGAGTATTGAATAGACTGGAAAAATAAGGTCTGTACGGCAGTACCGTATGCATATACAGAAGATAACTTTTGTCTCATCACAATGCTTGCAGGTCGAGATTTTGCCCGACATTTTCGTGAGAGATCAGAACGCCTTTTCCGCGAGATACACACTCCCAAAAAGAAAAGTATTTAATTTGAATAGGATCTATTTAAATCGAATACAATAAATTAAATCAAATAAATTTTTCCTTGTCTCACGGCCTACTGCGATCTTATTTGTTTAAAAGATATTGTTTAATTTGTTTCAGCTGTTCTTTAAAAATATTAAATATATTCAAATTGAAAAAACAAATCTTCATTTGCTTACAATATACACTGTACATCCAAGTGTACTATATGCATGAAATATTTCATAAATTCAGAATGAAATGAAACATTTAATTGAGAGCATCACCACAATACTTTTGTATCGTAATTCCTAATTTCCTGGCTTTCTAAAATAATTTTTTCAAACAACCTATATATATACATATAAATCATTCTTCTCCCTTCACTCTCTCTACCCCCACCCGGCCACCACAACCCTTTGATGTGTGTGTTGCTATGAAGACAGACCATTAGTTCACACAAACAGAAAAATGGCTGACTACGAAAATTCTACTTGATTTAAATTGAAAAACTTAAATAGATACATTTAGAGGATTCACCTGATTGTTTTTTGAAGAGATGAAACGGAATCATACATTTGTTGGGACTAAATAAAATATTTCGTTATTAGACGATATTAAATAGATTTTGACTTGAATAAATGAATATATCCAAAATGAATAATTCCAATAATATAATGCAATAGGAAAATTTGATTTCACGAAAAATCTAGTTAATTCGAATGGAAAAAAAATTAAATAGACGCGGTTAGTTGGTATCAATACAATTTTTCGGGTAGTGCACAAAAGAATGGAAGGCATGCTTTCCTTATTCCTTACGCATCCTTCCTGTCCTTGTCTTTCTTGCATCATGTGTCATATGAGTGTGTTACTGAACGATTCACGACTCGCACCGCGCACGTTTTATGTATGCAACGTATGCTGCTCTCCGACGCTACTTCTTCGCATACTTCACACGAGGCACGGGGCTATTCATCTGGAATGAGACCAACTTTTTATTTGTGCAACACATTACTGTGACGCGCGCGCCGAAAGCTCTAACACGCAGATTTTATTGAAATTCACTGGAAAGTACGGCCCAACCCACTGACTGTGGGGATAAGATGATATGAGAATTACATTGCGTATCTAAGAAATAGTTGAAATACTTAATAGGGATAATAACAATCTATTTAGGAGGATAGATAATTATTTTCGATCAAAGAAGATATTTTCATTTCAATATGAATAATATTAATATAGAAGTTATATTTTTTAATATTCGAAAGTTCTGTCAAAGTCGAAAA
Source organism: Ophion costatus (assembly GCA_951751655.1). Classification (NCBI taxonomy): domain Eukaryota; kingdom Metazoa; phylum Arthropoda; class Insecta; order Hymenoptera; family Ichneumonidae; genus Ophion; species Ophion costatus. The sequence continues at coordinate 36,034,478 of OX632360.1, forward strand.
ATGTTGTTTTCTTATTATAAATAAATAAATACAGACCATAGTACACGAACGAATGCAGCCGTACGCGCGCGTGCACACCGTGAAACTCTGAGTGTATTTCACTTTCAGGGTTTCGGGTCCACGACGACGTCCTGAGAAAAATCAAATGAGTGATTTTTTTTCATAATAGTCTTTAAATGAGCAGCAATCAAATTTTAGATTTCGCGGCTAATGAGGGATGTCCGCGATGATGGGGGACGCTTCAAGCCCATGCCGCAAACACACATACCCTCTGTAACGTATCCGGAATCGTAACCGTGAGGTTTCGACTAATCATGTTGCTGAAACTCTGTTATTTCTTCAAATTCAATTTCTATAAATATGGTTACAGTTATCTGAAGGTGACTTCGAAAACGTTGGGGTTTGCATAATGTTAATGAGGGAGTCAATAGGTTACGATGGAGATGGTGTTCATGAAAAATAACCCCCCCACCCATATATATATATATATACATGGGTATATATATAGATATATGGGTATATATATATATATATATATATATATATGGGTATATATATATATATATATATATATATATATATATATATATATATATATATATATATAGCATGGGAACTTCCACGAAATCGAGGGTACTGATTTCTTTCAAATTATGCTGCAAAACCGAACTATTTTTTACGGGTTCTTTTCTCTTGTGGGCAGTATCCCACGATCCTTGAGTTACTTTGTGCAAACTCGCATTAAGCTACAGCATGTGCTATTCGAAGAAAAAAATTCCGACCGCTCGTAGATTTGCCTGGTATCGTACCAAATATACATACATAGCCAAAAGAATTTGGTTTATATTGTTATTTCCTATTAGCGCGCCCGTAAACATAGATCTATGGTTTGGTATCCGAGTTTGTCCATTGCACGATGTATCTTTAGAGACTCTTTATCACGTGCGAAAGAACGGAGTGTAACATGTTCACCCCGTTCGTGAACGTCAGTTGGGTATCTGCTTGAACAAGTTTTGGTATAAACATACATTTCGCAATAAATTCGTGTCACGTCGGGAAGGGACGTGGGTATATATTTTTTTTTGATTCCCTCTTTTTTTGCCTACGACAAGCGCAATAGCACGGGATGAGGGTAAAAAGGGGTAGTGCTTGGAATGAGTTGAAATTAGGAAATCATGCAGTGATTTGGTATCGAGAAATAATCCGACAAATTTGTACAAACTTAACTAAATGTTTATTACAAATAAGTGATTGGATTAATAAAGTTACTTATACAAAAAATTGACAATAAAAATAACTGTGAAGTCGGGGGAACAATCGGATTAACATAAAATGAAATTTGTAGCTTACATTGGTCGCTATGTTCGTGGGTGTATCCGTGTGCAGCTACGCTCGCTCGCAAGGATATCGGTTGTCGCTCGCAGATAAGGGCCTAGTTGACGGACGCCACGCTTAGCGTTCGGTAAGCGGTCACCAGCAACAGACTTTTGGGGTGCTGAGAGTATTTATATATATACGCGTAGTAAACAGCACTCGAACTACCTTACGCACTCGAGGCCGCGAGAGTCGACTAAACGTTTATACGACACTTCGGTCAAAACCCGAAGATGTATAATATTCGAAACTCTATGATACCGGTACTACACTTCGAATTCTGTCAGAACAAGATTAAGAGGTGAAGTTAATTCGATGGATGATTTTGCGAGACTACGATCTGATTGCAACAGAATCGGTTGGAAGACTGATCTGAACGCGATGGAAAATTTCGGAAGACTGTTCTCCACGAGTGGTGATGGAACACACTTCTACGAGCGATGATGGAACACTCTCTTGACTTTCTTCTTCCAGGATGTAGGAAAAATTGGGATGCTGAGGTGGTGGGAGAAGAAAACTCTGGAAAAGTGCACTTTTGGTGGTGCATTCTTTTTGGATTGGTGGAAAAGGCATTAAATATAGGTCTCTTCGGTTGATTGGTCGAAAATAGAGAGTGGGAGCAGGACGTAGGCTCGTCGCTCTATTTCCAGGAATTGGAGCTGCGCTTCTTTATCTGGAGCGCGGAAAAATACAGAGAGGAAAAAGGGGCCTTGTCGGCGCCAAGAACGCACGCTCGAGATAGGGCTTGTTGACCGAGGCCCGCGAGTCCGCATGGGAAATATCAACGCAGTTTTATGACCGCGGCAACTTCCTGGGTCGGAGGATTTTCTCCTAGCGAGTGTATATTTTAAGGATTTGGACATTTTTCCGCTCTTGGATGATCGTTAGCATTCGGTATCGTTGCGTCGTTATATATTTACGTCTTTATGAATATCATCACGCATTTCTTGCGTGTCGCTTCACGTGTTCGTCATCCTTGTAACCCGAAGGTTTCCTTTGTGTATTTTTGGTCTTAAGGACACTCTGCGATGTACTCGGACTCTGTTCGGATTACAACGAGACTGTTCGAAATTTTCCCGCTTGTATATTTGTTCTCGATATCGTTAAGACCGCTGCGCTTTCGCGTGGGAAGTTACGCGAGACGCTTGGTTATATTAATATCGATAGGCTACATTTCCGCCGTGGTAGCCCTTATTCTAAAGAAAAATATTCAGATCCGTCGAAAAATAAGAATGCCGCTATCGTGCGTATTAGGCTTAAAAATACATTGTATGCAATTGGTCGCGACGTGACATTCGTTGACACAACGAAGCGATGATTTCATATTTATTTTTCCGTCACGTTTGCTGAAAGGGGAAAATGAAGAAAAGAATTAATGAATTCATGAGCGAAGGAAAATCTCTCTCTCTCTCTCTCTCTCTCTCTCTCTCTCTCTCTCTCTCACCTTACCGCTTATACTTTATATTACACATGCTCGCGCGCATGATTCAACGCTCCTTTATGACCGCGCACCTTTTGCCGCACGACAGAAAAAGATATCGTTCTCCGCTGCTCGTTTGTATCTCGAACAATAACACCGTTGCCCTTTTCAGTACATTACGGCAGTTTGGTAGGCTTTACCAACGTTTCCACGTTGATCCATATTCTCATTTATTTGAACGAACGTCAAAAAATGAGTAATGTACGCTATCACGTTTCACGACTTGCGACTATTTCCACACTAAGGTCACTTGATTCAGCACATTACGTCTACTTTCGGGAACGAAAAAAAAAATGGACGTAATTCAATTAGATAAGTTAAGGTGTTCTAGAGTATATGAGATATGCAAAATTAAGGACAGATACGTGCGTATTTTTCAGAGTATTGTCGAAAATTAAGTAGAGCGGCAGCCAAGAAGAGAAGACAATCAATGCCGTGCCGATTTTGAGTCAGACGTTCGTGGGTTCAGACGTCAGTGGGTTAGATCGAACCCACGTTGATTCTACAAAACATTCATTTCTCCCCAGTGTGAAGCCTCCAATGGGAGGCGGATGGTCCCACTTTTCCAAATAAATATTTAGCTCCCGTATTTTTATCCGTCATTATGCATTTAGGACATCCCGCGTATATATATTTTTTTTTAAGTTTACTCGATCCGAATCCGGCCATGATCAGGGTACATTACGGATGACTTTTATGACGGACATCTTGATTTCACCGTGACCAAGGTGAACGTATTGAGGCACGAAATCAGGCAGTACGAAAATGTTCATACTAACAATAAGGTTTGTTCTAGTAAGGCTCTGCCAGATTCTCGCCCAATCGGCCTCTACTGATGCTTCGACTAATAAGGCCTTGTTTAAGCTTGCCTTATGACAGCCAAAGAATGCCATTTATGTACATAAGGGAGCGTACACAAATTACGTAACGCCACATTTCCCTATTTTTACCCCTCCCCCCTCCCCCCATGTAACGAGACCGTAACGCCTGGCCTGAACCCCCCCTCTCTATTTCGTTACGTAATGAGTGCTTTGTCATCAATAATAGCGTTTTTTTTTTCATAGGAATAACTCATTATGAAAGGATCGGATTTATAATCATTTTATGAAGTATATATTCATTTAGTTTTATACCGATTTTTATGAATCTCCTTTTAAATTAACCGAGATATATGCCTGCATTTGACGACGAAAAAAAATCCCTCCATTGTCCCATCGATATCTGCATGAGAAGTCATCTGTAAATAAAAAGTCAACAATTTATCGATATATACAAATGTAAATATCGTTATACGTAACCGTATTTTTATTTTGTTTTTTTTTTTACAAGATGCCGACAATTTTAACATTTTTTTATATTTCCAAGGTCTTGGAGCAGTCATTAAAAATTGTAATTATCAACATTTTTTAAAAATCTCCTACGTACAACCTTAGTAATTGCGATTACAAAAATGTTTTAAAAAATTGAAAATCGGTTCATAAGTTTTGAGTACTCGCTGAGATAAGGTCGAAAAAAGCAGTTTCGAGAAAAACGCGTTCAAAGTTTTTGTTCCGTTTTTCTTGATATAAAGTTATGTTTTTTCTAGAATAATAATACTCACAATAAAGTATTTAGTCGCGGGTTCTTCATCTTCATTATATTTCACAAAATAATAAGAGCCTGCACTTCAACTATTGTGAAGGATGCCACACCTGTAGAGACTGAGAACATTAATCGGTCGTGCTACCTGTTCTCACTAAAGTGACCAACTCTGTCAATTTTCAGACTTGTGATTAAATGATGTTGCCAACATATTTTCGATGATGTTGTCAACATATTTTTGATGATGTTGCCAACACATTTTTTAATATTTGTACTTTCAAGAATCGTAAAAAAATTATTTTTTAAAAACTTTTGCTTGAAGAAAGTGTGAAAGCTACGGTGCAAGTTCTTGCACAGTGAATTCCCCATTCAACTCCCATTCCGTATGGAAAGCTGTCAACTTTCCGCGGTAAAATTGCGCGCGAGCTTTAAATTGAAAACTTGAATATACATAACTTTTTTAATGTCTGGCAGTTCTAAAGTCGTGACGTAACGCAAACCTCGAGCCCCTCCCTTCCCCGCGTACGTAGATCGTAATGCCTTCCCCGACCCGCCGCCTCCCCCAATTGTGTTCGGTAATTTGCGTACGGCCCCTAACCTCTTCTTGGCTACAAGGTACACTGCGACTTCTCCTGTTGGGACCTCCACAGATGCCACAGCCCCCCACTATGTATCGAACATCGATCGGTGTAGCGTATAGTGGAAGAAACGCCAGGCCCTAACGTAAGGCTCGCAGCATCCTGCACAATAAGAGGGAGCTTTGAGAAGGTGTACAGAGACTGCTTGAGTGCATAGTGCGCAACCTCCATTTTTGCAAGCGTGATGCAGCGCCGACCCCACCACTGTGCCGATAATAGAGGTCATAGTGTATGTATAAAATATATACGGCTGTTTAACTCGTTATTAATGTATACATTCCAATTGTACATATTACATATATAACGATTTGAACATATAGATGATTTACACATGGTCTGTTTTTAAATACAATTTGCCGTGTGCACATAAAACGAGAAGAATAATTTCTCGTTTTGAGTTAATAACTCAAAACTTTTTCTAAACGTAAGAGAATTATTCTAAGGTAAAATAAATCCATTTAGAGACTGCAATTATCCGAGCACTAGTGCAGCACCTGGATAACTAGCAATCTCTCCAGGCACATAGGGTGTTTTTGTAGATAGACTTCAAATGCATGCGATGCTAAAAAAGCTATTTTCCTCAAAAATCATCCTTCAATACTCTTGTTAACTAATCTAACTATAATCTTTGACATAATTGCGTTAAAAAACATATGTCGACAAATACGTTCTAGGCTTGCAATACCTTATGAAGTGTGTATGTATACTGGCTAGGTAGGCCATATTACAATGAACTGATCAGGCGACATTATAAATGCCTGATCAGGTAATACAACAGGGATAAGAACGATATGTGATAGAACATTACACTTTCTAGGAGGGTGCTAACGGGTCGCTTTATACGGGCTCCAACAGGAGCTTTCAATTAGAATTGCTATGCGGAATGTTCTTAAAACATGAATTTGCGACAAATTCATATTCAATGAGGCAAAAAAATGACCAATCACGTACCATTGTACGAGATACAGTTACTTTTTTTCTGTCAATTTCTAAACTTTTCGCCATCTAATTTTTTAAAATAAAACTTTTCGCCATAACAATTTCTTTTAAATTGGTGTTGTTGCTCTCACCCAACTAGGTTCTTAATTCATCTTCTTACTCTACCAACCTTCTTTATTTGCACCGCCTGAACCTTATATTCCCATATCGCGACCGCGTTAGGCTATGTTTTGGTAATTGTTATTGGGACACCCATGTCTAAGTCCTTAAAGGCTCGGATGTTATTGAAACTTTCCTGACAATCTTCCACGCCGGATATCGCCGAAACGATTCATTAGGAGTTATCCATTGGTACACGAACTATGAATACTGTTCCAGAAAATCTTTTCGTTTGCTAGTACAAACCAAGTGAAGTTCTTGTGTTCCGCGATCAATTGGTCCCTGGTTCACTTATTCGCAATTCATTTGTGCCACGGTCTTTGACGTTTAAATCACAAGACCGTGACTGCGAACGTGTTGAAACAGCGCTCTTCAATTACTGCATTTTGCCTTTCGTACCCACCGTGCCTTTTCCCTTTCATGGAAGGTTCGGCTTCTCTGCGGCTTGTGCTGAATGGCAGGTCTATTTAAAGAGGACTTTGCCAAAGAATCAAGAAGCTGGGTACAGAGAATATTTGCATGAGCTGTAAAGAGTAAGAGACATGAGAGCGTAGCAAGATTTGAACCCTTTACTCACGGGAACCGAACCCTGAGTCTATCTCGAGCAAAGCTGCGTAATAAATTGTCGAAGTGCCGTCAGTAATTGAATTTACGCATCCCTTTCACGGTCGTTTCGTCCAGATCGATTGATTCCCTAATACCTGTGCCAGAGACGATAGAATAATTGGACCACGAATCGACAGGTGCGAATGTCATTTCTTCTTTCGTTTTTACTATCCAACGAAACACAATTGTCACCATCCCATTAAGTTTTAGAAAAATCACTTTCGTTTTACAGTGAAACAAAAATGCACGAGAAGGTTGACACATTTTTTAGAAGCTATGAGAAACAATCATAAAAATTCTGTGTCCTATACATTTCTTAGCTATATTGTAAATCAACCGCGGATAGAATTATTTGTTGCTTTGTTTTGCACGATACAAGTTCTTTTCGACTCTTTCAGTCGCTCGTTTTCCGTGTCATCGTTCACAAAACGTTTAACCTATTTATGGAATGCAATGAAAAAATTACTATCATAGGGAGCATAAAGACTCGCCACTTCCGCAGACGGGTGTTTTGGTCCCCCAAAATGCATTCCCATTCCCAGTGAGACAAACCCACATAAATGTGGTTTACGTCGCTTACCCTGTTCTCTTATTTTCCCTCGCCTCTCTGACCACTCACCCTCCTGCCCTTTTTCGCCCTTTCACTAGCCACACCTAGTAAAATGATCACGAAGAACAATATCTGGTTGGGTCTTGAAGATGCAAAGTTGCTCACGAAAATGTATCACCACGTAACAATTTTTAGCATGCACGCTGCGCAATGGATTTAATGTTGGCATAAAAGGAGGAGGGAGCAGAGAAAAGTAGGCAAGAGGACTCGTACGGCAAATGTCGAGAGATTTCTCGCACGACCTTGGTAGTCCCATTTCCCGTACACCTATATAATGACACTTCATTCCTACCATGCTTTTACACTTTTTACGGAGGGCCCATTACGATTTTTTGTCGATTCACCATTCCTGACTGCATTGCATTTTCATTCCTATGCATCCTCGACCTTTTTATCACTCCGTCCACCATTCAATACTCAGATATGTAGATGTATGTGTCTAATTGTAACATACATGTATACATATGCGCGCATATGTATACATGTATATGGCATAGTAGACACATACCAACGGTAATTTGCGTCCGTTATATGTATGTTATGTTGGCTATCTCATCATCTGACTGTTTTAACGGCGGTTTTTGAGGGGATTAGGGAAGTTCGAAGTTTCGAAAAGATCCATTGCTGGTTTTGTTGCATACTTTAATAGTATATGTCTTTAAGAACATCTTCGAGTTTAAATTCTCGAAAAGTTCACACAATTGTGGTCAGGAACCATGAAACGTAATGTGGCGTGCAGCTGACTAAAGATACGTATACTGATTGTGAGAAAAAACAATGATTGATCCAATATCATTGGTGGTATTGAATAAAATTTCGTTGATTCAATTGTAAAATTGCCGATGCAAATAATCGGATTTAGTAGTCCAAAGTAAACGCTGTTGACTTTAATAACATGATAAAATGGAAAGTTTTTTTTTCATTCAATATATATATATTGTTAGCCGAGAACAATATATTATAGAATCTATCTAAAAAATTATCGCGAACAAATTATACAATTGTGAATGCATCTTCTGCAACGAAAAAAAAAGCGTTTCAATTTAAAACATGAATGTTGTTGAATCGAGTACACGAGAAAAATTGAATTTTGCTCGCTTGAGTCAGATAAAATTTCTATTCAGTAAGTATATTATTTTTTATTGTCTTCACCATATCCGATATTAATTTTCAAGTACATTTTTCGTTCGAATATTACTATTGTACTTTGATTAAAAAATGTTACGCGAAGGTCGGAATTGGTCAAAAGATTATGGGAAAAGAAAATTGATTCTTGCGCATACACTGCCGGCCAAAAGTATGGATACACCTAGAAAAATTTCGCGCCGCACTAAAAGTTTGATATCTCTGTGAAAAAAAAGATATCCGGATTTCCAAGGCGGTGTTTTAAAAGGGATAAATGAAGCTTCACTTGGCGTTTTGGAAAAAAAATTTCGATTTTATTTAGACCCGGGGCGTCATTTTGAAAATGGCCGTGTTTCGGCTTTTCTTGGCTGTTTAAAATCGGCTGCACGTCCTGAGGACATTTTTTTGGCATTTTTTTCCAAATAACCTTAACAGATAGAGCAATAGCTATAGTTACCTTTTTTAGAAAGTTTCGTACGATTATTTTTCACCGAGTTATCGCATTTTTTCTTAAAAAGACAATTTTGAAAAGATGCTGCTGAAATGAGAAACTTTGAGGTTTAGAGAAAATTGCCAAAAGGAAAAAAAGTTGCGTTACATTGTATTGAATCGAGCAGGATTTTTTCAAAATTTTTTTTCAAAATTTTTTGCTCCAACATTGAATGAAATTTTTTTTTTTTCAATTTCTTCTTCTCAATTCTCAATTTTTAGCCGCACAAAGCATCCACCTCTTACCTCTTAGCTCATCTAAACACAAGGAGTGGAAATAAAGCTTCTTGTCTTTGTTTACATTTTACCTTTGTGGAGCGTAAAAAAGATTCTATTTCTCGCGAGTCAATATTCTATTTCTTTCGTGTTCTTTTTCTCGCTCTCTTTTTCGCTCGTCGTTTTTGTTTACGTTTTGATTCTTTGGAATAATGTGACGAGTGTCGTGCTGACAGAGCCAGTTAGTTGTGCGAAAACTTGGAACACGAACACGTGTGGTCTACAATCGACAAGTTTTTACGCAAATTTTTTGTGCTTAACGGATCAAAATGGCACGGAAAAAAGAAATCCCACTGTATAAAAGAGGGGCTATTGTCGCGTTGCACGATAAGGGATTGTCGTACACAGGAATTGCCAGGCAAACTCGCGTGTCTTTGAAAGGAGTGCAGACGACCATCGGGAGATTTAAGAAGTCCGAGACGTATTTCAATCGCAATCGTCCGGGTCGACCCGAAATGACAACGTCCTCAAACGATCAAAATATCGTCGTTACCAGCCAAAAATGTGGATCTTTTGTGCGGCTAAAAATTGAGAAAAAAAATTGAAATTTTATTGTTTTTTTATTCAATGTTGGAGCAACAAATTTTGAAAAAATTCTGGTCGTTTCAATACGATGTAATGCAACTTTTTTTCCTTTCCGCAATTTTCTATAAGCCTCAAAGTTACTCATTTCAGCAGCATCTTTTCAAAATTGTGTTTTTGAGAAAAAAATGCGATAACTCGGTGAAAAAAAATCATACGGAACTTTCTAAAAAAGGTAACTATAGCTATTGCTCTATCTTTTAATGTTCTTTGAAAAAAAATGCCAAAAAAATGTCCTGAAGACGTGCAGCCGATTTTAAACAGCCAAAAAAAAGCCAGAAAACGACCATTTTTAAAATGGCCCCCCGGGTCTAAAAAAAGCTTCATTTGTCCCTTTTAAAATGCCGCCTGGGAAATCCGGATATCTTTTTTTTCACAGAGATATCAAACTTTTAGAGCGGCGCGAAATTTTTCTAGGTGTATCCATACTTTTGGCCGGCAGTGTACATGAAGCGATTAAAGCATAGTCATTTTTATTTAATGTTTTTATACAATCGCGTTAAATGTAAACTATACATACTTGTTTTCATTATATATCTGACTAAAATACATCTATGTCCATAAAAATGATATATTTGATTTAAAAAAATATGCTATTGAAACGTCAAGTGAATAATTGAATTGAAAACATTACAGCAATCGATTAAATACTTTTTTCTTTGGTTGAAAAAATTCAACCCAATCATATATAATGGCCAAGTGCCACCGAAATGATAGGTGCGAGCAAACCCGTAGTTCTCGGAGTAACCGCTAGAAGCCGCACGCGCGCTCGTTTCTCGTAAGCGTAGCTCGAACCGAAAATCTACTTAAGCGCCGGAAAAATTCTACATAACATCGATTCTCGGCCGGTAAGATCAAAGTGTAGTACCTGATGATCGGTCTAATGCTTACTTTTTGTTTAAGATTTTTAAAAATTGAGAAACTTTAAGTTTTTAAATAAAACAAATTCCATCAAACATTTTATTGTAACAATCTTATTCTATTCCAAAGAACTGTATGCGAACTTTCTTGAAAATATTTTGAGCAATTATCGTGAGTGTACATTTATTTGAACCAACAATCAAGAAAGTTTGCAAGTGCATATAGAATCATTTTAAAAACATGATTTCTCGAACCACAAAGATATTCTTTTGATTGCAATGAACGTTTATTTCATCGTATAATATATTTTTTTCTACTAAAGACTAAATACGTTGTTACAGATGACACCTGTACTTTGTGGCAAAAAGACTGCTATTTCGAATCGATATTGTTAACTTTTCAATCATATTATACACTTGTCTCTATCTCATGCAACCACTTTTGATATTGTACAGAGTACGAAAATGTTACGTCTGATGCCATATTCATTTCGATGCAGTAAAGAGATAATTCATTGTGTTGATTATATTTTTGTACGAAATAAAAAACGTAGCAATAGCTTAATTATTTCATCCATACATCTACAGATTGTAAATAGAATGATTTCAATAGATCATCATTTCATTTTAAGGATAATAGAGATATTGAGACAACAGAAGAGATTTTCAAATAAAACAATATATTATTAAAATCAATCACATTTTCCACAATTTTATAGTATTGTAACAATGTCAAATATTGGTGGAACTCTGTATTCAGATATTTATTTGGATCAATCAATATATTTATTTTATTCAATTGATTTTTTCCTCATTGTAGTCGCGCAGCCAGTACTGAGTGAACGATCTGGTCCTCATACCAATTCCTATGACGAATATACAATAATTATAAGATGAATGTACAATATTGCTAGGATATATACACTTTTACAAGCCGAAGTTTCGATCATTCAAGGGAGAGTGCGTTGGCCACGTATAAAAACGTTTTTCGTATGACGCTATGTAACATTAAGAAGCGGCGCGACGCCTTATTGGTAAAGGAACATTGACAGCTGTTCTAATGAAAAAATAACACTGCACTACGGCAACGTCGAAGTGAAAATATAAAAAATGCTACATGGGCGGCAGTCGGCCATAAATGTTCTGCGGAACCCCTCAACATAATCGCTGACTCCCTAGACTAAATATGGTTAGTGTACATGGCAAAGCGCCAAAGTGGCTCGCACACTTGCACAGAATAAATATAAGCCAACACCATGCCGATGTACAGCAAGTAATGAAGCCAGCAAACATTCTTACAGAAAATGTTTGGAAAATGTGTGAGTTACATTACATAAAACGCCATGAAAAATGTTCACTTAGTCATGTGTAAAATCGCCACCAACGAATACTCAACCGGCATTGAAATCGTAAAGATTGTGACAGGACTGCAGCACTGCATTTTTAATATTCAGCCGTGGCCGCTGAACATTATTAAAAGATAGAATTTATAAATTGGGCTGCGTGTTTTCAAGATGTACCGTGAGCAAAACATTAATATAGTATTCATTTGGGAGGCACGGATAAAAAGGAGCTCAGTAGTACAAAGCAAGGTCGACAGACGTATTGCGACTGCTACTGAAGCACAAAGTATTTTGGAGACTGCATTTGATAGTGCAGGATATTTTTTACTCGCGCCCATGAAAAAATTGCCGACACGAACAATACGGCCGATGTCCGGCCCAGTACTGGCTAACCGATTGTTGGCAACCAATGTTGGCCCAACATTGAAACAACGGTTCTGCCATTTTTCAGTCGACCCTCTTTTCGGAGCCCGGCATCCGACATCGAGCCGATGTGGGGACAGTACCGGTTAACGACCTAGGGCCGACTGTTGCCGTAGACGAAGAAGCCGACCGTGGGCCAATACTGTCTGCCGTTAATTGTCCTGCGTTCATTTCTAATCCCGGCAACCGGTACTATACCAATGTCGGGCCAGTATCGGCTGCCCCGGAGAGCCGACTGTTGGGGTGGACTACTGGAGCCGACCATGGGCCAATACTGTTCGCCAATAACTGTCCTACGTTCATACGTAATCTCGGCATACCGCAATATGCCAATGTGGGGACAGTATCGACTAACGACGAAGAACCGACTGTTCGCGTCAATAGGTTGAACCAATCACGAGCCGGCATCACTCCCCGTTACGTGTCTTATGAATTGCTCGCCAGTCGCCATTCAGTGTCGTATCGATGCAGACCGCGAACAAAGAGTAGCGTCCATCGTCGCTTCTTCGTGCAACAGTAATTTTTTCCCTTATGCTCTTACCGTATTCTCAATATGAATAAACAAAAGAGATATGATAAACTGAAAAAAGTGCGAAAAAAATTATGTTGGAATAAACTGTTATTGAAGCACGAAAAATGTGTCATGAATCAAGAGTCGTGTTTGACAGAGAAAATAATCCTCGAAAATAATGTTAAAAAAGCGGAATGTGAGAACACTCTTGAGTATGTGGTCGATTTGAGTATCGTCCCGTGTTCATTATTGAACACGGGACGATAAAAATGATGAAAATGAACAACTGAAAAATGGTAACACGAGTGACCGATAATGCCCTGAGTTGTATCGGTCGATACTCGGGGCATTATCGTACCACTGTTGGTTATGGACTGGACCAAGGTTGGCACGATATTGGCGTGAACTTGGGCCAATGTTGGCACAGGCGTCGGGCCGCCCTTAATACCAACGATGGCATAGTCTTGGGCCGACCTTGGCATGAGCGTCAGCACCAACGCTGGTACGATATTGGCTGTACCTTGGGCCAACCTTGGCACTACTGTCGGGCCGGTGTTGAGTCCAACGTCGGTACGATATCGGTAGCCAGCCTTGGCCCGAGGATATCATTCCGACAACGGTCCATTAATGGACCGACAGTCATGCCAGAGAACGGCCAACCATACAGGAGAGTTGGCGCAATGTCGGACCAGTTGTACATTTTTTCATGGGTAAGTATGGCTATTCTAACATGAATATTGTACCAAAACTTAGATCGCGATTTACTCGAAATTGAATTTTTAATCATTTTACCATGATATCTCGTAAACCACTGAATATTTCAACTTAAAATGTATATAGTAGTTGTAAATCATTATTACGCACGAATTATACCTAAGATACGATTAAAAAACAATGCCTTTAGAATTTCGTCATAGCAAAGAAAACAAATATTTTCAAATGTATTATTATCCCGACGCCATGTTGTTAATTTTGTTTCCAGTTCTAATTTCTCGGGTATAATCAACATCGATTAGTGGCGTCGAAATTGTTTTATATTGATTGGCGTCGACTTTTTCTTTAATTGATTGGCGTCAAGACGCTGCCGCATCTCCTGATAGCCGGAATCCTTAATGGAAAGAATACCTTTGGGATTTCTCAAAATATTCATCCTTTTGGCTGAAATCATGGTAAATCCCGATTTTATATGATTCGCCTCGTTACGTTAGAGCACAGATCAAGCGATGGGAAGCATCTTGACGCGAAGTAATAAAAAAAAATCGACGCCACTGACGAACTTACGAACACGCCGTGTACTCTCTGAACAGTAAGTTGGTATTAGACTGGTCGTTTTTGAACTTGGAAACTACGTTATGCGAAAAAGTTTCGACAAATCGCAAATCTAATGACATTACAACAATGCAATATGATTTTTTCTTATCCATTTTCTTTAGGCTATTTTTCGACCATTTCACGAAATTCTGAGATCTTATTACTTCCAGCTAAATTTTCAAGCGATCTCATGACCACAACAATTGTTCGACACTTGTCTGTTGGATTCATATCATAAACGTAGTACATACGCCCTTTTGAGAGGTGATGGCCACTTTTCTCGATAGGTGTGACGAGCCACGCGTTTTAGACTCGCTCCGCGCAGCCTCGTCACATAGCCCGGGCCACGGTCTCACATACCGGTCTTGCAATAAAATTACATTTTCGTGTTGTGAATAGGCGCGCTTTCTGGGTAGAAATTTAAGTTGGGACAAAGGCAGGAGCCCCTGATCGGCCTTGCCTAAATAATATCAGGCCGTCCAGCGTGCATCAGGTTCACCATATAACAGGTCTCAGGTCTCAGGCCAGGCCCGGATGCGCCGTTCCCTTTTTTGGTAATTGATTCGGATCTGGACAGGGAAACGATCTCGTACTGAAAGGGCTTTCGGCGACCTACCCGAGTAAAATAGATAGTATTAGGTGGTATGCCAATACTTATTAGCCAATTACACTCAAGATGTGACTCTCGCTCACCACTTACTATCCGAGCGAAAAAATCCAAATGTGAAGAGTCATTTCACAAGTATCGCAACATCATAAGCTCAAGTGCACGCGGTAAGCATAGCACTTCTGTACGTGCTACAACGCACGGGGCGAACTTTTATCCTCGTACGATGGTACGCCAGGTAACCACCTGGCAGGTTGTTGGCGAAATACATTCAAGTGATGCTTCCCGGCCGGAACATTCATATTTCCCAACATGGCGACAAGGCGTCAAAAAACCACGATTGACCGGCCTTATTCTTTTGCCTCATTAAATAAATTGGCTATTCGTTATGCTCAAATCATTACTATTGTATTCCCGGTATTTATGATAAGCATTCCTATCCTTGTCGATTATCATTAATAAAATAAATGCTTTTAATGGTAAATAGAATTACAACAAATGTATTCGTTTTATCCTAATCAATTATGAATATCTTTGATGACGTAAAAAGCAAAGTAGCTTGATACAGTCTTAAAGGCAGGCTCCACTTTTCAGGATATGTCAACGTTCTCGCCGGGTCAGCATTACGTAAAGATGTACCCGCTCACAATGTATCCCCGTCGGAAGATTGTAATTTCCAAACATAGAGGGCAAGTCGTAAAAAAACGGTTTTGCGATGTTTCCGGTTTGTTCGATGGGAGGGCCTGGTCAGGTGAATCAGACAAGATAAGTCTGGTCAGGGCCCGACACGAAGTAGGGAAAGCCCGGTCCCATTTTCTTCGCGAGTTGTGGCCGCCTGTTTCCGATCCCTTAGGCGCCACTACGCGTCGCTGTAGCGAAGGAATGTGCTCCCTCCGTCATCTCTTACCGCTGTATTCATCCTCGGTGTTTACGCCTGTTTTTGCACCGTGATTGTCAATATAAAGGAAGGGGTCATGATGGTAGGAAAAAAACAGTTCGTTAAGCAATAGAGTCACCGTAGTGAATTAGCTTTAAGATGGTTGAGTTGAAGCTGAAATTTATCCGAATGAAGCAATCACCTAATACTGATATAAATTTGGAAAATCAGAAGCAAAAAATGTATCTACTACGGGAAACAATTTTTACATTGCTATTTACCTACATCAATAAACACAACATAGTGCAAAATATGCAAATAGGTACTGTTATGGATTAATGTATTCAAAGAGTTTTTAGTATTATGCTCTGTTAGAGAAAAAACGTGTCGGACTGGAATCGAAATCTTATCTCCAATTTCAGAGGCTTAGCCTAAGAGTGCTCCTTACTTGGTAATTCAGCATGGCTTCTTTTACGAAGATCGTTCTTGCTGATCTGGGCTTCTTAACTTTCAGAAATGATTTGTCACGCACTAATAATCAGTTCTAATTTTGTGCGAACTCACAAGTAAAAAAAAAGCGAGTCGAGTGGAATCAAACCCAAAATACCACGCATATGAGCTGAGCATGCCGCAACTATGCCAAACTATCTTCTCAGAATACCAAAACAAACATCGTTCATATTCACCGCGGCCGCGTAGGTATTGAAATAAACTTGGGAGGTATACAGAAAACAGCAATTACGATGATTATAATGGGCATCATTTTTACTTTAAATCGATACATAACTAATTATTGCTTGCGTACATTACGCAGCTTACATGACAACCCGGTAATCAAAGTTATAGCGAACGGCACATGAGCTGCTGTCAGAAGGGAAAGAGATGGAAGAGCTCTTTGTCGGACACCGGATCCCTTTACCGTCGTAGACCAAACGGTAGGAATCGGAATAAAAAGTGATCCCAATGAAAACATCCACCCTTACTACCGTTGTTGCCAGACATGTATGTGAGACCATGGCCCGGGCATACACAGTGCCTCCTAACTCGATTTCTCTCGCACTTCTCAAGAGCTGACTGCACCTTGTTTGCAATATATACATATATCATGTGTGCTAGTCGTTTTGGCAGCTCTAACCTCTAAAAATGGTCGAAGCGTTTATAAGTGCAAACGTAAAACAAACAGCCCTGACCAGGGTCTAAAAATGAATTTGATGAAGGTTCTTCGGGTCGCAAATTTCAGTATTAAAATATTCTTCAAAATTGTGAATAGGGCGGCAAGCAGAACATTAAAGCTGTTCATAAAACTGTTCACTGGAGAGATTGAAATACTATTAATATGAAATTCTCTTGCATCGGACACAGGCAGGGAAAATATATATTTTCAGGTATTGAAAAATCAGAAATATGAACATTTATTTTCTCAGAGACAACAGAAATGTATATCCGTACGTATGGAGAGATTGAAAATATCAATTAGCTTCGCAACACAAATGAAAAATATCTAAGCACCGCCAAAGCCAAATCTATGGGTATTCTTGCTCGATCGACGACAACGTAAAACAGCATTTCGGTGTCGCGAAGCCAAAAATATGAATTTTTCATGCATCGAACCTTCGCATTGAAAATTCTTAAAGCTTTAGCTATCGAAAGACCGAAAGTGTGTATGTCTCGTAAATCCATCAAACAAAAATACACATCTTTTGTGCAATCAAAATCATTAGAAGGCGATCCAACTATGCTTTACGCTACACATAACAGAAAGCAAAAAATGTGGAATTCTTTTGCATCCAACGCAGGTAATGAAAAATGCAAATTTTTCAGGTTCTGCAAAGTCAGAAGTATGAACTTGTCATCGCCCGAAGTCAATGAAAAATTTATACTCATTGTCAGCTAAAATATGGATATGGAGTTGAAAACTGTTTCCAGGCATCGCGAAGCCAAACTATGAATGTGTTAGCTCGATCGCAACCAACAAGAGACCAAAAGTATGACTTTTTTGGCATCGAACTTAGGCGATAAAAAATCGTCAGATCTATAGGTATCAAAAAGGCAAAAATCTGAATTTCTCTTCGTCAATCTGACAAAAATGATGGATCTTTGGGTACTACGAAATCGAAATTCGTTCCATGTCGATCGAAAATTGATACCTTCTTCAGCGAGCTCAAGTTAAATCAACAAAGCGCGCCATGTAAATCCAATGTATGAGTATCTAACAATAAGACGGTGAAAATAGTGAAAATTAAAGCGTGGTAGAAATTATAAACATAAAAAACATCTTTTTATCATACCATTATGTCACTTAAGTTGCGGATAGCATTTCCTAGGTTTCTGTGAATTCAAATATCCAAACACTTTCCTGCTAAAAATGAATTCAAAACTATACGCATATAGTATCTTCAAACATATTTGAAGTTCATTACTATTGGGATTGAGCTGAAGGGAAAAAGGATTTCTTTCCTTTGAAAAAAAAATTAAAATAGCTTTTTAAAACTTAAAAAAAATTGACGAAGTACGCCAAGTAATGAAAAATCCCGTCAAAAACTATGGCGTTTGTTTTACCTTATAAGAAATTGTGATTTAGATTAGAAATAAATATAATTTGTTTTAATTCGAACAATGGTTTCATTATATTTTCTTAATTAATCAATTATACAGCAAAAACGGAATAATTTATCAAATAGCCAAGTACAATGTACGCATCATGTAAGTGCACGAAAAATGTTGTACAGAAAAAGATTAAGCCGCAGAAACCATTTTATTAAAAATATTTTATCTTCATTTAAAAAATGATATTATTTCAAGAACAAATTGGTGTCAACATTATATACAAGTACAACGTATGAACCACACAAGTACACTGGAAATGCGGAGTAAGGTGTTAGCATGCATAGTTGAAAAAAAGCTTGTCAAAGGATTGCGACTTCTCAACGACTCACCTCTTGGGTTTAAAACAATGAAATTACTTAGTCCGATGGTAACGATTGGAGATAGTACTATTTAGATTGTCGCAATATGTTCGTTTTGGAAAGTGAATTCTGCATGATTGTATTTCAAAGAAGTGAAATTTATCTCCAACCTCTTTACATAACCACAATAAACACTTTTTTAACCCCAATTGGTTATGTGAATTGTAGATCAATTATTAATCCCGTGAAATATAAATTACATCAGTGATGTGCCCTTTGAATCTCGTAAACTTGACATTTTATTTGATTTCAATCATTAATAAAGTCAGATAAATATATGAATGTTCTACTTTATTACACATCCATTGCGGATCACATGTCTGCACCCTTAGCATAAACAATCGAACAATAGCTAATTTTTTAAACTTCGAAGTTCTCTACCCCGCTCAGAATTGTTTCAGCAATTGAATCAGCCTTCACAATAAGCTTTACATAAACTCCTACATTAACGAATATATATTATATTATATATATATACACAGGGTGAGGCACATAAAGTGTTACAGAGCAATAGCACTCAAACTATTGATCACATCCAACAATGTTTCAGACAAAAGTTTCAGTGTTCGAGAAGGCCGCCATACTGGACCACCCTATTTTTTTTAACGGTTGAGGCGCTCAAACTACGTCAAGGTCAACTCCACTTTTTTAATGGATTTTTTTCCATTTTTAATACCTTTTATTCCTTTTTAAGACCTTGTGTTGTAGGTCGCTGAATTCGTCTCGAAATCGGTATTAATGTCATCGAAAAAAAATACATGGCTCCATTTAAAAAAGTGCCGTTGACCTTGACGTAGTTTTAGCGGCTCCACCGGTAAAAAAATAAGGTGATCCAGTATGACGGCCTTCTCGAACACTGAAACTTCTGTCCGAAACATTTTTGGATATGATCAACAGTTTGAATGCTATTGCTATGCAACACTCTATGTGCTTCATATATATATATATATATATATATGCATTACTGATAGCCTAAGCAGGCGACACACACTCTCTCTCATCCCAATCTCATTCCATCGATGAACGACGAAACACCCTGTTCGACCGAGACCTTCCACGATAATTCGATTTTAAAACTATCCCATCATGGAAAGTCCACGGGAAATGGCTCGGAGCCTCTCTATCACGTGCGAATCGTGTTTATACTTGGGATATGACACGCCGGTTCTCACCCTGATAAACATTACGCTAGTTCACCATTTATGGCAGGGTCGTCTTTTTTCCTTAACTCGCATCCAAAATCAGAACAACCGAAAACAAAACACAGCAATTTTACATAGTATTTCTTCCAGCATTATTTTATTGAAATAATACTTTTTTGTACTTTGACGAAACGGCACGAGTCAGCTATCATGTGAGAAGACTCAGCACTAAAGCAAGTAGTGTCACAACCCAAGCTTGGAGATGAAAAAGTAGCAAATTAGCTGTAATTCGTCGTAACACAAGAACAAATGACAATGGGGAGGCCATTTGAATGGAAGTTCAGCGTTTTTGCCGTTACATCGAAAACACCCATAAGAATAATCGTGTTGATACGTAGCGTACCGAGTTTATTCACAGTCTGAGCTTTCTCATAGGACATAACGGTCGTTGGCAGCAATGGCCTGATTTCCCAAGTCGTTACACACGAGAAAAGTAAAAAAGAACATCAAAAATTTGTTAAAAGCCAAGCATTGTATGCGTCATTGAGTTCTGTTAAGGAAACTTCAAAGTGTCTACGACGATCACATTGCTCAAGTCCTATACGAAACAAACTCGGTCCAAAATAAATATAGTGCTGCGTATATGTATTTTCATGCCTTTGTCTATTCTCGAAAATTCAAAGAATCAAATTTATTAGTTTAAAAAAATGAAAAAATCACATTTTTTCCAACCTTTTGTCAGATAGGTACCGTTAGTTAAGAATCAAGTTGGGTTTGACGACTGCAACTCCTAGACGCCAACGTGCCTAGCCTGTGTGCTTACGGTGAGCATAAAATGCGGGTACAGGGCTATGCCAAAAGTAGTCACGCTGTAAGCATTATAGTGAAGAAATAGAAGAAAAGGTGAAAATTGAAACGTCGGTACGATGAAGCGTTGCCCCCCTCCTCTGTAGGTACTCGACCTCGGGTCGAGCGTTTTTTTATTCGAAAGCATCACGAGAAGTTCTGCTGTAAAATAAAAGAGATTGGAACGGGGCAAGCGAAACAATCAGGAGGATTAAATCACTATGGCAAGTCCAACTGACGAACTGTGGAAGCTCATTCTCCATTTAAACATTACGGTTATTGTGACGGTACGAAATGAAAATGTTTTTTTTTCATTGAGCTCTTATACACTAATGCCATTACCGGATCCTCGTGTAGTTTCTTATATTGTTTAACTTATTATATTGCTAACTTAGTAGTCATAACTTTTGTGGTCACCATAAGGGGAAGCTATATCACTAGCGGCCACATGCTTAAATGATAGGGTAGAACAAGTGATACCAGCCTGGCGAAGTGTTTAAGGCAGTCTCCGCGTTTGCCGATGCAACGATTCTCCAAGAACCCGAGTAGAAATTGTGCTAGCATGTCTGAGGTACGATCTAGTAACTGACTCGCCCAATTGAGCTCATGCGAACTGACCAATGGTTAGTTCGCTAAGAGCTAATAATATTGTGAATGTTTTGTTATCCAGCCCTTGTCCAGTCACTGTCCAGCCGATCTTGGTCACGAATGACAAAGTGCGGCTATGTGACGACGTGTATTTCCATCGAGTGATTGGCCTATGGTTGGCTAAGCAACTTGAGTTACAGATGTCGTTGCGAATGAGAATGCTCTCAAGTAAGTATGTCGCCATGACCTAGCCAGCTAACTGCGGCTGTGCACCCCTTCGCTAGTCACTGCCCAGCCGATGTTGGTCACAAATGATAAAGTGTGGTTATGTGACTACGTATAGTTTCATCTAGCGATTGGCTTATGGCTGGCTAAGCATCTTGAGTTGCATATGGCGTTGCGAATGAAAGAAACCTTCAAGTTGGTATCTCGCAATGACTTAGGTGACTGCGACCACATTCGCCGGAATAAACGATCGAACAAATACAATTTCAGGTTATGTGATTCTATGCAATCATTGCTCTCAAGGTGAACGCAATTGAATCATTGATCCGACATTGTTATTCGAATTTGCTAATCCACCCATTTTTCAATGATCAAACATTGTGCAATGTAACATATGTAGACGATACGAAACTTCAGAAATTAATTAAGTAGAACTGGCTCAGTGGACGACGTCGCAACCCATCACCCAGAGGTTTCGGAATCGAAATCACGTTACGGCGTAAGCGTTTATCTGAGATAATACAAAATTGAACCATTAATATATTTACAACGCAAATATCATACACTTAATTAATCAAAAACGAAGAATATCGTTATAGGATCCGATGATGTAAATAATGTGCAAAAAAGATCATGACAGAAGTATATGGGGCATTCCATACCAATTCGACGTGGGTCTGACCCTCGACCCCCCAAATCTGGTTTCCGATTTTTCCTATCATTACTCTCACTCTATCAAATAATTACAATTTTTTTCAGATTTTTCAAAATAAATTTGAGCGCGTCATGAATTTTTGAATTTGTTTTTTGAACACCTCGATGGCCGTAATCGAAAAATCTGAAAAAAATCCCAAAAATACAGTGTCAGATATAAAAAATGTTGGTGTAAAATTCATAATGTCTGGGCTTTTGCTTCAATCCGTTTTTTAGCATTTTGAGCAAAAAAAATGAAAAAATAATAAGCAGAGGTCAATTTACTGTAGACTGTTGCTCGAAATTTTGGATGCATAATACTAGATTAAGAAAAAAAAATCTCCGATTTTTTTAAAGTGTATTTTGTAATTTTCGAATTTTTTTTTATCATGGTTGACGAAAAGCTAAAAAACGGGTTGAACCAAAAGCCCAGACATTATAAATTTTACCCCAACATTTTTTATATCTGACACTGTATGTTTGGGAATTTTTTTCAGATATTTCGATTAGGGCATCGAGGTGTTCCAAAAAAAAATTCAAAAATGCATGACGCGCTCAAATTTATTTTGAATAATCTGAAAAAAATTGTAATTGCTTGATAGAGTGAGAGTAATGATAGAAAAAATTGGAAACCACATTTGAGGGGTCGGGGGTCAGATCCAGGTTGAATTGGTATGGAATGCCCTATATATGTAAAGCCGCAATTTTTTTATCTGTTTGCCACCTAATTTTCCAGTGACTAGCTGAAAAAACTAGGCCATGGCTAGGTCAGAAATATTATACAGCCGTGCGATATTTCTTTCTTTCTAGTCACCATCTAATTTTTGGATTTAGTCACTAGAGGACTAAAGCGTTACAAGGCTACGTAGACAATAGCTAACACGGGTAGTTAATGGCGATTTGAAACATAACTTTACCAGCTTGGGGCTAGGCGGTGACGGGATACGTTTTCCACTCGGGAACACTATGGTGATGCGAGCAAGAAACCCGAGCCTAGAATCACAAAAAACACAGGGAAAAAATAAAAGAAATATAATCCTGCTGCGTTAAAGCTGAAAAGGCTGCTCATACTGATTAAGTAGCACCACCACGCTTCTTTACTTTAGCTTCACCTTTAGCGTTCCCGCTGTTACTTGCTACACAATGTATGAAGATTCGAATCCCTGAGTCACATAGAAGACTCATTTTCAGGCTTTATACCCTTTGTCCCTTGCTCCCTTCGCTCTTCCGATGTCGCGGCGCATTTGGTACGACATCTACTAACACCTACGACAACCTAGACTGCACGCAATTGCAGACCAAGATTTTTGCCAATCATTCCACTAGGAAGTGAAAAAGGCGGAAATCAAAATGCAAAGAGATTGTGAAGATAAAGCTTAACACTGGAGTGGTCAGGGAAGATACGTCCTTATTCCGTCAGACCCTGCAGAGTAATTTTTTGATGGCGAGCAAACTTTTTTCTTTGGCCTTTCTGAACAGTGAACTGATTTTGCTTGCTTCACACCATACCATCCTCACTTGCCCATCTGACCCTCCATCATCGTCGTCGTCCACTCGGCAAACGCATTAATCACGTCGGGCGCAGGTCCGCACAAAAGGCCCGAGGAAGCTGCACGGGCTCTTTGTGGCCGAGCATTGAATTGTGATTAAGAGAGACAGAGACTTCCGAGAGTGCCCACGTACACCTACAGAAGAAAAAGGAAGATAAAGACAGAGAGGGTGGGGAAGAGCCAACGTGCGATCGGGTTTTCCTCTTGGCGTTTCGCATACTAACGGGTGACGGTTGTATGGATTGGCGAATGGTGTGAGAACAAGGATCACCTACATCGCCGCAGTCGTATGTTCATGCATAAAGGCTAGGACGAGAAATAACTCTTGCCGCTTTGGTCAGCTATTGTCACGACCCTACTGCTTGCTTTTAGGTATTTTCTTTTCAAATGCAAAGGGCCCCTCCGTCGCAAATTGATACTTCGGGGTTGCCCCTTGTTACTATCTCTCGCGCTCTTTCGCGCCGTATATATATACGCGCGCGCGCGCGTGTGTGTGTGTGTGTGTATGTGTGTGTGTGTGTGTGTGCACATATCGTTGCATGTGGCATTAGACCTGTCCTTAAGAAGGGCAAATTCGAATTTTAATGGTCTTACCTCCCAAATTGGTTCGAAATAATGTTCGTTAAATGTCGGAATTTAAAAAATGTTTTCCCTCCATATTTATCCACGCTAGGAAGCCTTAAAAACATTGATTTTTCGTGATTTTTAATATTTTTTTTACCGTTGCCCTAATTATCAGCTAAACAATAGTAAATGCTCAGAAAATGTTGACAGTAATGTTACCTTTTTGTCGGATTTTTTGGAATTCGATACAAGCATTTTTGGGCTAAATCAATCACATCTTTATTCTCTGTATGTTGCGAAGAACGCGAAAAAAAGCAAAAAAAAAAAGTCGTAGAACGTTCCTTCGAGAGCTAAAAATAGAAGGAATAAAATGGCAGAGGTTAAAAAAAAATAGGAAACTTTTCGCCAAAGATGATAAATTCTCGGAAATCGCTGAAAATAGAGAAAAAAAGTCGAAAAGTATCTTTCAGGGGTCTAAATATAGAAGTTAAAATCTCAAATAGTTTATTTTGGATAATTTCATCCAACTCTCGTTGACTTATGATCGAAAATCTTGATGCCCTTTTTCTCATTACTATAATTGATTTCCAAAACATAATACGAATAACCATTCGGGACAAATAATCAGGATGTGTACGCGATGCCGGGTTCTTGAAATTGGTTTTTGTAGGGGTGCAACGTGCTCAAACAGCAAGTGAAGCAAGAAAAATAGAAAAATTTTAAATCATAGCATAATCGATTTCGCTGCAGGGGTGGACTTAAATTTTTTTTACGTGATTAATTATTTTGTACAAAGAATTCCGTATGTTTTAAAACTACTCCGATTGAATTCTTTCGATATTTAACTCTCCAAATCACGTGTTTCGACTTTTTTCCGCGTTCTTCGCAACATACAGAGAATAAAGATGTGATTGATCTAGCCCAAAAATGCTTGTATCGAATTCCAAAAAATCCGAAAAAAAGTAACATTACTGTCAACATTTTCTGAGAATTTCCGATTTTTTAGCTAATAATTAGGGCAACGGTAAAAAAAAGATTAAAAATCACGAAAAATCTATGTTTTTCTTATGGGAAAAAGTAAGGCTTCCTAGCGGTGGGTAACTATGGAGGGAATTTTTTTTTTTATTCTGACATTTTTTAAAAATTACTTCAAGCCAATTTGGGGGGCAAGACCATGAAAATTCGATTTTGCCCTTCTTAAGGATAGGTCTAATGCGGCATCCAGTGGTTTGTGTCAATTAACAATGCAGTTTGCCCTTTGTACACGTTTATTGAGTGAACCAGCGGAGAAAACTCTTGAAACACATCAGACGGCGAACCATTCCTAAAGATAACGTCGCTTGCTTTTATTCATAATAAAACTGTCTCATAACGTAAGTCGACATATTCCTGCCCCTATCCGCCAAACTTATCCATAGTGCAATGTAACTTTGAACATGTGCCACTTTCCCCAGTGACCTTGCGTCCTAGGAGAATCTTCGTGGTCTGTCTTGCAGTTTACCCAAAGGCTATAAAAGCATGACGCCACTTTGGAGCCTATTGTATAAATCCCGGAGTGTTTGTTGGTTAGGGATCAATAAATTAGGGCGGCTGATTTACAGTACCCATGTGTGTGTACGAGTGTCTTCAGTCATCAGAAGCGTTGAATGGAAGATTCGGAAAGGCAAGATAAAGGAACAAAGATAGATCGATGGTTAGATAGATCTAGTATCGATAGAGATATAGGTAAAGATAGAGAGAGAGAGAGAGAGGAGGGGAGAGAGGGAGAGAGAGAGAGAATATAGTGGACGAACAAAGCGAGGAGGCGACAGCGATAGAGCAATAAAGATATAAGGCTAACGAAAGGTATAAAAATAAAGGTGAAGGGAAACCATAGAACGAATATCACGAAAGATCTGCCACCCTCACGCAGTGACTCCCGGTGTTAGATGGCACACAGAGGTCTGATGACCCTATACATGTAATTGTGGGTCATATACCCAGTCAATGGTCGCTTTTTACGAACTTTTCGGCCCCTCAGACGCTCTCTTGCAATCATTCCCGATCATCACAATACTTCCAAGTGGAACGCATCCTGACTGCGACGCTACGATCAGCGTATCATACACACGTCTATACGTTATGCGCTTCACTATGCAAGAGTTGTTAGTGATGCTTATTGCCCGCTTTTACTGCATACATTTACAGCCCTTCAGGGTAATTCAAGGGAATGCCATCCCGTGAAACTATTATAAAAATTTCGTTTCTGTTAACGAATTGTTGGTGGTAATTCCTGCGGTGTTGCGTTCGTTGTGCAGGAAAGATTCTAATTAGATATCTACAGACCCACGTGCCTACAAACACATACACGCACATTCATATATATATACATATATGACTTATTGTTTGTTATCCAATAATAAAAGCTCTCGATTCTTTTCAGATGATACTTTTTATGTTTCGCCAATGTTGCGACGTGATGTAGAAATGTTCACTCTATTCGTCCGTTGATGTGTTTAAACTTTGTAGGTATAACATTTGTATTTGCCCACACATACGTATATATAGATATCATTTGAATGTATGTGCCTTTTTTAGTCGTATCTATTGAAACGCTTTCCAAATGAAGCGAACCGTTCTTGTATACCGACTGTATCTACTACGAGCTATATCGTACCATCCTTGAGCATTCACCGCCACAATACAAGCACAGCGATGGCCCAGCATAAAAACTAGAACGACAGAAACTCTCTGTTGTGTGTGGACATTTTGCTTTCTATGCACGTCATTCTCTCCACCAGTTTCCGTCATCGTGGTATATCTTTCTTGTCATCGACGAGTGACCAATCTTCAGTTCTCTCTATCTCAACTCCAAGTTTGCACGCTGAACTACCAATGGAAGTATCCAGACGAGCTATGACGAACTGAAATTATTTCGCAGTTATTAGGTACACCACGGCAATGGAATCAGCCAATTCATAAAAGATGTCCATCCAGAGATTACCGCATTGCGGCATTACTTACCGTACGGAGCTCTGTCACGCGTCTCAACTCAGCCGTGAATTACTGCATCGGATTCGCTGCAATATCGTAACCAATGCGCTGCAATGTGAGCTGGTCTATTTTGTACAAAATATTTAAAAGAATCGAGCAGATGAATTATAATTGTTGTAATGGAGATCACTCTCCGACGTAGGGGCCAGGGCTGGTGGTTCAGTGCGTGAGAGTTCATGACGCCGCTCCGGAATGACTCTGCACTGCGGGGAGCAGGGAAGCTGGTCATCGACGATGGGCTATAGAGGAAGGGGGGGGGGGAAACAGTGTGCGAGAGTGTGTGTGTAATCTTTGTTGGCCAGCGGCCCTGTGCATGTGCTGCTCGAAATTGTTTTTTCGTAATACAGACACCATGGCCAGTGTTTGTCTCTCAAAAATGCAATATAAGTAGCACATTGGTAATCCAAGAGGATGCCTCCAACAAAAAAAAACAGAAAACGGCTGTTTCTTCAGAGCCTCACTGCGTAATTGTGCTGCGTTCGAAAATTTCTTGTTTAAGTCTCTTTTTCTCAAATTTATGTTTTTTTTCTGTCACGTCCATACATTATAACCGTATAGTTGATAAATATTTTCGAATGCGTTTATATATATATACGACATACGAACTGACCAATGACTGCCTCACTATGATAGCTAGTAATATTCCGAATATTTTATTATCCAGCCCTTGTCTATTTACGCCCTAGGTGGTTTTCACTACAGATGTCGCTGAGATGCAATAAAAATGCCACCCAATGACTAGGCCGTATTTGACTAGTCAACTACGGTTACGAATAACAATATGAGGTTATACAACTTACCCTATCATTTAGTGAATGAGGTACTATCATGTAGTGAACATTTCATGGCAGGCCGGTCAACTTGAGTTTCAGATGGCGTTGGAAATGGAAAAAAATCAAGTGGGTACCTCGGCTTTACCTAGCCAGCACTAGCTAACTGTGTTACTACGTTATGCACGCTTTGGTAACTGCCCAGCCGATATTTACTGCAGATATCGCTGTTTTACGACAAAAATACCAACGGAAGACTAAGTCGTCACTGGCCAGCCAATGATAGTGAGAAATTACAAAATGAGGTTATTTGAGTACGTTTAGTTCCGTCGAGCGAATGACTCATGGCTAGCTAGCTAACTTGAATTCCAGATGGCGTTGGGAATGAAAACAATTCTTAGCTGGGTATCTCGCCATGACCTAACCGACATTACCTAAGTGTGGCTGGGCACCCCTTGGCGCATCGCTGCCCAGCCGATCTTGATTACAGATATCGCTGCCGAACGATAAACATACCACCTATAATGACTAACAATAAGTCGTACCAGGCTAACCAATGATGGACACAAATGACAAAGTAACGTTATGTGATTTCGTGTAGCTTCATCGAACGATGGGCTCATGGCTGGGTACCCAAGATGAGTTAGATGGGGTTGCGATTGAAAAAAATATCCGCAAGTGGGTATCTCGCGATGACCTAGCCAACACTAGCCAACTGCGGATGCACTAGCTAGAGTAAATGTTCAGACAAGTACAGATTAAGGTTATGTAATTCTTTGCAATTATTGCTCTCCTTTTGAACGAAATTAGGTTATTAACCCGATAATGTTGTTGACATTTATTTATCCACTCATTTTTCAATAATCCGGCTTTGTTTATCGTAACAAATGTCGACGAAACGAAAGTTCATAAATTAACCAAGCAAAACCGGTTCAGTGGACAACGTCACAACTCCCCGTGCAAAAATGTGGCCGGGCATTCCCTACTTTGTGTCCGGCCCTGAACAGACTTGCCTTGTCTGATTTACCTGACCGGCCCCTCCCACGAAACAAACCGGGAAAATCGCTGAATCGTTTTTTTACGACTTACCCTCTATGTTTCGAAATTACAATCTTCTGGCCGGGATACATTGCGGGCAAGTACAGCTTCAAATATTGTCTACCCGGCCAGAACATTGACATATTCTGAGAAGTGAAGCCTGTCCTTAAGAGCTGGGGAAAAGTTACATTGTTTTCCCCTCCGCAAATATATTTATAACTGAATGACATGACACTAATACATATGTTGTAATTCTATTTATAATTAAAAGCATTCATTTCATCAATGATAATTGACGTGAATAATAATGCTTATCATAAATACCCGGTCTCCGATAACCAATGATTCGAGCATGAAGAATAGCCAAATTATTTTATGAGGCAAAAAAGTAAAGCAGGTAATTCGTGGTTTTTTAACGCCATGTCGCCATGTTGAGAATTATCAATGTTCTGGCCAGGAAGACATTGACTGAATGCATTTCGCCAACAATCCGCCAGGTGGCTGCAGGCGAAGCGCTTCGAGTAAGCAAGGTACCATCGTATAAGGATAAAAGTTCGTCCTGTGAGTTGTACCGCGTAGACCCTTTTGTACCCTTTGCCCTCTAGGTCTTTTTTTGCTTGAATAGCGATCTGTGTACGTTTTTCTGTCCCTGTGCTCATTAGGAAATGCAAGCAAACGTATCGGGTGATCGCCACTTGAGGCGAGACGTTGGTAACCACGTCTCTGTCTTCAACGTGAGCGCCAAAAGAAATCGTCGCATTCAAAAGTACACTGCCGGGCAAAAGTATGGATACACGTAGAAAAATTTCGCGCCGCACTAAAAGTTTAATGTCTCTGTGAAAAAAAAGATATCCGGATTTCCAAGGCGGCATTTTAAAAGGGACAAACGAAGCTTCACTTTGCGTTTTGGAAAAAAAAATTTCGATTTTTTTAGACCCGGGGCGCCATTTTGAAAATGGCCGTTTTTTGGCTGTTTAACCTCGGCTGCACGTCTTCAGGACATTTTTTTGGCACTTTTTTTTAAAAGGACCTTAAAAGATAGAGCAATAGCTATAGTTTCCTTTTTTAGAAAGTTTCGTACGATTTTTTTTCACCGATTTATCGCATTTTTTTCTCAACAAGACAATTTTGAAAAGATGATGCTGAAATGAGAAACTTTGAGGGTAAGAGAAAATTGCCAAAAGGAAAGAAAGTTGTGATACATCGTATTGAATCGAGCAGAATTTTTTCAAAATTTTTTGCTCCAACATTGAATGAAAAAAAAAATTCTATTTTTTTTCAATATTTAGCCGCACAAGACAGCCACCTCTTACCTCTTACCTCATCTAAACGCCCTTTTCGTCGAAAAACCCAACTCTGCCTTTCAACACTGCATCAACGATTCGTGGCATCCGATTGATTAATGAATCCAGCTGAGCTGAGGGATCTCCACGCAGCTTGCAGTTTCTGCCACAGATCTTCGGCCGATGCAGGGCAGGTCATTCGTATCTTTCGATCGAGCTCTTCCCAGAGGCGTTCGATGGGGTTCAGGTCGGGTGATTGTGGCGGCCACGCCATATTCACGATTTTTTTTTCTTCGCCTTGGTCTCCAAATATTCTCGACAGAGACGGGAACTGTGTTTCAGATCATTGTCTTATTGCATGGTAAAACCACACCCGATCGTTCTTAGCTCTGATGGAATCGCATGATTAATGAGAATTCCTTTATATTCTTCTTTTCTCATTATGCCGTCAATTTCCACAAATTCTCCGACACCATGACCAGAGAAGCAACCCCACAACATAACGGAGCCACCGCCATGCTTGACGGTTGGTATCAAACACTGTAGTGCCATTTTTTCCGAAGGATTTCATCGAACACAAATGCGTCGACGACTACCGAAGATTAAACATTTTGACTCGTCCGTCCAGAGTACATTTCTCCACTGATTAATCGTCCACTTTTTGTGTTCCAGGGCCCATGCATATCGTTTTTTTCTGTTCGCCGGAGGCAACAAAGGTTTTCTCACGGTGACACAGCCTCTGAGGCCAGCACTGTTAAGACGATGTTTCACTGTCGTCAGTGAATATCAAGGTTTCCCTTTGTTCGTTAAATTTGGCACAAATTTCCGTTGCTGTTAATCGACGATTTTTTTTGCTGGTAACGACGATATTTTGATCGTCTAAGGACGTTGTCACTTTGGGTCGACGCGGACGATTGCGATTGAAATACGTCTCGGACTTCTTAAATCTCCCGATGGTCATCTGCACTCCTTTCAAAGACACGTGAGTTTGTCTGGCAATATCTCTGTACGACAATCCCTTATCGCGAACGCGACAATAGCCCTCCTTTTTTACAGTGGAATTTCTTTTTTCCGTGCCATTTTGATCCGCTTAGAACAAAAAAATTGCGTAAAAACTTGTCGATTGTAGACCACACGTGTTCGCGTTCGAAGTTTTCGCACAACTAACTGGCTTCGTCAGCGCGACACTCGTCACATTATTCCAAAGAATCAAAAATGTAAACAAAAACGACGAGCGACAAAGAGAGCGAGAAAAAGAACACGAGAGAAATAGAATATCGACTCGCGAGAAATAGAATCTTTTTTACGCTCCACAAAGGTAAAATGTAAACAAAGACAAGAAGCTTTATTTCCACTCCTTGTGTTTACATGAGCTAAGAGGTAAGAGGTGGATGCTTTGTGCGGCTGAAAATTGAGAATTGAGAAGAAGAAATTGAAAAAAAAAAAATTTCATTCAATGTTGGAGCAAAAAATTAAAAAAAAAAATTTTGAAAAAATCCTGCTCGATTCAATACAATGTAACGCAACTTTTTTTCCTTTTGGCAATTTTCTCTAAACCTCAAAGTTTCTCATTTCAGCAGCATCTTTTCAAAATTGTCTTTTTGAGAAAAAAATGCGATAACTCGGTGGAAAAAAATCGTACGAAACTTTCTAATAAAGAAAACTATAGCTATTGCTCTATCTGTTAAGGTTCTTTGAAAAAAAAATGTCCTGAAGACGTGCAGCCGATTTTAAACAGCCAAAAAAAGCTAAAAAAACGGCCATTTTCAAAATATAGCCCCGGGTCGAAAAAAAAATCGAAATTTTTTTTTCCACAACGCAAAGTGAAGCTTCATTTGTCCCTTTCAAAATGCCGCCTTGGAAATCCGGATATCTTTTTTTTTTTCACAGAGATATCACACTTTGAGTGCGGCGCGAAATTTTTCCAGGTGTATCCATACTTTTGGCCGGCAGTGTATGTACAACGAAAGGCAGTAATCAGTTTGACATGTATCATTAAAATGCTGACACAATCTCCTTTTATTTTGCAACTTATGGACGATTTTGTGAAAATCCGTGACAGGGGACTTTGAACCCAATCTTTCAGGGGACTGGTTTGTCTCTAATAACAAATTTGGCGCTAGCTTTATCTCATAGGTTCAGTCCTCAAGTGCCGGTCAACTGATTGTGTTTAGCTAAGTAGTTTATAGTTATTAAAAATTGTAATGAAAATTATATCCGTTAAGGCTTTTTCGTGCAGTCGTATAATAACTACTCCACCATAGAAATGAATTAAATTCTCGTACTGCAATACTATTCTAAGCTTTATCGTATAGATCGTTCTACTCGTGATTGGCAGATAGACGACATGAGACGGAACGTTAATGATCTTATACCTGGATGGTGCGTATGGGAAAAAATCACGAATTGTGTATACCTTTTATTCTTCAATATCGACGCCGTTAATGATGCTCCACTCGATGCGTAAGACGTTCATTTTGTCAATGGCTACCGGAAGATCAGATGTCTTTTATTGGCTTCCAATAGAATCGTCAGGCCCAAGGCTGTATTGGTATAGGTTTTCCGTACTTTTCCTATAATGATGCTAAAAATGTCATAATGAATGCGATACAGAGGGGGAAGTCGGCTGCGGCCGAAAGATGAGGATGAGAAGTGGAATATGGTGGGGAATGTAAGAGGGGAGAAGACCCCATACAATGTCGAATCTACGATAAAAGTGTTATCATAATTATTAGGTTTGATATTATTATTGATATTTGTGCGACAACTTCATTTTCCCATACGTCCTAATAACCTCTACTTCGTGGCATTGCGTACGTATGGTTAGTACCTCATCTCTCTGAGATACGGTTTATTATGCCCGATATCTATATTGGAAATAGAGTTGAGGGTTACTAATTCCACGAGATCAAGAGTACAATTTCCATGTCGCGATAGTCCGATTGGTGAACAGTGTTGCGTTGGGTATGGATGATGATCCAGATATGGTCAATGTTAAACCCTGCTCTATGAAGCTGGTAAATGAACAAACAAACTCTGTGCCTCATACCTTACATTTATGTAGCACGTATTTGTCTTTCTGTCCCATTGGTTGACACAGAAATTTAAAAGACAGATATCCACATATAATCGTATCATATTTTTGATATTCCTTATAATTATAAACGCCGCTCTCAACATAAAAATATGTCATGAGTTCAGAAGATGAAAGATTACCGATGCAAGTCTAATCTATCCTTTTCGTAAGCGAGCCAGTATGTGCCAGGGCCTGCATTTTCATCCGAATTCACAATTGTTGATCCATATCCACCTAGCCGCCTCATTAGAAATGTATCGCGCACGGGCACTCCCCGGAAATGTCCAATTTTTACGGTTCTTGTGTATTTCAATGAGCCTATTTCGGTCAGGAGTTGGTGGGTCGGGTCACTTAACCTTTTCGAGCTCGATATGGAAGCCACTCCCTGATGCTATGACTTTACACGTAAGCATTCGGTTCAATTGTTCGTCTATGGTTCTTATTTTAATCCAACTTATGTTCAACCGTTCAAGAAATACTATCAGTTTCGGACGTATTAACTGCCCACGGGACAATGCACTATTAGCGATAAGACTCGCACAGATAGATCTCAGGAACGGAATTAAATTACATTACCCCTTTTGTCATGCACGTTGATGTATAAAGGCTCGACCGCTCAACAAGCGTTCTAAAAGTGCCACTTATAATGTTTTCCACTTAGTCGTGTGAGAAATCATGTCCGAAAGAAAAACGATCGGACATGTACGTGTTGTAATAAATAATGATTAATTTTGCGAGATGAGGGGAGCAAGAGTCAGACCCGTCCAGCAAACGTATTACTTGATACAATTCGATCAGTATTTCATGGTCCATTGAAATCTGGAAAAATCGCCGCGTTACCTGCTCTCATAATACATTCAAATGGTTTGAGATTTGTGTACGTTTATCTGTATTTCAAGTCACTGAAATATCCAAAATATAAAATACTCGAACAATTACTTGAGACGGTAAGTGACGTTGAATATTATTCATTAAATGAGCATAAAAAAGTGATAGCATCGAGCAAGGCATGATCCACCTCTACATTTATCTTTTATGATACAGCTTGAAAAATGGAAGATAATTTTACAAGCTTTTTTCGAAGGAAGAAACGATATTTTTGTGAGTCGTATAGTATCACCACTAAACATCTAGTGAAATAGAATTATTTGATTGAACAGACGAACCTTCCAGTGGAGTTCTATGGAAATGGTATGGTGTCCCTCTTCCGCAAAGATCATTATGTAGAACCCCTCCTGTTTTCCTCCGATGCGCCACAAGATTGAAAGTTTAAAACAAAGCTACTGCAGAATAATGTACATGACGATGAATGGAAATTACTAAAAGGGTGGGAGATAATCTTTTCAGGAGAATGCTGCATACAATTTTGATAGAACTTCACTAACAGGAGGTTCGTTTGAGGGAGATTGCTACCTTGTTGGGCTTCAAATAATAATCCAACTTTTCCTTGGCTTTTCCGCGCCCTCACTTGCACCATGAATGTTTTCCAGAGCGACGATGCTCATGCCTCGGATTTTCATCCGCCGAGCATTGCATTCTGCATATCAATTTCTGATTGTACGTTTTTGGTGCGGATGTGAGCCGACTAGTTTCAAGAATATAACTAAGCTAATGCCCCAGAAGTGGCTGTCAATATTTGCGTTATGCACAAAGCTACACACACACACGCTTAAGCTAGGTGCGATGCTTAGAATGCGAAAATGTAATACATTTGCTAAAATAAACATCAGATGTTCACGTGACGGGTTTTGCGAGCATCCCTCGAACAATATGCTCCATATTTCGAGTTCTACCTGTGCACCGTTCTATCGAAATAGATCTATATGATACAATTTTTGGAATTTGCACGTAAAACGTGACAAACATATTCTTGATACTTCAAACTTTAACATGAAGGAAATATTAATTTTTGACCAAAATAAAGTAGAAGGCTGCCTCCATCAAATAATTGGATTTCGAGTCTCTTTAGCGAGATTTTGTGATCAACTTTTCATGATTAAGGTTTATTGTGATCCAGTGGTTGTACAGGATTTCCCGACAAACTTATCTTTGTATGACCGGTAGCGCAATTTTTAAATCGTTTATTTTTGCTATCTGATAAAATGTTGCAAAAGCTTATGAGTTTTGTGTTCACCCAGTAGTTTTTCGAATGGCATTGGTATTAAACCGACTCTTACTCACCGCGGAAGATGGAGCATATCTTGCGTTATAGGAATATAACTTTTTTTTTTAATCCATCGATTCAGAGCCTCAGTCGATACTGGTTTGTCGGGTTTTGGGTACAGCATTATCAGTCTGCTTTACGAGCCTCCTAGGTATGTAGTCGTAATCAAATAGATTGCAATCGTTCTCTCGGAATTCCCAACACTTCCCTGATTGAATCCCTGACGCTATGGTAATTTTTTCCCATAGTGAATGCGGTTGCCAGTTAAATGAGCCGAGCAAGTCAATATTGGGTTTGAAATTACTTGGCGTTGACACGAGCATTAAGGTATAGAATGGAAACTATGCTTGAACCGGCCAATTAGGTATAACCAAGATTCCTTCGCTTTTTTCAACCTCTCCTCGTAATACTCGGGGATTGATTGAAAACCGGAGAAATGCATAAAGATAGGACGCTTCTATTGCGGCGGCACTATCAACTCTGAGTAACTAATTGTAATTTTACAATTTTTCTTTAAAGCATTTTAATGCGGAAAACACTGTAGTCAACCTTCAAGCATTAATATGCAAACTCTGTCACGAACTCCACATACCACAAGCACGCTTCCTATTACAATAGGCTCTCTAACCTGATCGGGATGCATGCTAGAAAATCTCTATTTTAGAGTCGATAGCCGTTATGTAATTCTTCGCCATTTCACATTCCGCCTTCCCTACTCTAAATAATTGTTTATGTTAGTTTGAATTTTCATATGTTTTTCGTAATCGTAATCGTTTCTTAGGTGCTAAAAACCCCTCTCCCTAAAAAGTTCTCATATAAACACGTGCAAATTTTAGAGTCACACAACAGTAATTGTACATCCGGGACATACTAACACTTTGCATCGCTGCTAAACGTTTACAGAGTATATACTCTGTAAACGTTTAGCAGCAGTTTATGATTTATGTAATTCATAAGAGGACCCTAATAACAATATATCATCCAGGTAAATAACGGGTACATAGCCTAAAAAACGAAAGTGTGTCACGATAGGATTCGCTATTTTTGTGAATATATATGAAGCTCCATTTGAACGAAATAGTAAAGAGATAAACGATAGAGTAGCCCTCGAAAAAAAATCCTCCAAGTCAGTCAGCAAACAAACGTATTTTTCTTTGAAAGATCAATGAAGAATTATCGACATCAGTTTCGTCAATCCAGCTAAGCTGTCCGTTATTCGCTCTTGCTCCCCGATTATTCGGATATCTCGTTAAGCAATGGAATCGTGTGCACTCGCCTTAACTTTCAAGTTTAATTTCGGCGGGTGCATAAATAAACTATATTTGGAGTGAGTGAATTTTTCACGAAAAGGCTTGCATGCTTTTTCCTATAGCCCTTTAGTAGCTCCATCCATCGAAATTCTCGCACTGCTTGCAAACCCTTCTCTCTCCAATACTATTTCCTTTTACACTTCCGTTTCATGAGTTGTCACTGTAGTTTATACAGGCCGTCTTTTTGAAGATGATACTGAAGTATCTTCGGTCGTCCCTTGAAACGGTCGCATTATTCAGTTCTACGAGAAACGCTCTCGGAGACTGTGTCACTTTACTACCACCATCTCCCCGATTTTTTGGTCGATCTGTATTACGTCTTTTACGATTGAAAGAATTAGAACTAGAACCACCACCGTAATGGTTGTACTCATTACGGGACTCGTGATAACGTTCGTACGTGCGCTTTTTACAAGGTGGTGGCAAGCATAACCCCCGTCGTTCTGGCGAATCCGAGTGGCGTGCATAACTGTTTTGATTGCTTTTTCATCAAATTAAACACCAGAAGCAACAGATTGTTAATCACAAAAAATACTTTCCAAGGTTTTTCTTGCATAAGATTATGCGAGACTGCTCGAAATGGTAATGTACAACGATTATGAATTGCAGCGAATACATAGCTTGCGAGCCGCGATTCGTGTTTTTTTTTGCATACGATTGAACTGCAATGTGGATGTAATTTCTATCGCTCGTTACGGACTAACGAATTAAATATTTGCCATATCTTGTTTTTGGATCCTGGTCTCTCCTGGTCCTCTTGGTTTGCCAACAGTTTTTTCAACCGCTCGAAGCATTTCTACTTACTTTTTCTACTCGCATTGCCATATGGTATATATTCAATAGTACTCTAAGAGGGCAATGAGAAACGGGCTTTCGGTGGTCCCGCATTGTAGGTGAGATAGTTGGGCCAGTAATCGTCATCTGAAACAGATCACCTAACTTAGAAAATTTATATAGCTCACCTTGGAAAGTGAGTGGACGTTATTTTAAGTCATCCTTAATCAGTTTTTTATTACGAAGAAGATCGTCGTTGCGAAATTCTCGTGCCTGGTACAGTCTATGAGAAAATATTTCGTAAAGGTTATTAAATGCTATTATACAGGTCATCGTGGTGCCGCCATGACCGTCGGTCAAGTAATCGCCGTGTGATCGTCCCACTCGTGACATGCGTTCAATCCGCTTCAACTAAGTATGCAAAGGTCCGTAGGTCTATATTGACTCGAATGTGACTGCATATAGGACTGCAGAATAACTTTTAGTCACTCAGTCACAAACTTTTTGCTTTCTGTTAAAATATTTGACAAACAGCTTACAATCTAAATTTCTTTTACATCCAACTATGTTAATTTGAAAAATCAAACTAGTTATGGCTATTACGTCAGAACGATCAGCTTATTTATTTTCAATGATTATAAATAACTATTTTATGATAAAATAATTTTCAATACTTTTTCGATCGAGTGTTGGTCACCAGTGTTGGCTACGTATCCAGATATCGACAACGTTCATTTATATGTATATCTTTTTACTACCACGCATATGTATACGACGATTACTGGTCTGTCGATTGTGCCGAAAATGCCAATTGCAGACTCGATATTTCTTTTCTGTTTTTCTATTAAATTAATATTCTATTCATAAGTTTTTTTACCAACTTTGTTCCAGTTATTGACAGCCGCGGCGATTAACCGACAGTGTTTACATTGCTCAATCGGTAATCGCCATGGATGAAAATTCGTTGAAATTATCATGAAAATATATTTTCTATACTGAAGGGAAAACTAAGATTCTGATTTATAACTTGAAAATAAACTTAATTCACGCAAGTCTCCAAGCAATGCCAAATTACCCGAGATGTGACACGGTTCGCTTTAACCGTCGAATGAACGGCCGAATTTGTCTGGAATGGCAGATAGACACCGTAGCTAAATGTATTTGATTTAATTATAATTAAATACGTATACTTACGAGTGTGATGTGATACAATATAGTAAGTATCTCCCGGATGCTAATACATCACAGATTGGCACGAACGACTACTTTTTATGTTGCAATACTTATTTAATGTGTAAACATGACGATCACTACACGATGACGACACTAGGCCGACTATATCTACAACTTATATAATCGGACTGATATTACGAAGACTATATAGAATAAAATTAAAGAAGACGGGATAAAACAAAATTATCGATATAAACATAATGGTTCTACTGTATAGACTTTACGAATACAAGACCGAAAGTATGAAAAAGTGCAGAGGTTAGTGAGCTAAATGTTTCTAGTAGAAAAGCGTTTCGAAAAATATGATTTTTTTCGTCTGATTTATTAATCTTTCATATCTAGTAGTCAAGGAATTCGATCTGATGCTTTTTTTTTATTGCAATACTCAAAGAAAATTAGTTACTAACGGCGAAAACTCCGCAATGATACGATGGAGACCACGCCGACAAATGATGAGATGAACGCGCATATTCCATCAAAGACAAAAACTCCCCGCAGGTGTCACAGCAGTCTAAGATTTCGAACTAGACTCCAATCGTCCAATGTATGCTGTAATCGTTCCGATCAACAGCATGCCAAACGATGTTAATCCAACCACGCAACCTCTACATGTCAAACTCTGGTTAATTCGATATTTTAACATTTTTAGGTGCCATAATTCCCTTGTTTAATTCGGTAGAACAGTGAGTTTGACGTTAGGCTTTTTCAAAATCTACATTTTTTTTAGAAACTTAAAGCTGTAATGTTCTATTCAAACCTCAAACATAAAGAATTTTGATATCGGCATCGCTTGACCCCTTTGCACTCGCAATTCTTTTATAGAAAATGTTTTTCATGCGACTCATTTTCATAATTTATTTGAGATGCGCATTTAAAGTGGGCCAGCTTGCATATACAGGGTGAGGCACTAACTGTTGCCACCTTGAATATCTCTGTAATTATTGACGTCACAAAAAAATGTTTGAAACAAAAGTTGTACCGTACGAAAGAGGTCATCAAATGCGACCATTTTTTTATCTCAGTGGAGACGCTGTCGCACGGTAAAGGTCACCTCCACTTTTTTGAATGGGACGGTACATTTTTTTTTAACTATCTTGTAGAGCATCGAAAACTGCATAAAAACATTTAGGGGTCAAAGCCGTTGAAGGTCATTTAAGATCAAAAAGTGGCATGAACTTTATTTTTATGTGAAATTACCTTTATTCACAGTAGATGTTCAAAGTGATTGCCATTGGAATCAATACAGTATTGCAATCTTATCACGAATTGCTTATCACTTTGGCACTTATCGCCGAAGTCTTGCCATTGTCTTGTATGTAAACAACGCCGACAAACCTTCAATGTACACGGAACATTGTACAATGTTTCGCCCAATCAAACCCCAGATAACGATACTAAGAATGGTGAGACTAGTATTAATGAATCAAGCGAATGTGACTGATGTATTCTTTTGAAGAGCAAACTGATATGCTTCTAATTTACGGAGAATGTCAGAAAAATGCAGTGAGAGCTAGAGACATATACGCTGAAAGATTTCCGGAACGTTCTCATCCTACACGCCGTACATTTCAAATTTTGTACACTAAACGGAGGACAACTGTGATTCGATAAGTGCCGAAGTGATAAGAAATTCTACACAATCCATGATGAGGAGATTGCAATACTGCATTGATTCCAATGGCAATCACTTTGAACATCTACTGTGAATAAAGGCAATTTCACATAAAAATAAAGTTCATGTCACTTTTTGATCTTAAATGACCTTGATCGACTTTGACCCCTAAATGTTTTTTATGCAGTTTTTGATGCTCTACAAGATAGTTGAAAAAAAGGTTCCATCCCATTTAAAAAAGTAGAGGTGACCTTTACTGTGCGACAGCGCCTCCACTGAGATAAAAAAAATGGTCGCAGTTGATGACCACTTTCGTACGGTACAATTTCGTTTTAAACATTTTTTTTGTGCCGTCGATAATTACAGAGATATTCAAGGGGGCAACAGTTAGTGCCTCACCCTGTATATATATATATATATATATATATATGGGTGGATCAATAACTATCAGCACCTTGGATATCTTGGAAACTATAAGGTTCACAGAAATATTTGCTGAAATGAAATTGCATAGTACGAAAGGGGCCATCCGATAGCGATAATAGTTTTTTTGCAGATGGAGGTACTTCGGACATTTGAAGGTCAACTCCTTTTTTTAAATGGATCGGTATATTTTTTTTTCTGTATCATGAAAGAGGAGCTTAAAACAAGTTCAACGACCTATAACATAATGTCATTGAAGGTCATAGAAACTACAGACAGGCGATAATACTTACAGTTTCGGTAGTAAATAAAATTACTACGTTTATAGTGAGTGTTCGAAATGACGACCTTCAGTATCAATGCAACATTGGATTCTTTTTTCGATTGATTGTCTTGCATGTTTTACAGCGTCAGTACTTATTGATGCGCAGGCTGTAATAATTCTTTGTTGCATGTCGTCAAGTGCAGTTGGTACTTCTTTGTACACTTTATCTTTCAATGTTCCCCATAGAAAGAAGTCTAAAAGTGTTAGGTCTGGGGAACGAGCTGGCCACGATATTGGACCGCTGCGTCCAATGCAACGATTTCAAAAATTTTCATCAAGCTGCCTTCGTGCAATCAATGAATAATGAGCTGCACATCCGTCATGTTGATACCACATGGTTTGTCGTGTAAGTAAAGGCAACTCTTCGAGCACAAGGCCCAATATATCTTTGATAAAATTACTGTAGATGTTGCCATTCAAATTTCTATTGATAAATAGAGGACCAATAATCCTAGCACATATGATTCCGCACCATACATTCACAGACTATTGTCCCTGGTGTTCAACCTGCTGTAGCCAATGTGGATTTTCCGTTGGCCATAAATGCATGTTATGCAAATTTACTACTGAAACTGTAAGTATTGTTGTTTTTCTATACTTTCTATGACCTTCAATGACCTTATGCTATAGGTCGTTGAACTCGTTTTACGCTCCTCTTTCATGATACAAAAACAAAACATACCGATCCATTAAAAAAATAGAGTTGACCTTCGAATGTCTGAAGTACCTCCACCTGCAAAAAAAACTGTTATCGCTATCGGATGGCCCCTTTCGTACTGTGCAATTTCATTCCAGCAAATATTTCTGTGAACCTTATAGTTTCGAAGATATCCAAGGTTACTAGTTACTGATCTACCCTATACTAGACTGACCCAACAAAACTGCCAAACAAAACGGCAATGAAACAAAGAAGCTTGTAAAAGGGGCAGCTTGTAGGTTAATTCTAACAGATGACTCATGAGGTGTTTCTATTCTCTATTTAAGTTACACGTAATAAATTAACGTTTTCTTTTCAAATGCAAACCATTTTCCATCCAGCCTCTTGACATCACATAGAGGTTATATAGCTGTCTTTATCCTTCTTACTCTCTTTTGCTTCGTGTCCGCGCTGCTAACGAAGCATCTCGTTTACTTCCGGTAAGCG
The DNA here is from genome assembly GCA_951751655.1 of Ophion costatus. Taxonomy (NCBI): domain Eukaryota; kingdom Metazoa; phylum Arthropoda; class Insecta; order Hymenoptera; family Ichneumonidae; genus Ophion; species Ophion costatus. The sequence continues at coordinate 36,077,028 of OX632360.1, forward strand.
ATAAATGAGCGAATCAGAGCCCTTTTTATGCGCTACCTCTCGCTATTATTTTCTGAACGACGTATTATCATACTCGGGCACGACGAGATGCCACTCGTTATAAAGCCCCGACTCGCCCATCCAAATAATCATATGTGCGTACGCGCCACAAGAAAATGGCAGTATCATATTTTTATGATCGCCGTATGAGTGAACGGGAATAAGAATGAGACCGTGATGTGCTTATAACCGCTCGGAACTCCAAGTGTTCACTTGATTTTCCCGATACCGAAGTGATAAGCGATCACTAGAAGTCGGATCAGCCTGATACAAGCCAACCCATAATCTTATAATCAGAAAGAATTGCAGCAAAGTGGGATATAATACGGAAAAAAAACGAACAGGGTATGTGAACGGAAGGGTCGTTGGAACTACTGGATGCAATTGATGGGTAAACAAGTGTGTACGAATTGTTTTGCGAAAACGATGTGTTTTTTCTTTGTCGATAATTCTAATGAGGGAACGCATGATTGTACAAAGCCGCGATCGGAGAGATCTCACATTCAGTGAGCGAAGAAAGAAAATACGAAACAAAATATAATAGTTGTTATTGTCAATCCTCGTATGAACTGGCCAGTCGTAATTTTCGTTGCCCATTACCTTCTTTGTTTTTTTTTTCGCACGTGTATTCATGAAGAAAGAATAAGAAAAATCGATCAATTTGGAAAAAAACAAAAGGGCGGGGATTATTATTGTTTTTTTTTATTTGAAGCTTCATTGCAATTTTGTGCAAATGTGTGATGAATAATATTTAGTGCAAAAGAAAATCGTCAAACGTTGCGTCAGGGAGTTCTCCAGAGCCTCGTGCTTTGTTATTCCTCAAAAAACTGGACCATCTATGAGAAAATTTGGTTTGAATATTTGGGAGATTATGTTCACCTTGGAAATGTCCTTAACTGGAATAATTAGAAAAGTACATCCCCAAAATTATGTTTCATATGTTCATTATTTCGTGGGTGAATCTTTTTCATTGCAGTGACGATTAATGCGCATGTATTTGCATTTTCTCTTTACTCATCTGCACTACACATCGAAGAATCGGCATGTGGAAAAATAACATAATTGAATGCCCAAAGGGACTAAACGGATTGCCGTAAGCTACTAGCTACGGGCCACGCTCGAGAATGGCAACCTTTGTGCACCTTTTGTTCAGTTTAATGCTCATTAATGGAATTAAATATATTGTTTTCAAGCAGTTACGTAAAAAGTACTGCCTATAATTGGGTCGACGGCAATGGAGGCATGGTCGATGTGCGGCTGCAGTCATCTCATATGTCAAGTAGCATTGAGTCTGGGCGAATACTTGGATTGATGACCGGTTATTGCTAGTCGCGCGCCAAGTACTTAATGGCAGGTAGTTTACCGAGTTGCACAAGTGACACTGAGGAAAATGTGGCCGCTTATGTCACCACTTGCTTTCTACTGTACCCTTGTGCCCTTGTGTAAATGCCATGAGATAGTGCACCAGGAAAGAATGGCTGTGGGTAACACTCTAAGGGGTCTTTCAGGAACTGAACAAGAGCCAGGCATAAGGTAAAAAGTAAAAAGGGAGAGATCGGAAGAAAACACTCCCAATGATAGGGATACAATACGAAATTTGAACAATATATCAAATAAGACCCACTTGGATTTTGATTGATTGAAATTGATGATTCTTGCAAAAAGGAAATTGATGATTTTTATCTTAAAAAATTGAAAAGTTTAATATACACACAGTTCATTCAATACGTTTAAAGTGTTAAGTAATACAAAAAGGATACTAAAGGGATCAAGGTGATAAGTTATCTTACGGTTTATGATTATCCTCTTTATGGTGAGATGCAATAGTATAGGATAGCTGTCTCCGAAGATTTTTATCCACAGGCGCATTCTCTTGGATTTTCTAGGCATAAGAAAAACCCAAAGCCGGACATATCATCGGCAAATCCCGCGGATCGGCAAATCCCGCGGCTTTCCCATTGTATTTTTCGGCTCCTTGTTCGGTCCGGTAGCAACGAATCCGGACGATTCTTAATAGCCGAAATGAAATGATGCGGGTCAGGTACGAACGTGTTTTCCACGTTCTAACAACCGCATCGTATATCGCACACACGCATTGACAGAAGAAAAACCATCGCCATAATTTACAGAAAATATCACTTGAAATTAGTTAATGTTGTAAAACGAAATCAGATGTGTATTGAGACAGGTTTCTTCGGTTAGCAATTTAATAAAAATTCTGTGCCGGACTGACTATAAACCTTCTCCTGCCGTGGCCGGTGTCTAACGACTGGCAGAGCTCTGCTAGGTTCATTTACACTTTGACAAATAATTAAATAACTTAATCATGGACGCCAGGCATTTTAGAAAATTGACAAACCAATAAATAAATATACAAGCGCGATTGAGAAGCTTCACGAGATTCTCACCAGGTCGATTCAGTTGGGCCCAAGATGATATAAAGTTACAAGATTGATAGGAAAGACGCTTGAGATAGTGATATACAAATGTATTCTTGCTCATTGACAAAGTACGCGTTACGATACATGAAGGGCTGACTTCTGCGACAGAGCGACAATATCAGCTGTCTAGTCCTTCGGGAATCCGGATAGAATTAATAAACGAGCTCGTTAGCCGAGCGATCTGACATTCCCCGCTCCATAAAAAGATTGATCCATATTGGGAATATATCCCTTGATGCCCGCGCCACAGCGATCGATGGTCTTTTTCGAATTCGCTGATGAGTCGTCACCTTTCGCGTGTATGTGATCGACGCCCGTTTGGGTTTATATTGACTCACTTGCTCTGAATAATCTTTATTTTATTTGAATAATCTTTATTTAGAATAATCTTTATAAAGGAACACCAGTGCCCAGTCCCGAACCAATAGTCGGCCACTTCATATTAAATTATATCTATATATATTTCGAGCCAATGTTAAAGTATACGAACGGCTGACTACTGGTAAGGGGCTGGGTACTAGTCCTCTTACCCTATATCGGTAATTTTTTTGTCTCGCCATTTCTTCGTCAACTTTTCCGAGGCAAAGTTCATCGCTGACGTTTGTAAGGAATTACCGTATAGGTTGTCGAAATGGCTTGTGTACGAATGTTTCATTATGCCAGTGGCAGCGTTGTATGGTATCCAAGCAGCTTCTTTTCCTCTGGAGCATGATAAGTGTCTTGGGCGACAATCTTAGACGAATTCACTCGAGAATAGCGACGTTTTTCTCCGCTTCGGGGTTGTTTACGTCCGAACAATGTTACACCAGGTTGTGAAAGCTTCGGCGAGCCCTCTGTGCGGTTGGCAGATCTGGAACAAGAAGATGAAACTGAGCTGACGGGTCGCAGGGGGAGGGTGGCGAAGAGATAATACTGACGTGGAGAAAATAAGAGTGAGCAGGCTTGGCGTATCGCGACTTAAGCCCACCATGCGATACGAATATAAGACGCTTATCGCCGACGCAGGGTCACGTAAAAACGGGAATTCGCACAGGGACTGTGAGCTTCTTCTATGCTACCCACCGTCATGTTATCTTTCTTTATCTCTTTCTTTCTGTATCTCTTAATCCCATACTTCACCCTCACTTTTCCTCTCACTCCTCGACTCTTCCGAATGCTTTCTCTTCCTTATACTCTGTCTTGTTATTTATTTACGCTATCTTCCTTTCTTGAATTATTTATTGTTGACAATATTAATTTATATATCGCTAGATCCATTATAGCATGGCTGGAAGTGTGGACCGCGTGGTTATATGAGTATTACTGTACTAGTCAACGAGAGGGTCCAACATTAGTTTTTTATTGTATATTATACTTTAGAAAACTTTGAAAAAGTAAAAAACGTACGTCAAGTAATAAAAAATCCCATCGAAAACATTGTTGTTTATCTTACCTCATAAACAATTATGCTTTACCCTGGAAAGCATTGTAAGTTATTTTAATTCGCAGAATGGTTTAATTATATTCTTTCTATTGATCAATTGTACAAAAAAGGTGAAATGTCTTATGAAATAGCAAAGTAACTGCAATGTACGTATCACGCATGTGTACAGGAAATGTTTTATTTTTACCTAAAAAATCACATTATTATAACAAAAAATTGATATCCATTGATATCATGAAAAATACAACGTATGAAGCGCTCAAATACCCTGGAAATGCCGTGCAAGATCGTGGTATGCATGGTTAAGAAGAAAAAGCTCGGGAAGGTTTAGAATTTTTCGTTCCTACCATCTGCATAAATAACTTTAGCGACATAATATATATATTCATTTACATTTTAACATCGCATCAATTACCAGTCAGCGGCCAATATATATTTTATGTAATCTGCAATAGCTGTGTGATACAGAAGAACAACCATACATTTATCTAACTGTTTTCCAATTTAAATTAAATAAAATGTTGTGTTTGCGCGGAGTAAATGGCACATTACTGATTTGTACTTTACAGGATAAATAATTTAAGTACCATTAAAATAACCAATCGAGGGTAACGATGTGTTTGATTAAAAAATACTATCTCCAATCGCTACCATCTCACTTAGCAATTTCATTGTTTTGAACCTGAGAGTTGAGTAGGTACTTGGGGAGTCAAAGTCTTTCGGCGATTTTTTTCTTACATTTAGTCATACACATACAGACCTTGTACAGCATTTCCAGTGGACTTATGTTGTTCATTCGTTGTATTTTTCTATAATGGTCATATCAATTTTTTGTTATAATGTGACGTTTTTAATAAAAATAAAACATTTCCTGTGGACTTGCATAATACGTATATTATATTTGGCTATGTTATCAATTATTTCATTTTTTTTGTACAAATGATGATTGAAAAAATATAAAAATGCCATTGTTTAAATGAAAACGAATAATTATTATTTTTGAGGTAGACCATAATTTTTTATATGGTGAAGTTGACAACAATCTCCCACATAAATAAAAGTCGCCTCTTCGAGGCGACTTTTTATTATGCGACGTATTTCTTTTTACCATTTTGAAAGCCTTATAAAGAGCCTTTATTTCTTTCTCTCGAGGAAAGGAATCCTATTTTCCTTCAGCTCCAAACCAAAGACCGGTGAATTTAAAAAAGATTGACGAACCTATACGCGTAAAGTTTAAAATTCATATTTAGCAGGCAAAGTGTTTCAAGGCATTTCAACTTGTAGCTCAACCTAGGAAATGGTATTCGCAACATAAGTGAGATAATACTATTATAAATAGATTTTTTCAACCCCCATTATTTAACAATAACAATATAATTTGTATTGTTTTTATTATATTTACAACTACGAATTCTCGTCAGTGAACTAGATTTTTCTTAGATATTCATACATTGGATTTACATGGATGGTGGTGGATTTACATGGATGGAAAAAATGTATGTATTCTTTAGAAGACATCCATTTTTGATTGCCTCGAACTAATTTTGGGTTCGCAGTACTCAAAGATGCATTTTCTTTATCTGATGGATTTAAGAGAAATTCAAATCGTTGTCTTCTCGATATGTAAAGCTCGGAGAATTTTTTATTGTTTCAGTTCGACGCTAAAAAACTCATACTTGTGGTCTCTCGTTGTTCGTGATCAGGCTAACAAATCCATAGATTTGCTTTGCGATGTCGAAAGACAGATTCCATTCATTGCGAGGCAAATCCATATTTTCAGCTCCCCGATACGTACGGGTGTACACTTTTCGTTGTCTTCGAACAGGGGAAAGGTTATATGTCTGATTTTTCTGTACCCGAAAATATACATTTTCAGGTACAGAAGGAAAAGTTGTATATTATTTATCTGATTGACTCACGAGACATACACATTTTTGGCCTTCCTATGGCTGAAGCCCTAAAAAATTTTCTTTGCAGAGGTTCATTATAAGACAAATTCATCTTTGTGGCCTCTCGATACGGAGAGGTATTCATTTTTTGTTGTCGATGATTGAGCGAACAAGTATTTGACTTGCAATACCTTTTTTCGTCGTTGGGGTTGACGTGAGACAAATCCGCAGTTTGGGCTCCTCGATACTTGCAGATATATTTACATTTTTCATTGCCTTCGAGCAATATTTGAAATATTCATATTTCCGGCTATTCAGTACCGGAGAATATGAATTTCCCCTTATCTGTGCTCGATGCAAAAAGGTTCCATGTTTTTGGCTTTCAATTTTGTTTAGTGTAAAATATTATAGAACTTGAGTGCCCCTGAACCACTATTTGGTTGGTGGTGACCAAAGATGTATATTTGTTTTTTAATTAATTCAAAATAAATTCATTTTTTACCTTTTCCCTTCTAATCTAAGTTTTTGCATTGCCTATGTTCGAGCAAGAAAAATTCATAATGCTGGTCTCTCGATGCCCGAAAGTGAAACTTCCTTGTTATCTGCGATCGAGCACCAAGTCCATAGATTTGGCTTCGCGGTGCTTAGACATTTTGCATTTGTCGTGCTTGATGCGAAGCTAATTGATATTTTCACCCTCTTGATACCTATGGGTATACATTTATCGTTATGTCTGAGCAATGAAATGTTTATATTTTAGACTTTCAGCACTTGAAAATATATATTTTTCCTTACCTATGTCCAATGCGAGAGCAGTCCATATTTTTAACGTTCTATTCTCTCCATCGCAAAGTTTTATGTCGACGAGCTCAACATTCCGATTGTCTCCTTATTTATAATTTCGAAGAACTACCGACACTAGAATTTGCTACAGGAAGAACCCTCATCAAATTTATTTTTGGCCCTGAAACGACATAATCACATATGGTATCCAATTACCAGATTAAGAGTTTTTTCAACCATACAGTGGTACAACTTTCAGTAATAAATCCGAGTAAATTAAAAAATGCGCTTTGAAACTATGTGCCATATATATAGTTGTTACAATAATAAGCTGCCTAATTTTCATCAACTCGAAATCCTTTCGGACTTTTACAATCTCATACTTTCTACTTTAGCATACTCTTGTCATCTTACTATTAGCAATTGCCAAGACACCCCCCCCCCCCCCACTCCCCGAGTTGTCTCCAGCCTCCGTTTTTAAAAGTATACTACTGTGGTGTATTCACACAAGAGTAGGGGAAGGGGGCCCAAAGCGTGCACTCTAAGAGAAAAAATCCGTTATAAAATGTCAAAGCCAAACAGTTTTTTTGCTATCGGGGGCTAAATTTATCGTACTTAAAAAGAACATTCACACATTTCCAGTAAATCTTCAAAATACAAAGAATGAAATGAATATAAAAAGTTTAACGACGGCCCGCTTTGCCCAGGAGGGTGGCCTGAAGCGGGCACGTCTTTTGGGCAAAGCAGGCACGCAGAGGGTAAGGCGAGCACCCTGCTTTTTTCCCGGAGATTAATCTTAGATGGGAATAAAATAGGGAATCAAAGGGGAAAAAACTATGAATGTGCCCACATGTTTTGTTGCATACAAATCATTATCATTATCGCAAACGAAAAAAACTACCTTATTTTCTTAACAGTCAATGAACTTTATTTTTTTTGCGTTGGATTTTGGTCGTTTTTTCTTAGCCTTCAGTAAACTTCATTTTTATTTCTTTCTTCTTTACATTCAGTAAACGCATTTTAATATTTTTAACATGTTTTAACATTTTTAACATTTTAAATATTTTTAACATATTTCAACATTTTTCACATATTTTAACATTTTTAACATTCAGTAAACATATGTTAACATACTATGGCACGTGCCCGCTTTGCCCTTTTGCGCCACTTGACGTTTTCATCAACCCCGACCAAAAAATTATTGGAATACATTCGAACAAAAATGACTAAAAAATAGTGAAATCGACATACAACCATAGTCACATGTTAGTATTGGTCTATTTTACTCACGAATAGACAAAGGACGATGTGTATCCTTTGATTCTTTTTTCAATACCCGTGAAATTTTGTTTTTTTTTTTGCCACACCAGCCGCGGGGTCGGTCGCAGTTGAGTTTTACGACTGCGGCAGGTCGGGTAGGACACGGGGGTAACGCCCCGACGTCGCGAAACCGCAATAAGTTAAAAAACGTAAGTAGTATGGAGGATGTCCGCTTTGGGCCCCATTCCCCTACATAGAAACTGTGGTAGAGCGGTCCCTTGGAATGATTAGAACTTGTTCGGTCTTATCAACCGTTCATATCGACGGCTCTTTAATATCACCCATATTAGTTACATGACTCGTCGATTACACATGATTTGTCTTTACCATTGCAATTAAACATGATTCGTCACGAATCATTATCGAATCATTCGTCGAGAGAAGGGATTCATCACGTGCTCTCTGAATGGATGTCGTTGATAGCACGTGAACGTTCGACAGCTAGCCAGGCAACAACATCAGATGAAAGACACGTCGATTAGAACGAAGAAGACTGTTTTCTTTAACAAGACTCCACCGATGGATGTCTACGTGAGGCTTAGGACCATCGTCGTCGGCACGAAGTGATTGAGGAGAATTGAAACAATAAAAATCCCTTGGCTGAGAGTTTGAACTCCATCGTATCGCAGCCTCAGCCAAGCGGATAATGTCAACCACACATTCTCAATCTTTCCATCCTTACATCCAACAATCCCCACGATGCGCAATATAAATTGAAAACTGAGTACCGTGAACGTGACGAAACTGATCCCTGTAGGGCTGCTCTGCTTTCTTAAAACAAATTTGGAGTTCGTTTTTTTTGCTTCATGCCGAACATTTTACCATCGTACTTAACTGTATATTAGTATATACAATTGTATACGCTTATATACAAATATATAAAATTCTATCGCGACAATTTTTGTATACAATTGTACTAGATCAATTAATATACAATTATATATGTTTATATATATTCGTTTTTATTCGGGTGGGCTCACCGGCTTTCCACATTTCGTACTGGATGCACTAACATTAACATAGTCGTAAATAAACTCTTACTGTATAAATATAATATACAAAACAATCGAAATCTATACAACGGTCTAATAACTAATATACTGTATAACTGTATAACTAATAAACAGTTATGTACGATAGCTTCATGCCGAACATTAGACCGTTGTATAGATTTCGATTGTTTTGTATATTATATTTATACAGTAGGAGTTTATTTACGACTATGTTAATGTTAATGCATCCAGTACGAAATGTGGAAAGCCGGTGAGCCCACCCGAATAAAAACGAATATATATAAACATATATAATGGTATATTAATTGATCAAGTACAATTGTATATAAAAATTGTCCCGATAGAATTGTATATATTTGTATATAAACGTATACAATTGTGTATACTAATATACAGTTATGTACGATAGTATATGAATATATATATATATATATATATATATATATATATATATATATATATATATATATATATATATATATATATATATATATATATATATACATATATATATATATATATATATATATATATATATATATATATATATATATTGATATTCTATCGTACATAACTGTATATTGGTATATACAATTGTATACGTTTATATACAAATATATAAAATTCTATCGGGCCAATTTTTGTATACAATTGTATATGATCAATTAATATAGAATTATATATGTTTATATATATTCATTTTTACTCGGGCGATGACATTTTGTTAGTAAAATATTAAGAAAAAAATAATATTAATCAACTGATCAGAATTGGAAATTATCCCTGTAAGAAACCCAATAATTGTAATCAAATTTGGTAAATATATTGTATCAATACATAATTTATTAACTTTTAATTTACTTTTAATTAACCTCTTAATGAACAATCTTTCGATTTACCTGCTTCCATACGCGAATAAAACCAAAGAAAACTGTTTCTATATCTAATCATATATGAAGCCGTATAAAGATGTATACAATTATGTGTATTTCAAAAGAAAATAAAAGTACTCATATAGAGTCATATATAATTTTATATACCGTAAATAAAATTTTCACGTATATATATAATTATATACAACACCATATTGAATTATATATAACTGTATATAATATTATATCTACTTCTATAAACCGTAAATAAAAGTTTCACGTATATATATATAATTATATATAACTGTATATGATATGATATCTAATTATATAAACTCCCTATAAAAATAGTATCTCCATATATCATTATATACAGAACTATGTATAATTTTAACAAATCAAATTTGATTATATCGGATTATATACACAAATGTATAGAGTTATATACAATTATATATAAACCTATATATAAATATATATGATTGTATATCATTTTTATATAATTGTATCTAAGTATATACGATCATTTTTACTCGGGCGGCGAGATCATTGTTACAATATTTTTCGTATCTGATCTGAATCCGCGAAAGGCATGAAACCGTTGTCGTCTTCGAAGTTTTACGTCAAGAATAAAAACGGCGACGATTAGTGCTGTACAAATAAAAATCGAGATCTAAGATTTATACCCGTGAAAACTTTAATTGGCTCCGTCTCATAATACGAGATTAGTTGAGCTGTGCAAAGCCGGGGTCGATTCTGGCGGCCATATTTTTCTAACAATAACGTTTCAGGCACTTTACCATCAGAATCTTAATCCGACTGCTCCCCATTTGGCAATCGGCGTGCAAACCAGTGAGCTACTCAGTCACCTATCCATGTACACTGCGACCTCTCCTATCGGGACCTCTACACATGCAACAGCCCCCCCCCCCCCCACTATGTGCCGATTATCGATCGGGGTAGCGCGTGGTGGGAGAAGCGCCAGGCCCTTATAGCTTGAGGCCCGAAGCATACTAGACAACGGGAGTGGTCTTTCAGGGGTACTGCGATCAGCTACCCCAGCTGCGCAGAGTCGGTTCGGGTGCGCATCCTCCATTTTTGAGCGTTTCATGGCGCGCTGCTCCCGCCGCTGTGCCGATATGGGAGGTCGCAGTGTCTAGTGCCAAGTATACCACATTGACAATATTATTTTATACTATGCTTGTTTGTAGACGTGGCTCTTTATCAATTTATTATAAGAATTATAGTAATGGCATATTCTGTATTGAATTAAGAAAGTGATTTACAACTATAAGAGGCGAGAAGAAAATTTTTCGCCAAAATCAGTGCTATCTGCAATGCCCTAAAGAATTAAGCACGATACAGTAGTAATGGTCAACGTTCGTTCTGACCGTACAGCGTTCTCTGTGGCGTACCACATTCCTCGGGTTTTCGTGCCGGGCAATGAATCTCTCTTTCTTCCTCTCCCTCTCTTCATTCGTAACTCATACCGTTACCGGTATAGAAAGCTTATATTCCACGTTGGTCGGCCAAATGTGTGAGAATGAAGAGGAGAAAACCGAGAGTTTGTCGTTCGTACTCGGAAGCACGCTTAGAGCTATTCTCTGTCCAGCGCCGAACCAATTTACATTCCGTGTACGTTTCGCGTTCCCCATCTTGCCACTGAACCTTATTGCACTTCTGGTATTCTCTTTCATGTTGTTTAATATGTGAAAAAGATGTCTGCACAGCAAAATTTCAATATTCGAAATAATTCATTTTTTACGATTGCTTTGACTTCGGCAACCCGACGATTTCGGATTTTTCTTTCATACAATCTATACAGAACCTTTTCCATGCTTCATAGCCAATCGAATTTGTTTTTAAGGATGTTGAGTCCCAAATCGCAAATGATGATAAAATTCTGAAAATTTGGTATGTTTTTGTATGAAGTATTTCAGAGGTCGTGTACAAATTTCACGACAAATAGGAAGCTCGTTATTGAACAATTAACATTCACAAATTAAATGTTGTTTTATGGAAACTGATGTAACTTTGCAATAAGTTTTTTTTTGACCGCTTAATTTTATAATATCTACAATATACTGAAAGCAACGGAAACAAAACGAAGTTTATTGATAAATTATTTTTATTTCTTTTAAAAATTGTTCTTAACAAAATGTTAATTTTTTAAATACGAGCTTCCTAATCGTCGTGAAATTTTAACACGACCTCTTAAATACTTCATACAAGAACATACCAAAGTTTCAGAATTTTCTTATCATTTTTTATTTCAACCCTTAAAGAGGTTGAAGTAATGATGATAGAATTCTGAAAATTTGGTATGTTTTTGCATGAAGTATTCAGGAGGTCGTGTAAAAATTTCATGACGATTAAGAAGCTATTTATTGAACAATTAACATTAACATGTTTCATAGGGACCCAATCCTTAAGTCATCCTTAAGTGAGAACTGTCGATTTTTATGTCACTGAAAAATCAGTTCATACAGCGCGGAACGACCGATTGTTTCATTGCCGCTCTCCCACTATTTGTATATATGCGTACTACATCTACCTAGATTTCCGAAAAATGGCTAAATTCCTATTTTTTTCTGAGAAACGGTTTGTGAAAAAATACATGCATTTTTTTAACACGAAAGTACATATACTGAGAGCCTTTCAAAAACGTGAAAAAATGCAGAATAACGGCGAAAACTTGGCCGCCGACAGACGATGAATTTTTTTTGCGACGTTTGGTGGTAGACCCTTCAGCTTAAACGGTCCAGCTGAAATTTAAAAACCGAACAGATTATTCAAGTCAACAATAAATATGAGTCGTTGAGGACCGACGATTTTTGAAATAATTTCTTGAACAACGTTTCGTATAATTGAAACTCGAGCATACAAAATCTAGGAACACAAGTTGTCATTTTTACGTAACTACTAAAAAATGAAGATCGACTTTACAGAAGTGAGATGGTCAACGACCTTTATATGTTTTTCATCGTATCCCCTGTAAATTTGGAAACAATCCATCATGTGGTTCTCGAGATGACATGTCCATCGCCTTTGAAAATAGTGTTCGAGAAAAACGTGTTTAAAGTTTGAAATATGGTGCTGCTAGCGTTCTCCCGGCCGACTGTTAGAAGCTGTAGCTCATTCAATTTTAGGAATATTTCAATGACATTTTTAGGAAATATAGTTAAAAGGGAATTTTTCAGGGAATATAGCTAAAAGTATCGAACAAATATATTTGTGGGAAAGGCAATTTTTTGGCCCGCCGAGGTAGATGTAGCCCGTTAATAATTCTAAGACGTAAGGTCAATTTTTAATATCCTATTGATATGTCCTATTGGTCCATTGATGGTCCTATTGATAAAAATATTGATAAGTTGATGACTAATCTCGTCTACCTCTCTATACCTGTAAATTGTCTGTCTACCTGTAAATTTCGCAATCTAAAAAAATGCAAAATATAATACATTTCGGTATGGTAATAACCATGATACGGAAAGGAATTATTGAAGGCGTTTATGTGATAGCTGCGTTTATTATATTCGGAGAAGTGAAGTATTGAGGTAGCAATATGCGTGGCAACACTGCACTCACATGGAACATCCCTCAGGTAACGAGCTTCGATTTTGTTGAAATTCGGATATGTTATAAAGCACCGAAAAGTAAGCGATACGTATTTTTTTTTATCGGCGGAAAAACGATTTTAAGGGGTGAAACCACCCCTCGAAAAACGGCATCTCTAGGGTGGTTCACCCCTGAAATTTTTTTTGCAATGTCACTATAGTGGATTTTTCATTGCTTCGGATTAGAAGAATTTTCGTTTTTGTTTTATTAGAATCGGTGGACTCCTTGTGTGTGAAACTGCTATATTATCCCTAGAGATGTATTTTTTCGAGGAGTGGTTTCGACCCTTAAAACTGATTTTCCGCCGATAAGAAAAATACGTATCGCTTACTTTTCGGTGCTTTATAACATATCCAAATTTCAACAAAATCGAAGGGTGTCACCTGATGGATGTTCCTTGTCAGACGCTTCCGATAAATGTCAAGCGTATATTTGTTTACCGGGTGTGTAAGCGTGTGTGCAATGTGCGTTATTGTAACTTCCCTCTTACATTGTCACAACAGATATGGATCGACATAGCATTCGTTCGAATCTTGAACATAATTAAATTGCGTAAAGAACCTACCACTGGTGTTGTAGAAATCAAATTGACCGGCTCGATTGGGCCTCCCGGATACGTGCACAGCTGACGGCCTGCTCGAAATGTCCTGTAACCTATATTTTTTTATGGATCGTACGTGACCACGACAGTTTTCTTGTTATTCATCGCATTTGCATAGCTCCGTATCTATTAGCGAACTATTATTGTTTCCGTCTCGAAGTTGTATGTGTATACTACAGCATATGAAAAAATCATTTTTTTGTAATGCGGAGATTTGTGCAAATGTTACCTCAATTATTATGGCAACCCCTTACAAATAATTGAATCCTCGCTCACGCCACGAATCATCACGATACACGGTCCATCCTGTATTCCCCCGATTTGCCTTTGCTTCTGTGATTCCTCTTCATTCCTGTACAATTCCATTTGTAAATCAAATCGAATGCATCTTCCGAAGCGGTTCTAATATAATTAATAATCATCCCGTTAGACGACAAGGTCCCCGAGACCGCATAATTATTTTTTCTCCAGGCAATGGGATACCTATTTGCCGCATTGCGAAGATGAATCTCGATTTGTTTTGTAGGCATTTCATATGTACATTACATATGAATTGGCACCTTGACGTGTAAATTTCGGCAAGGCTAATATTTTTTTTCACGTGCCTGGCACTAAACATGTTTGATAATAAATTTAAAAAACTGGTGGAGAATTAAAAGTCACGTCACTAATGTAACTCTTTATACTGGACCCTGGTGGCACATGGCTGCCGTACAATTTCTTCACCGACGTATTCAACTCAGTGTTTTCTGCTTTAATTTCACATTGATTCTTCGGAAGTTTTCTTCTTTTTCGTTTAACATTAACGTGCTTCTGCTGTCATTCTCCTTTCCCTTGAAGTTTTCGAGGGACGAACAATTTTTCTATCTTCTTCCACCTTTCACATCGCAAAAATGTTACTACCGAACAATGCAACGATGTGGTCTACTGAAACGCTGACGAATAATCGGCTGAAAGTAGTTCAAACTAGTTAATACGAAGCCTTCGAGGAATTGACATGCTAACATGAGTCTGTGTCTCTTCTATTGAAAATGTATTATATAGACCGAAATGGGGGTATTTAAGCGTCACAGAGTTTTTAGTGCCTCGGCATGCTACAATAATCAAGCCACTCTCCAATTTAGCTGCGTTTCAACTCCGGCTGGTCCGGAATATTTTAACACAATAGTCTTGAAACTATACACTTTCAATAAATGCATCCAAAATGTAATTAAAAAAAAATTTACCGCTGTGTAGCCCTCAATTATAACCTCCAACTTTGTGTAATTTGTTTTCAACTCCTGTGCCATTTTGTCTAATTTGTTGGTTCCATGTCACCTGATCACACGACAAAATATCACGAACAAAATATCACACGATAAAATATCCCCAGAAAGCCCCGAAACTTGGGACGCAATCGGGACAACTTTTTGGCGGTGTCGCTGAAGGGCGGGGGGGGGGGTGGGCTAGGTTTGGGTGAGTGAGCAAGAGGGGATTTTTTATTCAATCAGAGTGTTGCTGAACCAAATATATATTTGAGAAAAATTACATTCGAAATTAGAATTAGAATTACAATTAGAAAAATTACAAACTGATATTGTAAATTACAACAAAAGCGCAAACAAAATGTAGATATACGAATACACACTCGCGAATAACAAAACAACGGAAAAAGAAATATTACCTGCGCGCTTATCGGAAGTAGTTCGAATATAACAGTTACAAGATTAATTTCTTGTATAAAGTGCAGCGCCAAGTAACCGCTTCCTCGTTTGCACGATGACGCGAATATACGAAGCCGTCGTGTATAAAGAGCGGCTTGCCTTTCTGAGATTTGATAAATTTAAGAGGCATTGAGAGGCAATACAGAATTAATACGAAACTCTAATCGCGGAATAGATCATGCTGTACATCAGAAATCATCCCCACTCTCGCGTCCCCCCACATGCGATAAACGCTGTACATCATAAATTATTCCCACAGTTGCGTGGGGAGAATAAACGGATTGTTATATTTTATGGCCGTGATGTTTTGTCGTGGTGATATTTTGTCGTCGGTGATATTTTGTCCGTGGTATTTTGTCGTGTGATATTATAATATGCTACCATTTTCTTACGATTGCACATTCAGTTTCATTTTTGTTATTTGGTGCGATACTGAACGACTCTCTATTACTCTATAAGATCTTGTATAATGTAGTGTGATAGTATGATTTTGTATTCTATTGTTCGACTCATTGTCAGCACGATTTGTAGTTTTTTCTCATGAACTATTTGATGTTGTATGACTGTTGCGATTGATCTTATGTTGACAACATAGTTCGGACGACATGGTATGATAGAGCTCGTATACTTAGCATCATTCGATTTTATATACTACGTAGTCTCCCTCCAGCCGTTGAACTTTACTCTTTATGGGTACGACTATTTGCGAGAAGAGGTGGTCAGGCGGTTATATTCGCAATAGCCGCATTTACTGTTACCTCTCCCTTCTGGCTCCGTCATTATTAAGCTTTCAACGCCATTCCACGCGACACTCGACAACGCAGAGGAAATTCCGAGCGAAAAGGAGTGCAGCTTTTCGCACTTGTCCAAATTGCGCAGAAGCGAATTACGAACCCGGTAAAACGCACGGAGCGTCTCTTATTCCTTGATTGCGCGGAGCGTTCTATTGTCATTATGTTGTAACCAATTACATGAGAGCCATTCAAAAGGCGGACTAATCTTCAATATTTTTTTATTGAATTCTCTTCGCACTTTTAGGCTTTCAGGAAGGCTATTTCGTCATATTAGCGAGGGTTTTTCACGTTGATATTTCGCCACATGTGGAATATATTATAAACTTCTAAGCGTCTCATAAAATGCAAATACGATGCGCATTTTCTGCGTTTTCATATTCCCTACGACTGTTAACAGGTACTATCTCTGTACCGGTGTACTTTGTATAATCACCCATACACGAAGTGTTTGTGAAAAGAAATTTAATTTTAGTTTTAGTATTTTTATATCATTCAAAAATATAAATAAGCAAGATTCGACAAGCAAATATTTTTCTGGCCTTTGCTGGCTTTCTCCTGCTTTATGACCCACACAAACAGATGTGCGTGCGTGGGTGCGGGTGAGCTGCGGAATGGGGAAAGATTCTAACTCCGGATGAAATTTAAACAAAAAAACCATTTTTATTGATTAAGGAGTAAGGCCACTGTAACGGCCCAAAAAAAAAGGTTTTTTCACTAATTTTTTGCTCCCGAAATTGAAGGTATTTGGAAAAAAACTTTTAATGGTGTTATCGGGCATACATTAAACTTTATTATAAAATTTTTTTACAGTAAAAAAAAAACAAAATGGCGGTTCCACAGCTATCTTCCCGGGACATGTTTTGCTTCCAGGGCTCCGCGGCACGCAGCACCACTGGTGCACTTTTGAATCTAGAACAAAAAAAAAAAAACCATTAATCTAGAGGGCTATAGCTAGAGAATGTCGATCGGATTTTAAAAAGTATCAATTTTTGTGGATTTGGCGTGCGTTTGAAAAAAAAATTGATTTTTGACGAAAAAAACGGCAAGTCTTTTGTTAATAAAAAATCAATAAATAAAGTTCTTGAAAATTCCGATCGACATTCTCAAGATAATGTAAATGTTCACATCTGGTTAAAATTTCAAGTAAAAAAAATGAAAATTGTTCGAGTTATGCTACGTGCCATTTTGAAAAACCATGTTTCGAGAAAAACGCGTTTAAAGTTTTGCGAATAGTTTTTTATTGGAAAAAATTAAAAAAAGAAGTTAAAAAAAATTTTTACCGTTAGTCTGCAATCCCAGCACCATACATTTGTCCTTCGATAGCCAAATTTTCGTCTTCTTCGTCTTTCCTGGTTGATTTTTGGAGCGCGCGCGCACTTTTGGCTGCGTCGCTCAGAGATGTCTCCGCGTGCGTGATGCGTTTGGCGTCGGCTTCGATGCAGAAATTATATAACTGTACACCAATTTCCACCTCCAACATCTTGAATATTTGCAAGACGTTGGTAAGGCCCCCATTGAATATGCAAACAGCGATATCCGTCGCAATATCTAGTACAGTTTTTCCGCTTGAGGATGATTTGGGGGCCAAACTCCAAACGGTAGCGTTGAAACTTTCGTTATTGTTTTGAGTATAGGCCCCCAAGCAACGCTCCAGCAACTCGTCCCGGCTCAATTCCATGTCGATGCGTTTGATGGCTTGATAAACCTCCTCACTCATTGGCTGATTGTGATGATACGCATCCAAGGCATTTTCTGCTTTCGCTTTCTTCCAACTGCACCAATTCTCCGAACATTTTTCGTGCTGAGGCTTTTCATCCGTTGATATTTTGTGAAAAAGGGTTGCCCAGATCTCATTTTTCATATTTTTGATGGAATCGGAATTTCGACGGATTGCTAAGCCGTAATAAATGCTTAGTTCGTCAATCAATTTGGCAGTGAGTTTTCCTCTTCCCCCGAGACCTTTTGTTCCTTTTTTTAAGTTTCTCAATCGAGTGCCATTCTTTTTTGCACGTGATCTATGCACTCTTTTTTTTTAACATCAACATTTTCATAAGGCTTCGAATCCACGATGCCTTTGAAAGTTTTGGAATCGCCATCTCCGATATAATTGCAGTCGTTTCGGAGCAAGTTTTGACACGCTTGGCGGCGACCTTCATTTCCTAAGGACAACAAATTTTTTTTCGCACAGGACCTTTTTTTCTTATTCTAGAGGGTTTAAACTATTTCTTAAGCCAATAAAAAAAAAATCGATTTTTCAAAAAATTTACAGTGGCCTTACCCCTTAATGTCAATTTAAAAGAATCAAATTTTAATAAGTTATAAATAGGTCGATACAAAAGTCAATAGTGTCATCTGAATCGAACCACGCAGGCGGAAGGTAATTAAAATGAACAAGCATACTATTTTTCAATTAATGTAATTGCTCATTTTGTATTGATTCCATAGACTCCGTGATTGGTTATGCATGTATGGTTTAGACTCAATTCTCAGCCGAGCAGAGATTACACAACTTACTAATGAAAGTCCAGCACCCTTACTCCTTTTTTGCTCCGAGTACGTTGATGTACCACGTGTGAAAGCTATTGTACCTGAGTAGAAATTGTGCTAGCCTGTCGGAGATACGACCTAGTAACTGGCGCGCCGAATTGGGCTCCTACATATTAACCAATGGTGGGCTCGCTATGAGCTAGTAATATTGTGAATGTTTTGTTATCTAGCCCTTGTCTAGTCGTTGCCCAGTGATCTTGGTCGCAAATGACAAAGTGAGGCTATGTGAGTACGTGTAATTCCTTCGAGAAATTGGCTCATGGTTGGCTAAGCAGCTTGAGTTACAGATGACGTTGCGAATGAAAAAAATGCTCAAGTCCGTATCTCGCGATGACCTAGCCAACACTAACCAACCGGATCGGATAAATACAATTTAAGGTTATGTAATTCTATGCGATTATCGCTCTCAATGTGAACGCAATTGAGTCATTGATCCGATAATGTTATTCAGATTTGTTAATCCACCCATTTTTCAATAATCCAACATTATGTAGTAACATATGTAGACGATTCGAAAATTCAGAAATTAAACAAGTAGAACTGGCTAGTGGACAACGTTACAACTCATCACCCGGAGGTCCCGGGATTGAAACCACGTTACGGCGTAAATATTCGTCTGAGATAATAAAAAATTGAACCATTAATAAATATATTTACGGCACAAACATCATGACCGTAATTAATGAACAACGAAGAATATAACGTAAAAAAGAATATAATATAATATAATATAATAGAAAAGCATATAACGTAAAGTTAATGAACAACGAAGATAACGTAAAAGAGCCCAAGAATTTAATTAATGTGCAAAAATTCACGAAAAAATTAATATAAAGCCAATTTTTTTTTAATTCCCTTCGCCACCTAAATTTTTGTTTCCCGTCACCAAATGGAAAATCTAGGTCATGGCTAGGTCAGAAATATTACGCAGACGTGAGATATTTCTTTTTATCTAATTACCATCTAATTTTTTGTATTCAGTCACTAGAGGACCGACGCGTTACAAGGCTGGGTGGTCAATAGCTAAGACGGCTAGCTAATGGAGATTCAAAACATAACTTTACTAGCTTATGGCTAGGCAGTGACGATCTACTTGTTCCACTCGGGTAGAAAAAAATGACACGCCAAGTTCTAATCACCTCACATTATTACAACTTGGCCGATGATTTTACCTCTATGTAAATTATTGTTTAGAACGAATACATAAGCATTTAATAGAAAAGAATGATGTACCAACTTTTCACTGCATACCGTGAGTTTTTCATATTAGGAAAAAAAGGTTTCATAGATTATCCCAGATCTTTAGGCAATCTCAGGAGGAATATTCCCGCTTAAATGTGTCAATCTATGATCATTATAAAATATAAACCATAAATGTAGAATCGTAATCGAAAACTCAACGGAAGCACAATATGGATCTACACAATAATTATCAATCGAAAAAATGTAATAAATCATTTAGCCACTTGTGTTGGGACACGATGAAGAGCGATACGTAACACCAAACAATAGAACTTTAGTATCACTCGTGATTCGTGAAATGAATATTCACACCTTCGGCTTGTCGAAACCTAAAAATTTACATTTTTGATTGCCTTCAATCGATGTGAAAAGGAAGACCACCCTTCGGCTTCGGAATACAGAAAGATGAATTTATTATTGTCTTCGGTTGCTCCAAGCAAGATCTATAATTTTAACATTTCCATACCTTAAGGAAACAAGTATTCAGCACATTGAATTAATGGAAAAACCATGTTTTTTACTGCTCGACATTGAATGGCATGCGTTTTTTTTATTGTCGCCGAGTGATGTGAGAAAAATCTATAAACCTGGCTTGCCGCTATCTAAATGTATGCATTTTTAATTATCGACAATCAATGTGAGACCAGTCCATGTGTTTGATTCCCCGATTCGCAAATATATAAATTGCTCATTGTCGATAATTGCTGTAAGAACAAAAAATCATTTTTGAGGCTAATCCATATCCATGTAAACATACGTTTTATTTATTGTGAAGTGTTCTTCCCTACTCTTTATTTTTGTTCTGTGGACATTTAAACAGTTTTTAAAACAGGTATTTGATTACAATAAATAATGGAAGCCTTAATAGATTGTATATGCATAATTTTTTTACTCATACCGAAAATCACGATGCTAGCCGTTAAATGTGAGGTTATGTACAAATTTGTATACACTCATGAAACTATGATATAAGCCAGTCATCAAATTCCTGATGCTGAATTGTCTGCATAAAAATAAATGAAGATACTGTGAATACAGTAGACATTTTTTACAATAGATAATGTATGTTCAAAATCTAAGCAAAAATTACCACATCGACGACGTCCGCATGCGGACTTTGCCATTTCTGTCAGCTGCTCTGATATCTACAGGAAACATGTACAAGATGTATAATAACGAGTACTATTTCGATGTATGCGATGACGACATGTTAGCATCGACTGACCGGATTAAGTCACGAATAGGGGCATGCAAAAGTTTACGTTCGAATTATATTACGAACGTGTCGCCAAAAGTTCAACTTGAAGGATGGTTACTGGGATATAAGCGTCCAAAAATTCTACTTCCGGTATTTTTGGGTACTGTCGAATAAGTGGGTATATTCACATTGGTCTGTCGCTTTTTAATTCTCGGCGGCGAGATCCTAGTGCATAACCTATTTATTAACGCAACTTTTACGGATGCGTGAGTCCGAAAATATCGATTCTGGGTAAGATGAGTTAAATCAAAATTGAAGAAAATGTTATTTTCTATAAATATATTTAATACTACTGTACACTAAAGTTAAGAATACCCGAAAGAATGCAATATTTATTGTTATTTATATTTTTATATACTCATATTAATATTATTAATTTAAGTATTAATAACTATACTTATCATCAATATTCATTCAAGGCTTCCGCGACCCACGTTATTGCCTATAATCGAAGGGAGCCGATGTCTCTATCGCTGCTTTACTCTCGGACACGTAATCAATCCCTTATCGCCCGTGTGAAGGCACACTGTGCTTTCGTCAACTGCAATATCTCTTCAGGTGACCGTACGATTGCCACTACAGTAGGCAATTCGTACAAGCCTGTTGTTGTTATCTCAGTTCGGAATTCGCCCGAGGGTTGCCCAGAGGGCAAATTGTTTGAGTAATTGGGGTAACCCAGATGATCGGAACCATTTGGTTCCCGCAAAATTCTTTTTTCCCGGATCTTCAATTCATGGTGGTTGATGCATGCGGCTAAACGTCGATATATAGAAATGTTCATTAAAGTCGTTGTTTCGTTAGTCGGTTTGCCTTTTGCGAATTTACATTCTGTAAAATACCACGTACATTATCGGTATAACGGCACGCGGGGATAAATGTATACCTTTTGTTCGCAAATATAAGTTTGTATTGTCCGCGTTTTACACCTCCGCGAAAAACTCGTTTGTTTGTGCTCGCCCAAAGCGCGCGATTCGAAGCTTCGAATCGGGCTTTAGACATCGCGTCTCGCTATTCTATGGAGAGTCATCCAAAAGTATTCCCTTTTAAAGCCATCCCATGAAAAAATGTACAACTGGTCCGACATCGGCCCAGTAGTGCGCCAACTCTCCTGTATGGTTGGCCGTTCTCTGGCATGAATGTCGGTCCATTAATGGACCGTTGTCGGAATGATATCCTCGGGCCAAGGCTGGTTACCGATATCGTACCGACGTTGGACTCAACACCGGCCCGACAGTAGTGCTAAGGTTGGCCCAAGTTACAGCCAATATCGTACCAGCGTTGGTGCTGACGCTCGTGCCAAGGTCGGCCCAAGACTATGCCATCGTTGGTATTAAGAGCGGCCCAACGCCTCTGCCAACATTGGCCCAAGTTCAAGCCAATATCGTACCAACATTGGTCCAGTCCATAACCAACAGTGGTACGATAATGCCCCGAGTATCGACCGATACAACTCATTATCGGTCACTCGTCTTACAATTTTTTAGTTGTTCATTTTCATCATTTTTATCGTCCCCGTGTTCAATAATTTCTTCCACATACTCAAGAGTGTTCTCACACTCCGCTTTTTTAACATTATTTTCGAGGATTTTTTTCTCTGTCAAACATGACTCTTGATTCATGACACATTTTTCGTGCTTCAATAACAGTTTATTCCAACATAATTTTTTTCGCACTTTTTTCAGTTTATCATATCTTTTTTGTTTATACATATTGAGAATTCGGTAGGAGCATAAGGGCAAAAATTACTGTTGCACGAAAAAGCGACGATGGACGCTACTCTTTGTTCGCAGTTTGCATCGATACGACACTGAATGGCGACTGGCGAGCAATTCATAAGACACGTAGCGGGGAGTGATGCCGGCTCGAGATTGGTTCAACCTATTCACGCGAACAGTCGGTTCTTCGTCGTTAGTCGATACTGTCCCGACATTGGCATATTCCGGTATGCCGAGCTTACGTATGAACGTAGGACAGTTATTGGCGAACAGTATTGGCCCATGGTCGGCTCCAGTAGTCCACCCCAACAGTCGGCCCTCCGGGGCAGCCGATACTGGCCCGACATTGGTATAGTACCGGTTGCCGGGATTAGAAATGAACACAGGACAATTAACGGCAAACAGTATTGGCCCACGGTCGACTTCTCCGTCTACGCCAACGGTCGGCCCTAGGTCGTTAACCGGTACTGTCCCCACATCGGCTTGATGTCGGATGCCGAGCTCCGAAAAGAGGGTCGACTGAAAAATGGCAGAACCGTTGTTTCAATGTTGGGCCAACATTGGTTGCCAACAATCGGTTAGCCAGTACTGGGCCGGACATCGGCCGTATTGTTCGTGTCGGCAATTTTTTCATGGGATTCTGAAGCATCAGATTTAGTGATTATTTACGGAACCCTTCCTTTTAAATTTAGTTTGACATCTTTTTTTTTAATATGAAATTCGATTTTCCAATGAAAGACGTATTTTGAAAAAAGGCCGACTCATGTCTACCAGCGACAAACGGCGTTCGAAAAAATAATAGATTACAAGAGAACGTTTTACGAGCAATCGTCAACGCTTAACTACTAAATATCGACATTACGAACGAATTTGGAAAAAAGCTAAGCGTTGGTGCGTAGCACATTAAGGTATTTCTTTCACGAACCCAAATATGTAACAATTAACTGATTTTCGTCTGCAAAAACGTCGAGACATTCCAGCATACTGATAAATTTTCAAGCCAAGTTACAGAACTTTAAACAAAAAATTACGTCTTTAAGAATCTTCTAATTTATACCGCACTTTATGAAGATAACATGCTGGCCACATATCTATCTAATCATCTATACAGGGTGAGGCACATAAAGTGTTACAGAGCAATAGCACTCAAACTATCGAACATATCCAAAAATGTTTCAGACAAAAGTGTCCGATTTTAAGACAAATTCAGTGACCTACAACACAAGGTCTTAAAATCGGTAATAATGTAATCGAAAAAAATACATTGGTCCATTTTAAGAAGTGGAATTGACCTTGACGTAGCTTCAGCACCTCCACCGATAAAAAAAATAGGGCGGTCCAGTATGATGGCCTTCTCGAACACTGAAACTTTGGTCTGAAACATTTTTGGATATGATCAATAGTTTGAGTGCTATTGCTCTGTAACACTTTATGTGCCTCACCCTGTATACTGAATCACTCTAGATGGTTGATGTAAACTGCGCTACGCGCGTGTGAAAAATTCTAAAGACTCCGTGACGACAATAACAACGGAGGGTCACCGAATGTTTAAAAGAAAATATTAATGATAAAGCTTAGAAAATTGTGACTAGTAGAAGATCTTTGGTACCCGCGACTTTTGAGAGAAGATGTAGAAATGTTTAAATCTACTAAATTCAGGCGATATTTTTAATTACAGTTTATTGTTGGGTATAATAATTGATTGTGACTTATTTTTGTTAAGCGCAATTGTAGTTTATTAATGAAACAAAAGGGATCTGGTTGTGCTTCCATAAAATACGGCTCGACGCGGAAGGAACACCTTAAGTATGAAGCAATTGTAAACAAGTTGCAGGTGATAGTTGATGCTTAGGGAAATTAAAAAGTCATGGATGCTGGAATAGGGAATGGAAATTTTACTTATCGTTAGTGACGAGAAAAAGATGTATCAGTGTCCGAGAAGACTCACTCAAACCGAGTGTGAAATTATCCTAGAATGGTTAAAGATGATAAAATAAGAGAACGTATGATACCTCTGTTTTTTCCCAGACATGACAGTACCTCTGATTTTGTCAGTTTTGACGAAGTATCTCTGAAGTTGCCCGGCATGCTTACAAAAGAAACACAAAAATACAAGATTCTGTATTGATTATGGCCGTTTTACAAGTTTTTATTTAACTTGACTTGCTGTGAAATGACTTTCCTGCGAGAATCCGGAAAATTGATATTTCATGCATCTAAGAGGTGACGATGCATGATTGAACTAAAAAAAAAGTTAAAAGCCTTTATATGAGATGCAAATGGAAAATCGATATTTCACCCACCACCCGACTACTTAGAGCGCTAAAATTTTGCAAACGTGCATCTAAGAGGTGACAATGCATGATTCAACTCAAGAAAATAAAAAAGTTACTTCACTTTCTGTGAGATGCAAAACGGAAAATCGATATTTCACCCACGTCCCGACTACTTACAACTATGAAATTTTGCAAACATGCATTTAAACAGAGACAATGCAAACTATACAACGAAAAGCTAACAGGAAATAGACCTTGCAATAATGAAGCGTTAGCAGAAATGAAGAGAATGAGAAATGTTGAATAGAACTAAACTACGTGAAAAGTGCATGAGAAAATACAAATTAGCTCTATCTGCTCTAAGATCGCACAATGATTAAAAGGGTTCAATAGGTAAAATAGTTTAAAAGGTAAAGTCCAATGAGTGGTGAGCCAATACGTATGATAGATGCCACCTATCACAGTTCTCCAGGATTTCTCCTTTCAATTAATCAGTAATAATACCGGTTCGTTTGGAAAGACTAATTCCTTGTTGCAAAAATTTCAGAGCTGTTGTGAAATCAATCAAAGACTAAAATGTGGAGAATAATTTATATGTAAGCATTTTTTTTCAACAAGCTTTCATATTATGTACTAAAAAGAAGAAAATATTTTTTTTACCAAGTTACCAATATGTGTCTATAAATGAAAGCTTGGAGCGATCAAAATTTAGACACATAACCTTTAATTTACATAAATCCGTTAACATATCAGCTATATTTAATGTACTGTAAAACATCCTTAGATTTCTAAAATAAAAATCCTGAAACTGCGTATAAACGTGTGATAATTAATTTCTCTAATTACTATTGTGCCAAATTGAATACGGTTAATAAAACTGACTCGATCAAATGTATTAAACATTTAAAAAGTTGAGTGCCCCAAGCTTTTGTTTCTAGTCACACACAGGTGACTTGGTAAAGAGAATTATTTTCTACTTTTTAGTACATTAAATAAAAGCTTGTTAATATACTTTTTAAACCATTGGGTATCGGTATAATCTTCCGCTAATTGAAGACCAACTCGACAAATTGAAGGCACGACTGTATTAGACATAAAAAATATTTTTTTCTTCATATCTCTGCGCATATAGATAGCATGAAGTTCACTTCATTTATCGTGCGAGATCGCGAACGCAAATTCCTAACACTACCGCTTAAATTTTGCAAGCTCCACCAGTATTTGACTTTCAAAAGACATTAATGCGAAATTTAGAGAATAAATGAACGATGGGGTAACTCTGTTCCATTCCGGCAATACAGTTATTCCTTCGACAGCCAAGGCCGAAGGACTGCGGGAGATAGAAGACGGGCTTACATCGCGAGTACTACGGGCTCCATATAAATTGGAGGGAACGCAGTTATCGCCGAAAACGAGTAGATTACCTTGGGTATGTCATTGAGAATAGATCTACTCGACCATCGGAAAAGAAAACATCGGCCGTTACTAAGCTTCCTGAGTGGATCCACACACAGATCCGACGACTTTCAGGACGGACCGAAAATATCCGAAAATTTATTGGACGATTCACTGTAATCTTCTTTTTATAGCAAGTCAATTCAAGCCGCGCTCTCGTAAGATAAAGACGTATTCTTTGAGGGTTAATTTAATTGTTCCGCCTATGCGTATTTTCACATAACGGTACTGGGAAAAGTAAGGGATCGACACAGTTTCTTATATCTATATATACAGTAGCGTCGTACCCGGTTCCGCTCGCGTGCAAGTCCGTTTTTCGTCGACCTATCCGAGGGCCTTTTTGTACACGATGTTGATACAAACTTGACAGTTTAACTTTCCCTTTATTGCAGCAAATACCCTTCTTTTCATGTGTTCACTTTAGTACATGTCAATATTTACATTCCAAAAAACATGGGACCCGAACAAACAAACGTCGTTGCGATAATTCACTTTGGCATCATAAAGGAATGTGAAGTTTTCCTTCTTGCCCCAAGGTGTCGAAACGGGATCTGCTCGCTGAATACTATCTCCACCTAAATGTCTATCAACCCTGATTTCACGATGACGGGCACAATCTATTACCAGACGTTCCAACCTCTGTGGTGCAGTTCCCACTACTCTTTCTGAAGCGTGCATTTCTCTATCGAATCCCCGAATGGCCGATTTCTTCGAAGATGGGTAACATATTTACATTTGCTGATATGCTCTTTTTGTGAGGAGAGCCCAAACTCTCTTTGTTCGGTCGTTGCACGTTCCCTTTGCGAGAACTGACGGCCCCTGTTTTCGGACTCTGCGTTCCTTCTTTGCATTCGCACTGTTGCGACAAAGCGCGAATTTCCTTCTTGGCATTGTGAAAACATTAAGTTAATCTCTATAAAATTAAGTAACGTCATGTGAGCAAACTCAGCATGATGAGGTCAGTGCCTACCTCACCTTTAAGCCGGTCACACACACTTTTGAATGTCAGGCCATAACGTAGCGGAAGAACATTATGCCGTGACTCAAGATACACCAGCGCATAGCATAGAACATTTCCCTAGCAACCACGTGCATTACTTTCATTTTCAATGCTTGTAACGTAACGCCAGACGCTGTTGGCATGACAATCTGCTTCCTCGTGATTGGCCGTCCGCAGATCCGTTAGCACAGCACGACTTAAAATTTCGACGATACGGATTTTTCAACCTACGCTGAGCTATGCTGTGGCCACTATGCGGTGTGTATATACGCGCATCTAGTTATGGGATTGGTCGAAATATCATATGCTACGTTATGCTATGCTATGCAAAAGCGTGTGTGATTGGCTTTACACGGCTAGGCACCAAAACAAAAACAGCACGCGCACTCGCGTATGTTTACGCTGCCAGTTTTCTTTCAGCAAGTCTGACATTTTTGTTCACTGTTCAGCCTCCCGATAACCTACCGCAACGAAACGTAGCTTAGAACCAGCACCGGAAAATACGCTATACACTGGTGAAAACCGCATCCAAATTGAACTATCGTTTCGGAAGTTTATCCAGGATTATCCATTATAGGAAGTTTATCCATTTTTTATCATAGCTCGGGAAGCTCCAGACCGTCTAATATACGAGAGAACTACTTGGTTCAACAAGTGCGAAAGCAAGAAATGTCAGCATGAAGGTCTTAATAAAGGTTTCAAAAGTAAACACCATTTTTTTTAAGAGTGCCGATCACTACCAGAAAACTTCGTTTTATTGCATTATTTGTATTCACGCCGAACAAAGCTCGGTCATTTTTATTGAACGAGGAGACCACCATTTTCTTTCTGCAGCTGTGCAAACTTCTAATACTCTCTCGCGTTCCACCTACAATTATTTTCCGCCACGGACAAATATTGATATTTCCGGGTCTTCCACTTTTCATTTTACGTTTTATTTTCTTTTCTCAGTTGACAAAGATTTCGCCTCCGGATTAAAAAAATGTACTAAAAAGTACAAACGTTACCGCCAGTTGAGTCAACTCTCTGGTTCGGAATGGTGGAAACAATGTTTTTTCTTTACTCTAGAATGTAGACAATTTTCTCAACGTTCTGTTTTTATCGCTCCCACGCTAAAATATATATTGAGTGTGTTATTCAATGATTTTTAGAGCATATAAGTTGTACCGTCATATAAGAATAAGAAATTAAGCTCGAGTTATTATCATCGAAGGACTTGTAGTAATTTACCGTTTTTATTCAACAATAAAACATCACAATTAAACGTGATCGTTATCAGGTGGCTCTCGAAGCACTCAATCCGTAGAGAAATTCTTTTTGAACCAACCATTTTGTCGATATTTTTGTTTTGGCGATATCGTTAGGTTAGGCCGATGCTGTAAATAGCATCGCGCGATGCACTAAAGAGGCGAATATAACAGTGATAAAACTGCTATTACTGTAAAAATTGAGCATGCTATGTCACGATCCTGCGAGATCCCTAGGAGCAATTTTCATTTTATTACATCACTGTGGGCACGTGGCTCGTAGCGACTATCACGTACCACCACGCATTATTTCATCGGCTAAGTGGCTGGTCAGCCAGGTATTTTCCAATCTATTCCACGTTTTTTTTTCCATTCGCCATGGAGCCACTATGCACAAAGCGATAGCCTGTAAAGTTTATCGCGTACATTGCGTGCACGCTTGTGTATAGTTCCGTCCATCCGAATAGGGATAGCAGGAAGGAAATACCGTGAAATAATAGAAGGCATTGGAATAACATTATGTGTTGCAAGGTATATGGATCGGATAACCTTTCAGCCACATATACTGTCCAAATCCGCAATTCACTATTTTTTAAAGTTATTGCGCATAATAACAGCACCGCGTAACGTTAGATGGTTATAGAAGTTATATCTTATATCCTCGCATTTTTTTGGCTCGCTGAAAACGAATTGAACGTGGAGATTTTAATTTTTTCATACGGGGATTGCAATGTGTGCGTGGAAGAGACTTTCTGACTCGCTGGTTATCGAGTTGAAGTAAATTAAAATATTGGAAAATGGCGCTTTAATGGGGAGACTAAGATAAAATATATTAAAAACCATTTCACTGAAATATTTAAACATGT
Source organism: Ophion costatus (assembly GCA_951751655.1). Classification (NCBI taxonomy): domain Eukaryota; kingdom Metazoa; phylum Arthropoda; class Insecta; order Hymenoptera; family Ichneumonidae; genus Ophion; species Ophion costatus. Next base: position 36,107,130 of record OX632360.1, read on the forward strand.
AATCTGCATTAAAAGCTGTTCTTTCGTATCCAACTTGATCGAATAGAGTTCGGATACGAACATTGTTGTACTATGTATCAAATTTGCACCCATTAAATTTTGTTATTAATCTTAGAGATCAGTGTTAGATGCGAGCGAATGTGTCTTTTCCTGCCTAGGTGTCTTTTCTCGGTTATTCCTAGTATCTTCATCTGCTGTCATCAGTTATATGTATAAATCTAAGAATAAGATGCGTAACAGCATAATAAGGAACAATTCGGCTACACACCTCATGCGCGTTGCGTTAACAAAGCGAAATTGCCCCATTCTATCAGCGCCATTATTTCTAAGAAGAGAAACCAAAGGTCGCCCCCCACTCACTCAAAAAATTCACATGCGAACTAAGAAGGATCAGCGTGCAGAAGGTCCAAGCAGTCTCGTGTCAACTACCATCACATCAAGTTCTTCTATCGAGTTTCAATCCCAGTCTTCCGTCAACCAACATCGAATCAACTACTTCTATCGGGTCTTAATCCAGCACCCTAACGAATATCTCCAATTAACCTTCATACGAACAGTCTTCAATTTTGGAGTCACAAAAGTTTTATTCTACACTTGTATAATTTCTATCATCGCTCCGTAAAGATTAGTCTAAATCCATCTACCTCACACGCAGTTCGTATTTCTATCCACGCGTAGTGCCGTCGTAGTAAACACATCGAGTAACACACGACCACCGTAAAATCCAGCGAGCGCCTTACCAACGATTGTATCAGCGAGCGGCCCGGCCCAAGAGCAAAGGCCCTTGTAACGCGAGCGATAACAAACATTGACGCGACCGAGCGAGCGTCAGAAACACAACCAATGTAAACTGACTATATCTTTGCTTTTTGTACCATTCATGGTAACCCTGATCGCTTTAACCCGCCTAGTATCTTATAATAACTAACATAGTGTCAATTGTACACAAGTCTGTCAAATTACTTCTTAGTACCGAAACCTCGCGTTAATTGCTTAATTCTATTCTTTCTCACGCACTACCCCTTTTTACCCTCATCCCGTGCTATTGCGCTAGGCGTAGGCAACAAAGAGGGAAATCAAAATATTATGCTCGCATCGCTTCCGGATGTGACATCAGCTACTTGCTATCGTTGGCTCCAAAAATAATACTGGGATTTTATTTTCATTTTTAATGTTTCTTCGTATGTGCTTGCGAGCTATAATCATTCCATACATATGACTCTCACCAAATAATTGACATTTCCCTATTTTGATTTCCTTAGACGTCTCCCCTCGCCTCAGAATCTTACTCACCGCTACTCTTCCCTAATGGACTTAGTATAATAGACAGTATAACATGTTTTGCGTGGCTGAGTGGTTACCCATTTAGGTATTGGCTCAGGCCACGATTGCTTAATGCGGGAGATCGACAAAAGCACAATATCTTACGTTTGCCGATCATTGTCTTAGTTAATCTAATATAAAAAAAAATAATCCGTGGGTCGTGCCAATGGTACCACACTTAGTGGCTTGGTGTTAATGTAAAAGTCACAAGTATCACAGTATCTCTTGGCGCTCACCGCTAAAAGCCCTTGGGGCAAGTTCACTGATCGTTCTTAACGCTAGTCGCAGGTCCTTTCGCGAACTTAAGGTCCAAGCGAGTGGGTACAAAATTCGGATAAACGGAAGGATTTACCTTTCAGCGTATTGCTGTAAAAATATATACCGACGTCATTTGAGTGAGTGGCGGAAAAGAGAATTCGATAAAAGTCCCATACGCGAGGTTTTGCGAAGGTCCATTTTGCAAATGGTGTTGATGTTTATATCGTTGGAACGCATCGGAAATTCTTTTTTACATTTTCTTTTCCAAATTTTTATCATGATAGAAGATCTTTTCTTAATATATTTATATTGGGTATATATTTATATTCGGTTTATTGTATTAGGTGTACAAATTCATTCTGTGCCCTTTATAAATCTTGTTAGTCAACTCAAAAGACACCGGGTTAATTTGTAGACCTGAAAGATTGCTCAATAAATATCATAAATAATGGTTGAATTGATTTATGGTATATATGCAAAATTTGCCAAAATAATTTAAAAGTATTTAGAAATATTAATTTTCGTTGCATTCCAACCATGCACACTTCAAACTTACAACTGCAGCAGGCGTTGTATAGTGCGATGCAAGTGCGCAGGACTCCTCCAGCGGAGTTACCACCACAGTTGAATTTATGAGCAGGGAGATTCGTTCGATCGATCGATCAACCTGCAGCTGACCCTTTTTTATTTGCGAATGCCGTTGTATTCACTGGTCCATCTACTCCGATGAACGGAAGCAATTCCTGTACACATCTATAGCCGGTCCTATTTCGATGGAATGGATGACGGGAGTTAGAGGAACCTTACAATCAGAAATTGTTGTGGATACGATGGATTATGGGAGAGGGAAAGTAAAAGCGACGAAACGTTACGGCTACGAGTATGGATGTACGCGCGCGCGCGTGTGTGTGTGTGTGTGCGCGCGCGTGCGAGAGAGAGAGAGAAGGAGAGAGCGAACGGCAGCAGAGAAATCGCGGAATACGAGCAGGGACAAGATTTTTACTTATTCCAGTCGCGTTTCCAAGAGCCTTTGAAGGTTTGTAGGAACGCGTGGGTGAACCGATACACGTTGCAGTGCAAAGAGTAGTACGGAGTTGAAACGACTGTGAAATATACCCTAGTCGCTTGCGAGCTTCTCTATCTATCTTTCTCCCTTTTGCCCAATGTGACGTGTGTTCCTGTTGGCCGACGGCGGCCTTATTATGCCAAAGCATTCGGATCGGCAACAGAATGAAAGATTGCTACGTCGGGTGTCGAGTCGTTGGAAGGAAGTTCCCTTTCGGTACGGCGTCACCCACCGATGCTCGAAGAAACGTGACACGACGATGCCGTGAGTAGGGACCCGCATCCTACTCCTTTCCGGGGTTATAACCCGTGCAAGAGGACCGAGTAATAAGAGATCCAGAACTGACGGAGGTGAAGGTGGTGCAAGAGCTTTCGATCGACTCGATGAAAGGCGGAATAATCGAATCTTCCGCTTTCCTGATCCGCTGTTTCAGCGCCCAAGACGCACAACGCATTTTCAATTAAAAGTTGAGAGGGATCTGATCTCTGTGAAAACGGATACCTCGAACTCCATTGCGCTCGGGCTAACACGCAGAATGGAGAAAGACTGGGAGTGTCGAGACAGACGAGCGAGAAGGAGCTTTCAAATACTTGCCGTACGCGAACTTTCGGTGAATCAATTTGTCACTCACATGAATCTCAAAACAGGGTTCTTTGCCGAAAGATGATGTAGATTCCTAAGAATCTGGGTTCGCTTTGAACAAGTTCTCAAGAAAATCGTAATATATCGCAAAATATGAGGAAAGGAAGAGGATATTTTTTATACGTCTTTTGATGGGATATAGCGAAATGACAATCCATCGCAACACTATATGTTTGTTATTTGATCGAAGACGATTAGGTTTTTATTCCGATGATCGTACCAACAATTAAGACGTTGCGGTCCATCAGGGGAGGAGGGTAGATATGCCTGTACACCTTCTACCACTTCGAAACAACATGCATTTTCGGAAACACTCGTATCGGAGTTGTCTTCGTATATGGTCCCAGCCTCGCGAGTCTTACTCAAAATAGAAAGCACCGCAATTATCGTGAGAGCACCGTTCTCGAACACTTTAATTACAAGTACCGAAAATTGAACGCCCAAGAAGCCGTCTCGGCATTTCTCGCTGAAGAGCAAGAAAATGAACACGGTGTGATAGGAGCTTTATGGTACGTGCAATACTGAGAAGTCGTTGTTGAAGTGTTGATAACAAGTAGACAGAAGCGTGTCATTTTTCTCATACCTTAGTGGAAAAGAGTATCAGCAAGACCTTTTCGTAATATTAGATATTCGGTCCACGTAGCAAAGGGAATTAAAAGCATACGAGGCTGATGTCTAATGTACGGTGCTTCCAGATGTTTTCGTCCTTTGAGCCGAGAGGAAAATAAAAAAAAACCGTTTTTCCTCCGCTTTTGGTGGGCACGGTTAAGGTACGAGAAGTCAATGCGCCGAAAACTAGCGACCAACGAAACAACGAACGCTCCAGCCAGATGATTATTCCAACCGCGTAGAGGCGGTAAATCTTTCTTCAAAGCTTCTTTTTTACGGATCCACGAAACAACTGGCAACAAATACAGCGCACGGACCACCCTTTATATCGGCAGTAGGTGCCGTTCCGAGTTACTGCATAGGTCGCGAGCAACATTTACACCAACAGGATGGAAGCGCGAAAACCTTTGATGGGATTTAGGGTGCGAGATACAATTCGCTTATACCGGGTGTCCCATTTTAATATTGTTCCTCATTTTTCTAGGAAAATATTGCTCGGATCAAATATCGTGTAGAACAAAAGTTTTAGGGTTTAAAAGGGGACGTTTGGAAAAAAAAATTTGGTTAATCCAAAATTCAAAATGGCGGCGTTAAAATGGCCGACATGTTTAAGAAAATAGAAACATACCTTTTTTTTATCACCAAAAAATTTGTCAACTCAAAACCAACAAATTTTGTTTGAAAAATGTTTCGATAAAGCTCATAATTTTCAAGTTAGAACATCATTTTTGACTTCTTTTTTTATATGTATTCCTCAGAGGTACAGGGTCCTTCCCCATAGCTGACATGTTTATTGGTGATAAAAAAACGGTATGTTTCCATTTGAAAAATACATATCTCCTATTTTAACGCCGCCATTTTGAATTTTGGATCGACTAAATTTTTTTTTCAAACGTCCCCCTTTAACCCCTGAAACTTTTCTTATACACAATATTTGATCCAAGCAATATTTTCCGAGAAAAATCCGGTGTAAGATTAAAATGGGACACCCGGTATATATATATATATATATATGTGAGATAAAGGATACCGAGAGAGTAGGATAAAGGGAGTAGTGGAAAACAGGAACAAAGGACTTCAGACGTGACACTGAGGAACGTGACGGATTTGTTTCCCAAGGTTAAATAAGATTCATAAAAACGCTGCATTACTCTCCGAAAATTCGAAAAGTACGTGGATATAACTTTTCGGATGAAATAACCGTATTCACATAGCCTGTCAACGACACTATGCAACTACCAGACACCAGTAATAAAAAAAGCAGGCGTTTATTCTTGTTGTGAATTTATACTCAGCTCCGAGTATCCTATAAAGCAAACGTGCTATTGCAAGACAAAGAAGCATCGCGGTGACGTATAAGGAAGAACTGATTGTGAATGCTTTAAGAATCGAAAAGTCAATCCCGCCCATCTAGTCGACGCTACCACCCTCCCGTGCTTTCTACTCATAGTACATAAACCTAAAATGTTTATGGGAGGGACAAAATATCGGCTGCTCAAAAAAAAAAACATACGCTATACTCTATTTCGCTGTCAAAGAACCTTGCTTCTGTGACGACGGTTCGCCAGCCTTTTTACGGTAAAAACGAGACTTCTCTCTCGTAATAATAAATATATATGTATACACTCGGAGACTACGGCAGGAAAGATACCGGTACCGTTCGTTTTCGCCACTTCCTACGCTTTTGGGACAAAGTAACTTAACCTTTTTACGAGGAACCATCCACGTGTTTCCTTTTTACCATACGCTACCGTAACATTGTAAATACTGTACGGCACTAGTATCTGTCGTATTTTATCTCTACTCCTCAAAATGCTACACGTTGCATATACAAATGCCAAATTATTGCACCTCGGGCGCTTTTTGACCCCTCCTTTTTCTCCAAATAAAAAGCTCGCTACGCTTCCTCACCCTCGTCCTCGTTAAATTTCGTAACCTTGCCACAAAAACGCGGTTGCTCGCCTTATCAGCCGGAGAGTTATTGAACGGAAAAGAAGTCGAGGTGCAAAAAGGAAGAAAGGATGGAAAACAGTTTGTGTTAATTGAGAGGAACGAAGGGGAAACGATTCTTTTGCTGGTCATGCATAGTCAAGGAATACCAGATACAAGCGAAGTAAGGGAATTAAAATTGCAGAAACGTTAGTCTGTTTCGTAGTATGTAGTGATCAATTTGATTTTAAATGTCGCGCTCGTATTGCGCTGCGTATTCCAAACTTATCAAATAATGAGGTGATACCCACGCGGAAGGAAAACACTGTATTAATCGCCCGATTGGACCCCGGATCCAAAACGAAATAAAGTTTAAATGTAAACAAAATCAATATAAAATAAAATAAATCATTACAAGTATGTATATGTGTACGTGCATACATCAATGTGGGCTACTGACAGAACCCACAACTCTTTCAGTGTCCTGCTCTGTTAGGATCGTGCTTCACCGCTGGAAAATCATATGTTGCTCGTGCTGGAATCATACAGCAGTGAACGCTGAGGAGTACATACAGTTTTTAGCTTCGAGAGACGAGGACAATAGAGACTCGCGTAGAAATGCGTGTCTCTATTGCGTGAAAAATGTGTCTCTCATGCGTGAAAAATGTGACCGGGCATTCCCTCCTTTGTGTCAGGCCCCGGTCAGATTTGCATGGTCTGATTTACTTTATCGGGCCTTCTCATAGAAGAAACCGGGAAGATCGGAAAATCGTTTTTAACGGCTCACTCTGTATATTCGGAAATTACAATCTTTTGGCCGGGATACGTTGCGAGAACGTACATCTCCACGTGATATCTGCCCGGCCAGAACATTGACATGTCCTGAAAAGTGCAGTGCCAGGACCGAACGATATAAATAGGAACACAGAGAGATAAAAGAGGAAGTATGCAGCTAAAGCTGCAATACGTTAAAGGAGCGCACAATAGCCTGGCATGTCCAACGCAGATCAGTCACCAACGTGTCGTTGATCCGGCTCAATCTACGGGATCGAACATAAACGAGATAAAAGCAGCGGGTCGAACTAGGGACCAGTGGTGAACAGCGGAGGCAACAAAACTTCGTGAAAAGAAAGAGGGAACGAGCGAAATGCAGGGAGATTGATAAAGAAGTGAACTATGATCGTGTCGTTACAAGATCGTTGAGCCAGCCATGTGTATCAAGGATAAAACGAGAGGAAAGATAACAAGAGAAGATGAAGTCCACCGTGTGCAATTTCGTACGAGATATACTCGTAACTCGCTTCATCCCAATATGAAAAGAAAACTTTTCGATGAGATCACGTCGTGTGATCCCGCTTTCTTAACAACATTATTCCTCGGATAAACTTTTTCCTTACATCCCAGTCCGAAGATACGAGTACTAACGTCAGAAGTGAGTTTTTTATGAGTTCTCAAATGCAACGAATGACGTATTTTATTTCCAAAGTTGGAGTAAATAAAGCCAGATGCAAGGCATTTCGACTGATCGCGTTACGCCACTACTTTATTCAAGTGTCGATGTAGTTCAATTTCATGCCATGAACGTCAATATGGTAACTTCTTGCGTATACTTTTTATGACGATATACTGGGCACTAAAACAAAATCAATGTCGCCTGGAGAAGTGTTAGATCTTCCCGGGCCTAGACGCCGATTTTTCGTTCCTGTCGTTTTCCGAACTGCCTTACGGACGTTTTCGAAGAAGAGGGAAGGGGTTATATATTTGCAAGCAACTTACTAAGTTCCGAAAAAATCACAAACTGCCGTTAAACACGTCACCAACTACGAAATAAATGTTACTAAGTGCTCACCAAATGCCCAGAACGACTTATTGAGTAACAAAAAATTACTAGAGTATTAAAATAATTGCTATCAGAATTGTAAATTCTACTATTTTTCTCCGAATATACCACAGAAAGCTCCACACGGAGTAGAAAGCTCCACCTCGTGCGAATGAAGCCGAACTCGAGCTTCACCGAAACCAGCGTGTGTCTTGTATGCCATAATAACTCTTAAGGACAGTGGGCTTCTAGCTCCGAATCGACCACTCAGACAAACGAAGTGGCTCCATATACAACAAATAACAAGGGACCTTCTAGGAGCGAGTGGCCAAGAGGGCTGCATTGCTGCTTTACCTGGAGCTGGTCATTGTGGAGAATACTCGAGCTGAAGATGAAGGAGAGTCGCATATACTTCTCGTGGAGAATGCGGCGCTGACGCGACCCTATTTTGCCTCTTCTAGTTTAGCCTTTTGTGTCTGAAATATACTCGTCGCTCACCTACAATACACGACGAACAGACTGTAGCATTTTATGAAGTCTCGCCAAGTCCGTCGTTATCGAAGGAAGAGTGGATAGTGAATCCATCGACATTTCGCAGTCGCGGTATGAATTGCATTACAAATTGACGGCTCAATTTGTGCATTCGAATGTTCGTTCGTATATGCCCTTATGGGCGTTTACGATCCCATCCCTACCAATTTTAACCTACTGCACTGTTCCAAGCAAGCTCCAAGTTTCAATTTTAACTAGTCACTGCACTGTTCCAATTTGCTGAGTGACTCTCCAGAGTATTGTTTGCAGCTGCGCCTTCCTGATATACTATCGTATAACTTTTATGCAAGGGTAGAGGGCTACTGGAAAAACCAGTGCCTATACAGACGGCTGACTGTTTCTGAGTTTCAGTTGCATTACCATCTGGAAGCCAGGAAAATTGTTTATCGGTCAGACGTTGTCGCGCAAGGTAACTTGCGATCGCACAGTCACTTATCCAAGTATTCATTCACGATTTTTTTCTCTCCGGTCGAACAATGAATAATGTATTTCAATGAACTATTTAGCCTGTTTCACTTCTCATGTATACACGCATGAATATCCATACACATGAAATTGGAGAAATATATTTCGCCCATTTCTAATCCTGTTGTCCTTTGCTCGTTGTCTTAAGATGTCTTACCTTACGATCTCCGTCTCTATGTGGCCACGGTGGTACGTGACTGCAAACAAAGAGACGGGATTCAAGTGGGTTATGTTCTCCAGGATGTGAAGTGTACAGACGTGAATTGCGAAAGGATTGAGCAACTTGATCTCGCGGCTCGAAAATCCTAAAGTGGTTGCCGCGCGATACGATGTATATCGTCATGCATTTTTGCGGCGCTCACGAAAGTATACGAACGAAACACGGGCTCAAGTCGATAAGCCCACGCCTCGAATGAGCCTGTTTGAGTTATTGAGTAATATAGAATCTGGAAGTACAGACGTTGTGTGCGGAGCAGAACTGACATACGGATATGCAGTCGTGTCAGAGCAATGCAACGAATATTCGGTCTCTCGTGTTTCTTTCGCGAGTGTACGTAAAGCGTAACGCATAAGAGATATGGTAGTCCGCCGATTTGACAATATATTCCCTTAACCCGGTGGAGCTTTAGGTCGTTGAATATAAATCGCATGCAAGAGGACTCGTTCGACGCTCTATTTTCTTACTTCTACTGCCTTCGAAGCAGATACAATCGGCTGAAGAAATACGAGAACAAGTCCCACTGGAATTCGATGCTATATTGCGTGAAACCGTTGTGTATTTTGTCCTATAATTCGATTCAACCGAGATTTATCCTCTCAAAATATACCCCCGTAGTTCCGACATACATATTTTCTCCTCTTTACATTTGGCTTCGTTTCTCTCGTCATTCTCTTTCTTGTTCAAAACAATTTCACGCTCTTTCCTTCCATCACGTACCACGGCCGGTTTGGCTGATTAAATTCCCGAATACTGCGATGCTTATGCGTATTTTCAACCGATCAACCTGCAAATTCGCACTGTGGTTTGTCACACGTGGAAACCGACGAGAGGATGTAGCGAGTACGAGTGAAGAAAAATCGAAATCTGAAGTGCGCGTAATGTGGCCGCAACGCAACACGATCCACCCTACTGAATGGACTATACCTGTGGAGTGATAGAGAAACAGCGAAAGAATTGGACAGACAGGGAGAGAGCGGCATGTTCACACATGTGAGCATGGGCAAGTAGACTCACACAGAACAACGGGTGCGTCCGGTTCTCTACGGGGTTACCGTCAGTCGAGATATATATATATATATATATATATATATATATATATATATATATATATCATCTCTGCATACGAGCAAATGGGAGAGTACGCTTTATGCGCACTCTGCGGCGGCGTCGCGGCGTCCAAAGCACATCCCACACATTTACATACACGGAACGAACATGCTAACCAACATTATCACTCAGCAACGCAGTACTAACTCTATCCCTTCGTCCTTTTTCCGTGCCTTTTCTCGTTATGTCCCTTACGAACAACATTCATCAATCAATGAGATTGCTTGTGACACCCCTGATTCTGGTCCATTAGCGTTTTCTCTTTTGCACCGTGTATCTACCACACTTATCGCCTCCAATGTAGACTATGGTATGTTATCGCGTTTAAATACACAGAGATGGACACGCACGCGCACAGATGGATATATGTGTATATGGGTGCGTCTATATATATACATGTAAACGCAGTTACAGATGTGAGCAATTTTCGGTATCCTCGTCGTTCCGCTAGCCGTCGCTTCGTTACGCGCTAGCTCCAATTTTAATTAGAAACCTAGAGATACGGCGCGATACTAAGCGAGGTCGACGAGGCAAAGGAAGGAAGCAGAGGTCGCTTAGGGCATAGGGGAAGTGTTGGAATCTGTATCATGAACCTCATCTGTCCTTGTGTACCGATTGCTCTGGCCCGCGGTGGTATAATTGTGGTCGAGCTAACGTGCTCACAGGACCGAGTTCTATTCACCATCAAACGCAACCTCAACGCACACACTGTCCCGGATTCCGAAAAGCTTTTCTCTAACGCTGTTGGACGATCCCGTGCGAAAATTCAGTTAGGGCTTTTATCGGGCACATCTTAATTTTCCCTAACTTTATTAGGGCTGTAGTCTTGCACCCTCGCATGGGTCATTAGTGGCCGGTCACGCTTTGCTTTCAAGGGCCGTCAAAGGCAAAATAATCGGGGCTTTTAAACAGCCATAGTAAAAAAGAAATGTATATTTCAATATGTTTTAGGCTTGGAATTCTGTCGCATATTTCAACATGTTTGATACCGCGTTTAATTGAACACACTGCATACGAATTGGTAAAGGCATGACAACCCGTCTATTAAAGCGCGCACGCGCGCGTGTGCGCCTTGGCTAAGCCTTTAGGCAAATAGTGATGCAAATCATAATTAAACGCTATTGTAATATATTATTGTACAATTAAACGTAAGTATAGACTATTGTACAGTATAAGTACAGATTAAAGATAATATTGTTGATAATCGTTATAACGAAAGCTATTCATTACTATTTATAAACTATAATATAATATGGTTGTAGTAACATGTAGGCAGAATGAAAAACTAAGTCACAAATCGAGACTGAAAAGATGACTAAATGACGGTGTCTGAATACATTCAGTGAGGGTGAAGTAGCAACTTCTGTAGGAAGTGAGTACCAGAAATATATCGCGGATAGATCAAATGATTTCCTAAAGGTTGAGGTCTGATGCGGGGGAATATGAATAACGTTCTGAGTATGCAAGCGTTGAGGACAAGTAAGCGCTCTAGACGGTAAAAAAAGTTCCGATAAATAGTGAGTGGCATTTCCACGAAGAATATTATAGATCGCGATGCCCACGAAGTATTAAAATTTTGATTTGACAGTAAGCCAGCGTTGTCAACCTAGCACTCCAAAAAATTGTAGTATTTCTCATCTCGCAGTTAAAACCATTGAAAAAAATCATTTACAAGGTCCACGGTCATTATTTTGAGATCAAATGATTATTTTATTTTTACAAGATAAAACAAAAATTAACGCCATTTCAATATTCACATTGACAGTGATTAGTTTTTATCATTCATACGCGTCTAGTCTTTTGTCTTTTTTGACGACATACATTTTTAGAACTTAAGGCAGTAGTCTACAGCGTATTTTTGACGTCATTTTTGGGTTGGAATAACTTTTAAACCGTTGAAGTTGTCTTGATGAAATGTTACATATGTATTTACTGTTCCTTTGAGAATGTATCTACATAAAAAAAATTATTTTAAATATTTTTAGGTAGTTTTTTTTTCCAACGTGGTCCGCCGAAAATCGCCTCAATCGGCGCCCACTCTGGGTGACGTTATATGCATCTGAAAAAAATATATATATTCTCAATCTGTATGAGTATTCTGAGCACTGGTAGCAGAATTAGTACTTTAAAAAAATTGTTACAAAATGGCAGCCTATTAAACTTTGATCAACGATATTTAATACATTTTCGGGTATTCGACGAGTTATAAAATGTGGGCAAAATTACTGTTCGACTCAATTCTGCTACCAGTCCTCAGAAAGAGGCTACCGAAGGTATGTGCAAAATTTGAGCTCGATTGGTCAATTAGTTATCGAGATATCGTGGGGGCCAATTTGAAAAACATAGTTCTGAGATAAACGCGTTCAAAGTTTTGCTACCGTTAGATGAGGTTTAAATTGAACTATCGATGCTTACTAGTTAATCTACCAACCCGGATCCAGAGATTGCTCTTTCTTTCCTTTCGTAGAAATGGTCTTCTGGAAGATGGATTTCTAGACCAGACTACTGCCTTAAAATAAACAAAACCGTAAACTATATGAACTTTATGTTGCAACCAGACATACTTTTTAGCTTACATATTGTTCAGTATTTTCACGTCGTCATGGTCTGATTCCCATTCGGGTGCATCAAGTTTTTATCGAACATTCTCATTTCCGTCTTTGCGTTTCTCCTCAGCCTTTGCATATAATAATTTTTTGGTCATTCTAGCGTACTCTTTCGGGAGAGGTTCGAGCGCAGTACAATCGATTGCACTACACTGTCGCGCTAAAAGAATGCCGTTCAACGTTGAAGTTACCAGTTTGTTTCTAGTTTTGGTTTTTTCCAAATTCACCACCCTGAAAATTCCCTTACATTCGGCATTCGAGTATGGAAGCGAGATGACTTTGAGGGCAAATTTGGATTAATTTTCAAACGTCCTGTTTTGTCCTGTTCATTAAATATAGACAACTTATGCCAAAATACATCTGACTTGTCAGAAATGTCGATATGCCCGGGTAATTTAAGACTCGAAAGTTGCCGCCATTCATCGATTGGCTACCAAACCAACGCTACCGTTTAGGTATCAATCTGCTTGGTACTCACCTTTGGTCGCTAAACGTAGCAACAATTGCATTGAGAGGAGTAAAGAGGGCGTAGTTATCCGAGTTTTTTCCAGCATAGCAATCGATGGTTTGATTTACATATATTTACATACATCTACATACATACATTTTTGTAAAGCCGCGTCTGAGACGTCGAAACGTTTTTTAATTTGTTGACTACCGATAATGAGAAACTGATTACCCTTTGCGAAAATCTATCTTGCGATTAGCGTTATCGCGAATTCCGACTTTCTGCGGAACCTTAGTACCTCACTTCTGTTGTTGAAGTAACTTTTTTTGCGAATTATCCGGTTCTATTTCGTGTATCGGTGTATGATGTAAATATTCTCGATTCATGTATATTTTTAATAAATCGAGGTATGTGCAGCTGATCGTCTCGGAAATTGTTGCGATGACAGTTTTGTCGGATTGGAAATATGCATTTTATCGTGAGAATTTTGGCGAAACTTACTCGAAAAACGAATAAAAGAGTTTGTTCAATGGATCACTCAATGAGCTCAAGATATGTTCAACTGCGAGCAATCGCTCGGTATATCGCTTGTCGACAAAATAGAGTTTCCAAGCGTTCCATTGCTCAAACAAGCGCGAAACGACCATCTCCAATGAAAGCCACTGAGTTTGCAATAGGTGGAGAATTTTGTGGACTTTCCCGCGTAGAAATTGCTTAGGGTCAGCTTGATCAGGATCAGGCCCCGATCGAGTTGTGATACGGGTAACACTTATTACGGACACCCTGATTCGGCCCCAATCGGGCCGGAAGTATGTAGGCCCTAAATCAGGCAATACTAAAATGGCTCCACTGAGGCTTCCCCTGGTATGGCCCTATGCAGGCTGTCCCAGGTGAGGCCCTACTAAGGCTTTCCCTGATAAGGCCATTAACAGGCTTGCCCTATAAGTGTCTCAGCGGTCGATATATGCACATAACCTCTTATTCTCGACACGGAAACTTCGATTCGACAGCACTCGATAGCCGAAGTTTTGGATGATTTTAGTTGCAAATCTTAGAGGATTTTTTAGTTGGGAAAACAATCCTTCGTTAAGTTGAACAAATGATTCATCACCGTGAACGGGATGTTATGGTCAACCATGAAGGCAGACTTCTTAATTTTAACTCTTTGGACCGATGTATCGGCAGAACTATCGACATTCTAAGCCTGGTTTACAAAAGTTCTGATAGACAGTTGATTAAAGACGGATCTAAATTTTATCAAATAAGTACGGGATTTGGCATATTTTCGGATGACGGCTATTTCGGCCGTAAAACGAACTCTACGCAGTCGATAATTTGCTTCTAGATCTCGGTTTAGCTAATTTCTAAAATCCGCTTCTTACATCCAGACATCTCGAAACTTTTGTGGCCAGCGAGTATTAAGCCAATTTTTTTTCTCTCGAGGTGTATTGGGCTCCGTATTTTCATAAAAATCGTTGGAATCCATTTTTAAATAGTATTTATTTACGCAATTAGTATTAATTAAGTAATTAAATAGTATTTATTTATTGTTGTCAAAACGATCCTGATAGACACCAAACGTCGAAACGTCGTTATTACAATGTATTCAAAGAGCCAAATAGAAACAAAATTTGGTTTTTATTTTATTCGTAAATTATACTACACTTCATACATACCTTTATACTTTTTACTACAGAAAAGACTGAAACGTATCGGTCGAAAATTTTAAGTACAAGATATGGATCATTTCCTTTTATTACGAACATAAAAAAGACCCCTTGATCTACCAGCTACCACATTCGTATATCAACGCGTCGATACTCTGGAGAACGTTGAGTGGGGGAAGCGCGCGATTATTGGAAGTAGAAGTGTGGGGGTGAATTGTCCCGCTAATATCTCGACAAGTGTCAACTGTCAAGACAGTTACAAGTTACTATTATCGCTGCAGTCGCAAACAGCGGATCGCACGCGCTCTTCCTCTCTCTAAGAGCTAAAACAGAACGCACTTCCGGTGGCCCACGGCGGTTGCCATTCATTTTATTTTTTTGTTGTTTCAAATAGCAGCTCCTTGAAATTATCATAGAGTTGCATTACATAGTGTGAGCGTTATGTTACATATTACGCATGGACAAATTATGCGATATCTACTGCCATAACTACCATTCTACCATACTACCATAACTATGTTATGGTTTCTGACCCTACAGTACGCCATCCAAGCTGCCTACGGTAGGGCTTAATATGTTCGTCCCTGCGTAGATTGAAAATGAACCTAATTGCGCAATTGAAGAGCTGTTTCAGCTTTGACTTCAGTTCGCTTGTTAGGTCGTTATACACAAGGCAACAGTAGTTTAAGTGGGAAGAAAAGAGAAACCACTAGCACGACTCTCAGTTCACGTGAAAGCACATTTCGAGCATGGTTCAATCTATAGAAAGAGAAATTGACTTTGCGTGGTATTTTCCCAACATTGCTACGCCACGAAAGGTTGAAGGCCATAACAATCCTTAGGTTGCGCACTTCACTCATGTACGGAAGAGCGATTTCGTTGAAAATAATGGGGACTTGATCATCGACATCGATTCTGCTAATGTAGTTACGGCTGCCCTGAAATAGGTCCGTTTATTTATTAAAATTTAGCTTTAGACCATTAGTATCGGCATACCGAGCAATGACATTCACGCGATCGGTGATTCGATCGATGCCCGCATCAAGTTCAGTAGGTGAACACCTCCGATAAATTTGAGTGACGTCCGCAAAGATCATGTGCTGGGAGTGAGCAACGCCAGCACCGGTATCGTTAATGAAAAGAGCGAACAGCAAAGGACCAAGAACGGATCCTTCAGTGGTAATACTGAGCCAACTAGAAACATTTCGCTTATTGTCTATCACTGCTCGAATGCGGCCTGTTAAATAGGAGAAACTCCTCTCAAGAATGCCACTAGCAAACCCAATTTTAGCGTAGTTTTAATAACAGCTTATAATGAGGACTGTGTCGAAGGCCTTGCTGAAGCCAAAAAGGACAAGAATGGCGAGACGCCTCTCAGCAACTTTATTGGCTACATCCTGACGTACTCTCCGTAAAGCCGTCCAGGTACTAAAACAACAGGTATAGCCCGACTGCCTTGTGTCAAATATATCATTATCGCTAATAAATTTGGTAATTTGCTAATGGACAATTCTTTCAAGGATTTTTGAGACCTCTCATAAGTTGGCAATCGGTCAAGTTTCAGACGAAGATGAATATACAAACCCTTCCATATCCCCAAAAAATGCGACAATGTTAGGAAATAGTTGAAAAGAGGAAAAGTCTTGTGAATAGTAAATAGGAAGATGCCATTAAGTCTAGCCACATTAGAAATGCGCGTCATATTCCTAATGAAGGATGTTATGATTTCGACACTTATTGTTAGGGGAAGGGCATCCAAAGAGGGCACCCGGCCTAAAGCGGGCATCCTCCATACTGCTAACGTTTTCAAACTTAACATACCGCGGTTTCGCAACGTGGGATCGTTGCCCCCATCCGCCCGGCCTGCCGCAGTCGTGAAGCTCAATTACGACCGACCGCGCGGGTCGTGCGGCAAAAAAAAAACAAGATTCACGGATTTGAAAAGAAAGTCAAGGTATGTACATCGTGTTTTGTCTATTCATGAGTAAAATAGACCAATTCTAAAATGTATTGGTCTATTGTTTTATGGCTATTTCACTTTTTCAGTCATATTGGCTTGAATGTATTCCAATAATTTTTAGGCTTGGCTTGATGAAGGCGTCAAGTGGCGCAAAAGGGCAAAGCGGGCGGGGCAAAGCGGGCACGTGCCATAATATGTCAAAATATGTTTACTGAATGTTAAAAATGTTGAAATATGTTAAAAATGTTAAAACATGTTAAAAATATTAAAATCTGCTTACTGAATGTTGAGAAGGAACGACCAAAATCCAATGCCAAAAAATAAAGTTTACTGACTGTTAAAAAAAAATGTAAATTTTTTGTTCATTTGTGATAATAATAATGATTTGTGTGCAATAAAATATGTGGCTATATTCATAGTTTTCCTCCCTATGATTCCCTATCTTATTGTTATTTATGCCTAATCACAGGGGAAAAACAGGGCGGTCGTTGTACCGTCTGGGTGCCCCCTTTGCCGTGAAGCCGCTCCCGCTTTAGGCTACTCCCCTGGGCAAAGCGGGTATTCGTTAAAGTGTTTGAACTGATTTCATTCTTTGTATCTTGAAGATTTACTGGAAAAGTGTGAATGCACTGTAAAAGTACGATAAATTTAGAAACCGATAGAAAAAAATGTTTGAACATGACATTTTATAACGGCTTTTTTTATTTCCCTGAGAGTGCCCGCTTTGGGCCTCCTTCCCCTACAGGTGGAGAACTTAAATCTCGGCTGCTCGCAGGGTAGATCAGTGGCATTCTCAAAGTCTTCATAGTCACAGGGTCTAGAGGCGCTCGAAATGCTTGCATAAAAATTGTTCAGCTGCTCGAAAAAAATTTAACGCTGAAGACTGACTAGATTTTACTAAGCCAAAACTCGCAAGCCCCTTCTACAGTTCGGCAACATCAGCAATGCCCGCAAGTTTCTGCAGGATATAATAATTTTTCGCCCGGCTCATGTCGATTTTAAGTTGATTCCAATACTGCCTATATATTGCAAATTCCAAAAGGCTGCCCGATCCTTAGCTTGCCTGTAAAGAGTATTACGTTTCGCTATGCGACCCTTAGGATTCCCAGTAAGCAACAGCGCCTGTTGTGATTTGCAAACACGAAATGTTTGTAAAGGTGCGTAAATCTCGAGAGCAGATATCATTTGTTTGGATAAATAATTAATGAATTCCTTGCGGTGCGCGTGTGAGTGACAGTGGTTATATTTAAGCCATTGATTTCGAAATTCCTAACCATAATTTAAAGAAAAGCAAAGTGATCGAAATGTTTATAATTGCGGCGAGAGATGGAGCGCTCTCCAGTCCAAATCGAATGAAGCTTATAATTCAGCTCAAGTAAATCGTGACCCGCAATAAATGGAGCATCTGAGTTATTGAATGACAACATTTTACATGGACTATCGGTAATAAACACACCCAGCAACGAATCAGCAGTGACTGTATGGAAAGGCGCCTCAGACTCGACTAATTGTAAGTATAATGCCTGCGCATAAATAAGCGCCCGTAGAAATGTCGCTTCGTAATTCGATGTAAGGAGATTGCAATTAAAGCCCCCGCGTATGCCTATGTCATTGTGCGCAAAAGAAAACCCCAATAAAAGCACTAATAAAATAATTGACCATCAATCCCTTTGGTCTTCTGTATATCGACGCGTAAAGCAGCGTTTGGGCGCTCGAACAGCTTATTTCAAGAGTAATGTATTCAGGAGCATTTGAGAATAGACTCGGAGAGGAAGCTAATCATTTTACTTTAAGAGACTGATGCACATAACATGCCACTCCATCTCCTCGTTTCCCCACTCTTTTGTAGCGAATTAGCAAATGATGGTTCAAATGAACAAGAGAGTCAGGTATACGAGAGTGAAGCCAAGTTTTTGAGATTGATATTATATGATAAAAATGTGATCCTAAGTGAGCGGCGATTAAGTCTATATGACCAAGCAGTGAGTTAGCATTGCATTGCGTGACTTCCAAACACGCATGCTATGAATGTTAAGTGTTGCGGAGACCAGTCGTCGATAGTTAAACCAACTTAGAAAGATACGCTTCGTTGTTGACATGAATGATCGGTAGTTAGTCAGCCTTGCGGACGTAGATCATGCCCGATTTTATCCAAACATATTTGTGTGTGGTCTCATTAGCTGTTGCTTTGGTGCGTCGAAGTACCTTGTAGACTGCAGACGGTAAGAATGCGTTGACAAAGGTTTTTCTAGGAAGATTGGTAGAGAGCATCTCTTTGCCAAACAAATCTTTTTTTTCTCGTTTTTTAGCGCTGACTTGACCCCTTAGCATTGCGGATTTCAGTGTCGCGATCGACGATTTGGCATCAGGAGTCACTTGCCTTCTAGGCACGGAACGAATGTCGAATACATCTCCGAGTAATTGCCTAGTACCAAGAGATTCGTAAAGTTGTTGAACCATGATCAGCGGAGAGTCATCGATAGCTATCGGGAACCCAGTCAGCGTAAGCTCGGTGGAGGAGTGAACAGAGTTCACCATCGAAACACGGTTGGATAAGTCGTCAATTTGATCCTTGAGCAGCCGATTTTCCTTAATAACCTCCTCGGCAGCACGCCGCGTGTTCTCCGAATTCACCTCGAGAGAAGTAACCCGACTAGAAAGAGCCTCTTGAGTAACAACAAGCTCGACAACATCGGTCCGCAGCTCCGCGACATCACTACGCAGCTTACAAGGAACATCGCTTAAGTGTCTGCCGTCTATTTTGTTGAAACTCATATATGTGATGAAGCATTGAAAAATATTGGACATGTATTTTTTTATATCTGCGGAAAAACGGGTTTACGGTAGGAAACCACCACTCATAAAAGGCGTGTCGAGGGTTGGTTTTGCAGTTTTATTCACTAGTAGTCCACGACCCTGAAGGAAACAAAAATCAAAATTCTTTTAATGTAAAGCGATAAAAAATTCACCATAGAAAAATTGAAAAAAAACTACATTAACGCGTGACACGCCTTTCTTTGAAGGGTCGTTCCCTCCTTTATTTTTTTTCCACCGACAAAAGAAATAAGTGTCTAATAGTTTTCAATGCTTTATCACATATATGAATTTCAACGAAACCGAAGACGGACTCATAAGTGATGTTTCTTGTCAGTGATGTTGCGCTCAACGTTAGCAAATGAGCCTTGGATCTGTTTAAAATTAATGTCGGTGGCGATACTTGATTGCTGCACAAGACGCACAATGTCTTCCAAGGAGTCAGTCTTTGACTGACTCTTCTTCCTTTTACATTTGATGATAATTATTTGGTGTAAACGTAGAATATTTGAGTTTGTATCGACGCAATCTTATCAAATGATTCTTATATTACAAACTATGTTTGTACCGTTACATATGCTCCTAGGTAGGGGTGGGGGGTATTCACGACCTGCTGATGTTGACAATCGTTCCCAACCCACGACTGGTGGTCTTCGGAATTGATGGGGAATTGGTCTTCCTCATGGGTTGCAGTCCCAATTTCTCGTACATTTCGATGAGAAGACCCGTGCCGTTATACTTTGATGGCTGAACAAGAGCCCCTCGCTGAGCTTCCGTTTTACATGATGTCTTCCAGAACACGATCATATCTTTTGAAGATTATTCGTTTGTCGGCGGTGGCATTTACTCTTCGACAGTTGGTATAGCAGTGGGACGAGCGTTATGAGGGTATTGTTGTACTAGTGTTTGCTCATTGTCGGCTGCTGCTCTATAAAAAATTAATTCCAGCTCTCCAGCAATCGTGGGCCGAAATCATGCCGATCGCCCCAAATCGGGTATCTTCGCTGATCCCCGTTCAGCTGCTCTTTCTTCGCTCTCCACCTCGACCCCACTTTCATACTCTCTTTTCTACTCCTTCCTCTTCGTCACAATATTCGCATCGACAACTTACAATTCTGAACAATGGAAAAATTGAACTTTACGAGGTTTTTTAATATTCACACGATATAGGTAATGGTGATGACATGTAGAACGAGATTCAGTAGATCGTGGCTTTAG
>OX632360.1:36132832-36212498 GCA_951751655.1 Ophion costatus
TGCAGGCTGATAGTTTTCACATTGTAAAATGTGAATCTCATGATATTCTATTTCAAATTGAATCTTAAAGTGGTGGAAAATATTTGTAAGGTGTCAATGCGAACAAAATTTACTGTTTCACAGAAAGAATTTCACGTCCTGCAATTTTTATTTTTTTTTCCACAAAATGTTAAGCCAGACTCTTCGGTACAATGGCTGGAGGGAAAAAACAGCGTCGTAGTGAAGGTTGGCAAAGGGTAAGAAAATTGAGTATTTTATTATAAATTCCGCTTGCAAAAATAGCTGAATATTATAAATTGGAATCATTCACGTCATTCACACTCAGCGAACAAAAACATTCTGCGCTGTGATACGATGGGCAATGTTTCTTTTCTGATCATGCTTTCGATTCCATAATCCGCATAGTCGTTTTGCTCGTACGAAGGTTCATCGCGATAATATTGTCGATGCTCCTCGTCGTTTTGAAGAGCGTCGTAGAATGTGCGAATCCGTAAATTGGATGCCATCTAAATACAAATATTGGAGTAGTTATACACTCTTTTAACAACTTTAAAAATATTAAAAAGTATCCGAATACAAATATTGGAGTAATTATATATATTGTACTTATGTCGATATACTTATGCCGATACAAAAAACAATGCGCACACACAAGGTGTTTTTATCATCTTTGTACTCTGATTTCATATAGTACAACTTTCTGAATGATCACACATAGAAACTTGACGGAAAAAAAATAATGACTCTCGCAGTCATACTCACCTTATACAAAGCAATCCCACACACAGAAAACGAAAAAAAATTAATAACGAATTTTCACAAAAAGTGTCTGGGTGATCACGCTAGGGGTTGGAATGACCCCAGCTCACGGTCGAATTTTTTTCATCTTTGACCGCCACAAAGCAACGGCTGCCGCATTTCTCCCGGCCCTAGTCCCCGTTTACAAAGGGGACGCGATCATCTCTAGATTGAAGGCCATTCATTTTGGCTGCCGACAACTTATATGAATTTTGCTCTAAAGTTGAAGATGGGGTTACGTTGACCTTCGGTGACCAGGGAAGGTTGAATGGCTTCTTATATTGTTTTTTTTAAATTGGATCTTTCACTTTGAATAAAGTTTTTCTTTATCCGAAAATTTAGAAATTGCGGAATGATATTTTGAAGTTCACGATTAAATGATATCATGCACGTATGACATTATGTATGTTTTACTATACTAATTCTTCACCATCTTCATTCGAGCCAACAGAAATAGCACAAAAACAGAGGGGGAAGGAAAGCAAAGGACACAGGGACGCGATAGCAGAAAACAAGGGAGCTAGACACATTCCGTGTTCAATCGAACAAAAGCACATATAAGCCCATTGTGCTCGCGGTTGAAAGAAGCAGAGATTATACATGGGTGGCAGAGCAGAGCAATACGCAAATTCAAATTACAGCAAAAGCTTCTCGTGGCAAAGCCCATTTGACGAGATTGGCACATATATACACAAGGGTACATGAGTAGTTTTTCACATAAAATCGATGATTTTGACATTACTGTACGCAAAGCTCTAATGTTACAGCAATCAATTACGCAACTTACACACCCCCATACAGATGGGTTCACACACATATCATATGATTATTGACAGATGATATATTACAGAGTAAAACTAAACTAGAGAGGCGATAAACGATTTATACTTGTAGTAGCCGATTTCCCGTGCTTTGTGTCTATGCATCGTAGAGCTTACCATCTTTGGGACATCTATCATCCACGTTTTTACCCCTTAAAAAATTGCAAATCCATGTTCCCACTTCAATTCTATAAATTTACCGGCCCTTTTTCCTTCGGTGTCCTCGTTATTTATTTTCGAACGTCGCAAACGAGAATTCATTCTCCTTTGGAAATGCTTCACGCATTTTTTATTGTCGACTGGAACCCTGATCATTGAATGAGGGAGTTTTTTACCGCAAATGTATACGTACACGATCTACTTCAATTGTTCATCAATACTCTACATTCACTTAAACAACCCTTGAAGCAGCTGGTATGAAAACATCTTTCAATTGTCGGATTGAAATACTTTTTTCTTAACATATTAAGGAAGATATTTATGGTTTTATGTGCGGGTCTACGTGACTAAACGACTTTGCTCTAATATTAGTTCTACGGGTCTATCTTCAATCTAGCATTCCCCATTCTCGGCCTCAGGAGGTTGAAAAAACCGCTCCCGAGAGTCGAACTTTCTAGGTCCAGGCGTTTGCACTGGGTATTGATTATCTCTGACAGAACATCACCTTGGTATCCGCGTTCCATTTTGTTGCGATTCATGTATGCATAGAGCATTAAAAACTTTTCGACCCGTATTTCTTTCTACGGGTGGGGAAACGATTTTAGGAGGGTGAAACCACCCCTCTGAGTAAGGCACGTCAAGAGGCAATTCTACAGGTTCACTCACAAGCAGTCCGACGATTTTAGTGAAACAGAAACAAAATACTTTCTCACGCAAAAAGATGAAAAACCTACAATGTACACAACAAAAAGTATGTGTTGGTTAAACCACCGCTTAATTTTTCTTTCTCTGCCAAGTACTACTTTGCGCGTGCAATAAAGTTAATGTTTGCGAAAAGTAAACAATTTCTTACTTTTTCGTGAAATAGCAAGCTTAAATGGATAAATCAATCCTGATTTGAGTTTCCTTATCGGAATCATTTTAAATGTGTTTAAAATGGGTCTGCTGATTCACAACTTTTCTACAAACTCCGAATTGATCCCCAGTATTTCGAAGTCGTTCCCCCGCAGCTAAACTACCTTGTTCCGTTTCCCTTTGATACGCGGTGACAAATATTTGCTCATTTATTCTCCCACCACAATTCTCCATAATTCTCCCACCACAATTTATTAGTTCCACCAGCAATGTCAATTTTATGTTTGTGTATACTTGCATTTTCGGAACAAGTCTCAATGAGCCGAGTAGGGGGAAGCGGGTTACCCACCAGTACTCGTATTTTTATGTCAAATTACCTCTGGTGCTATTTCAGCCGTGTATGTAGAATAGTCTTCTCAGTATATGCACAAATTTATTTTAACAATTCCATTAGCAGTATATAAATGGTATATACAAATTAGTTTTTTCATGTTAGCTACTTCGTTGTTTCCTCGATATGAATTCGCTGTATTCCTTTTTTATATGTGCGATTCAATTCTCAAATCAATTGCGAAATCATGTTTTCATGCGAAATACGCTGAGCAGATGTATTTTTCGCCTAGATTCGCCTAGAATATGACACTCATTGCAATGCTTCGTGGAATATAGTCATAAAGATGCAATAAGGACGTTCGCGCTTAAAGCCTTAGGCCACAGTAACGGGTATAAAATTATGTGCGAATTAAGAAAAAAAAATTGGTATGAAAAAGTGATTCACTCATAAAATTAATTACACATCTATTTAGTATGAATATCAAGCTGTTAGAAAATGTATGTATTTTCTTTTCGATGTAAAAAATGGCCGACTACTAATGTTTTCTTTTGTTATTTTTTTTAGGCGCTCCGCGGCGTGACATTTACCATCCACAATTTTTCACGTAGAACAAAAAACAAAAATTCTCGTCAATCTACATTAGAATACCTAGAGAAGTACGTACGGAATTGAAAAAATATTGTCTTATTAAAATGATAGATGAAGGAATATTCGAATTTCATCAACCGTTCAAACAGTATGTAGCCAACGCTGTTGAAGATACTATATCGCAAAAAAATAGAGCTGATACTCATCTGACACTGACTGACCATGACTTGAGCTATGATTAAGAAAAATGAGTAGTTGAATACTGAAGATCTGGTACATATCAAATAACGTTCTCAAAATCATCAAGAAAAAATATAAATCCATCGAACTTAGAAAAATTCAAGCGTGGGCGTATCAGATTCTGAAAGTGAAAAAAAAAAATAACTCGTACACATTATGATTGTCAACTCAGCGGTATACTAAAATTCAAAATATGCAGAGTTCAAAAGTAATTATATAATCGAAAAACCATAATCTATTCAAAATGCTGTTTCTGGCTTCGTTCGGTCAAAAACACACTGTGAGATACTCATATACCAGTTGGAAGATATGTACGGTGTGAAAAGTCTTTGTGCTTATAACACCTTCGGATAAATACCGTTATTGCACGATCTGCCATGATTGTCATGGGCCATGGTTGTCGATAATTGTAATATAGACGGAAGCATGATTTAATTATAGATGCCAAAGTATTTTTAATAGTGATGTGAGCAGAGTGGCTTATGCAATCAATATGATTAACAAATGAAAAATCTCATCGTATTCTTTAAACGTGTTTATCCAACTATCATACGGAAGCTACCAATTTGATTTTAATCGAACATATTTTAATATTATGATGTGAAGAGGGAGGGACAGACTTCTTGTGCGATTCTCTTATGGAATTTCCATAAAGTCATCTAAGCGATACTTTGCCTGAAATCGTTGATGTAACTAAACCGAAAGTTCGCATCAACTGCTCTTATACAGAAGGTTTCAGTTTACTTTTTGCTTCAACAGTTGAAAAAATAGAGGGGGGCATACGGCACATCATTTTGAAGCTTGGCATTGTGCAAACTGCTTAAGAACGAAACCACCCTTAGAAAAATAGAAAAATGTTAGATGGAACTTAAAGTTCATTTTGAAAAACCTTGATAGAATATCCCCGACACTCAATGGGATGTGCGGATAACAATCGCTCTCTCTTTCACACAAGGAAAGAACCCTGAATTTGTTTTTCACAGATATTTGCTAGATATTAACTGAGATCCCCATGTCAAACATCTACTTGCAACATTTCATGCATCTAGGCTTAAAAAATATAGAAATTGTGAGGCTGAGACCGATGGATTGACGGATGGATATGACATGACGAAGTCATAATAATTTCTTGTTTGAATACGGAAACATAAAAATTGTGAAAAAATTGAATGGGGAAGAGGGGGCTTACCCACTAACAATCACGCGGGAATTTCGAAAAGCGAGAAAGCAAGAATGTACACTTGGCAGAAATATTTTGAATTGGCAGACCGATGTTAAATATAGAAAAAAACATCTGCTATGAAAAAATCGAATGAGGGTTAGTTTATCCCGGTAAGTTTGTTATCTTGCAAAAACGCGGATACATTGAAGCTTTTAGTTTATCTCCCTTTCACAGACGAACTTGTTTCAATTAATTCAATGCACGCCTTTTGAATGTACGCATACCGCAATTATCCTCGTTTTTCATTTTAAAAAATGTTCGTATTTGTCATACTAAAAGCAATACACCGCCTGTAGGTAACTAGAAAAGCGCTTCTTGACATGCTCCACCTTGAGGGATGGTTTCGCGTCCTGAATCCGTTTTTTCTGGTCTACCACGTACAAGCGTTGCAACAAGATCAAGGACGAACAACAATGTGATGTTCCTTGTATGGACCGTTGCATTGTTTTGCGACCGGACATTCCGTAGAAAAGAATGCATGCAATAATGAAGATCCTGTTCGAAATTGTATTATTTCACGTGTTCCGTAGAAGAGTGCGAGGTAAAAGTGTGCATATGTTACAAAGTTATCGTCAAACACCACTACACGATGTTGTAAGAGAACGGCATCTTTCCGGAAAAAAGTGTTTATAATCTTATAAGTTATATTCAGTTATGCAGGACTAATCTGTACGGATTCTGAATTAAATTATTGTGTCGCAAAAAGAGTTTGCAGTCCTTCATTTTCCATTTTTCTAATCGCAGAAAGAAAATTCTCTCGAGATCTTGTGGCTGCCAATGTTATATTTTTATTAATTATCAATGAAAAGCATTCGACTCCTCGGGGTAGTAATTAGAATGAAGCGTTTACCACTCAACGCTTATAATTCTACAAACATTATATATATATATACATATATGTCATACATGTTTTGGAATTAGCTCGGTAATTAAGAAAAACGCACCATTCAAAACGACGCGTGGATATATTCGTGCTGATCATAACATATTTAACATTCATATTATATATTCACATCAGTATACAATGGCGAGGGTTGAGGAATAAAATTCACGCGAAACGCTCGATAAATTATATATCTACACATGTTTATATTTTTAAAATAAAAGTACCAAGTCCCCCTAAAATGTGAAATTGAATAATAAGAACTTCAAATAATGGTAAACCTTTTATTAGAGGTTACATGATAATATAGATTAACCGACTGCATACTCATTATAAAACGAATAAGAATTATATCAGCGGCCAAATAGGCGCGTTAGATTTGATGCAACTCAAAACACGTGTGAGCAGAAAGATACTACCTCAATTGGTATCTCGGAATTTTCAATTATGGACAAATTGGCTGCTGTTTGCTGCCGAGAATAAGAGATACTCATAGAAAAGTAAACAAAAAAAATAAAGCGCGAACCATTTACCAGTAATACGAAGAAACGTCTTAGTTTTATTTGACTCTTCCCGGTCCTATTCTACTTATGCTTTTCTTCTTTTTTTTGTTCTTGTCTTGTTTTCTTTCCGGTGGAAGGAATCCTCAGGGTATACGTATTGTATCTATATTGTTCAGAAATAAAGTACAATCACCACGTAACATCGAAGCTACGCAGCACTAGGGATTTAAATTTTGCAGATTTTCGCTCCCTTCTTGTACTCTCTCCCATATCTGATTCTTTGCTCTTCATGTTGCGCCCCATCTTCATCTTCTTCGTATAGTTCACATTCGTCTGGTACCTCGATGGTTTCTTCCCCATTTTCCGCTTCTTCTTCTCGTACGGCAGTCTCCCAAGAGCATTCCATGCACTTGGGGGGCTGAGAGTGCTTCTCCTCCAACTCGCATGAAAACCTTGGGGCCACGAGCCGTCTCCTCAGCCGAGCGGTAATCAACGTTGTATCGCGTCTTGACTCTGCAAGGGGTCTCCCTTCTGTTCGCACAAAATCTCATAACTGAGCACTAAAACTATATAGCGAAATACTATCTCAAAGTTAAATGAGTAAGAAAGAGAAAAAGATACTTTGATACCATGGTGACCACGATCTTACATACATGTTTTGGAACGAACTTGAATTGTAGTCATGGAAGATTTTAGCCTCAAAGAAGGAATTTTTTCTTACCTGTGGGGCCAATTGTGAATCCTGATTTTTACTCAACCGTCTTCTATCTGATATACCTATCGACATTCAATTTATATCCTTGTACGGGATGTATGTAATTATGCGAACTTTACACACACACACACACACACACACACACACACACACACACACACACACACACACACACACACACACACACACACACACACACACACACACACACACACACACACACACACACACACACACACACACACACACACACACACACACACACACACACACACACACACACACAGAGGGAGAGGGAGAGGGAGAGGGAGAGGGAGAGAGAGAAAGAGAAAGAGAAAGAGAGAGAGAGAGAGAGAGAGAGAGAGAGAGAGAGAGAGAGAGAGAGAGAGAGACACACACACACCACACCCCACTCTGGGTGCATGTCATCCGTATATAATTGGAGCTACGTCGATTGAAGCCCGTATTTATTTTTCTCCGAGACTACATAGCTGGATTCTGGAGCCGCGACCTGCTGATGTGCAAGTTTAGCGGCAAGCACGCGATACACTAGGTCAGTAAGCCGCTGCGAATGATTAATGCTGTTTAGATGCTGATTGACAACTTCACACGAACTTGATTAACGAGCCATGAATTGCATCAATACAGAAAATAAAATGTTGCATGAACGTACACTTAAGAATGAAAAACACATTGAAAACACGAAAAAGTGAAAGAAGAGAAACAATAAAATTTGGCATACCGATCTGAAATTATTCATGCCTGAGAGAAAAAAGGTAGAAAAACAAGTGATGTAAAAACACGGTGAAATTAATCTTTGAGTTAGTTTCATGCGTGAATTTAGGTCGTTGGCATCGTATTATTTGGCATCCTCTTCGCTCTGTGCTGTATGCAATACGAAAGGTAATTAGTCATACAAAGTTATCTCATAAAATATTTCCATTATTATGAATATATATGTTATGCGCATTTAGGTTTCGAAAGGCTCCAAGTCATATACAATATTTTTTTATTAGCCAGATTCTTTTACTAATCAGGTGTAAAATGTAATTTCCCTAACATGTTTTCTCTGCCGCAATTGATTGATATGAAATCACACGGTCGACCAATTCACGCCGATGCAAGGTTTCATTTATCGTGTCCGACGAGTAGAAGTCGTCATTAAAACGACACCTCCCAAAAACATGTTTTTTTTATTGTACTCTCGAGTGCGTTCATCTTCCTACAATTCTTATTTCCCATGTAATGCGCGCACTTATGAAATATTGGCGTATGCTTTAAGTGGAGGCTAGGGGTTCGCACTTTTGAAAAATCGATTTCTTTGTCTTCTCTTATGGTTAAACATGTCAAGAATATAATCCCAAAATTTCAAGTCAATCAGAGCAAAACTCTCGAAGTTATTGAGTATTTAGTCCCGCTCCTCTAACACTGTAGCTCGCGTTTCAATCTGTAGCTAACACTTCAAATGCGTTTTTCTCGAAACCACTTTTTCAAAGTCCGTGTTCACTGCCATTTGAAAACTATATGACCGATTTATTTCAAACTTGGTAAACACTTTCTACATATAAAATACCTCTCCCCAGCGGTTAGTTTGAGATTTTTTTTTTACATTGAGGGGCTTTTCCACCCCTAAAAGGGCGGAAATTTTCGTGAAAAATAGCACTTTTCACTTTACATGACCACCAGAAATTAGGAAATGAAAAAAAAAATTATCAAATATCGTTGGGGCGAGGATTTGATGATACTTTGACTAAATTTTAATGGTACTTGATTTCAGATAATTTATAGCCGAGATACAATGAACACCGCAAATCGTGTTCTTCCAAAGGCGTTCTTGGAAAAGCTTTGTTACCGGCTTATTTGTGGATATTTGGGCGTACAAATTCCACGGAATGTTCTTGAAATGACACCGAGCAATGTACAAAAGCTTTTAATAAATTTACTCTATCGATATAGATGAAAAAAAATTCGCAAAAAAGTGTTGTTTTACACTGAAACCCCTACCCTTCCCTTAATATGTATAATAATATCCGATTACGGATATGGAAGAATGCCCGTCAAAAAAACTTGCGATCGAGCAAAA
Source organism: Ophion costatus (assembly GCA_951751655.1). Lineage (NCBI taxonomy): Eukaryota > Metazoa > Arthropoda > Insecta > Hymenoptera > Ichneumonidae > Ophion > Ophion costatus. The sequence continues at coordinate 36,142,034 of OX632360.1, forward strand.
ATGATTAATCCTAAAATAAAGTCTTACAATTCGCCAATCGATCAAATGTATTGGGGACTTTGGGAATGACGAGAACAGACACTAATCACTGTATCCCATACGACCTCGGGTCGTCGTCGCGCGCCTAACAGACGTTATACAAATTAAAAGTTTCCTCCGTTAGCCGACTACCCCATTGCCATCGGTTCGAACCCTATATGTAAGAGCGTAACCTTAAATCTCTTGCGATGTTGACCGCGTGCGAACCGCGCCAAGAGGGCAAAGCCAAGCCCTCGGGATTGTTCGAAGCGCAGATTTGGCAGGTAAAGGAAAAAATAAGTGTTTCAACTGGGATCGGGTAAAAGAACATCCCAAACGGTCTAGAGTACGTTCTGTGCGTTGTCAGCGCTGAAAATTTCATTTTGATAAAAGGATCATTCGCTGTACGCTAGCTGGCAATTCGAATCGCGAGATGATTTCTACGTACTGTGTATCGGATGGGATCGGTGACGATTGCTATCGCTGCAAGAATAAGCTGCGATAATCGGATAAGGTGAACGGCCGCTGGAATATACACGATGAGGATAAATACTGGTACGGAAGATGATGGAACCTGCGAAGGAAGAAAATTGAAGACAGAAAGAGAGGTTGGAAAGTCTCGAGGTAGCGAGAGATAGAGAGGGAGAAAGTACAACACTATACAAGAAGTATGGCGAATTGCCCAGGAGCTACTCGGTGGTCCAGTATCGGAAAACGGAAGTTAAGTAAGACGCCCCCGTATGGTACCGTGGCAGAAAACGAATAGTTTCGGCAATAAATCTAGAAGATGGTGAGCGGAACTGGCGAGGTTTTGGTGCCGGCTTTCGTTCTCCCTTCCTCTAGCTGCCTTCGTCTTTCTCTTTCTTTTCCTTCGTCTTTCTCTCTCTCTCTCTTTGGGTTTCTGAGCGGTAGCCACTGGGATCACTTTGGCATCTGTAGATGCACATACAGTCGTGCCCAAAGTGCACAGTATGAAGTAGCAAAAGAGGGATGAGCTTCGAAGGAACGGCGCAGCGCTACTGGAAAGAAGGGCACACGAAGTCCTGCTTGCTCCTCCGTATTGTGTTTTACTTTATAATGCGAACGTCCGCCTCGTTCTCGGCCAGATAGCTCGCTGGTAGCAGAGCACCGCTGCAGATCCTTCAAAACCAACCGCCTTCTGTTACCCTCAGTTTTGCCTGTGGATTTTCGTTATCTTTATCGACCATGGTCACGTACGAGCATATATACTTTTCAAGCTCGTCTTAGGGTCCTTGGCCCCTCACATTGCTCGACTGAATTTACGAGAGTTTTAGGGGGAAATGTTGCGCTGCTTCGTATCGACGTGGGGAGAATCGAGAGAGGATTTACATAAATTTGCATGCGTGAGGGTGTGGCTAAATAAGGCTGCATTAATATTATAAATTTCCGACCCAACCAAGAAGAAGGAAGATTTTAGTAGTACATCAATACTTTCCCAGTAGATGACAATGACAGAAATACAAAGGTCTCAGTTGAATGTCGATCGCGCGACTACTTTGATTCTGAAAGCCTTCGACAGTCACACGTAATGGATAAACCAAAATATCGCAGCGAGGTAAAATTGCTTTAGTTAAAAGGGACCACTCCAACTGCAACCGAAGTGGAATTAAATTCAGTGTACAGGGACGCTGCGGCTTCCTTCATAACCAGGAGAGCCTAGTTCAAACGTGAGATTTAGGAGGGGAATGCTTTGGACTGGATCAAGGACCGCAACGACACCGGAGGTGGTAGAATACGTTCAACGAATCGTGATACACGGCTATCGATTAAATTTGCGAGAGCTAGCGAACGCTACCGACGCATCATGTGAAAGGCCGCACAACATTTAAATTAAGGAGCTGGGCATAAGGAAATCCAAGGCGGAAAATCCAAAATCCAAAGCTCAAGTTGGCATTCCGTACGAAAACAGGGAGATAGAAAAATCCCGAGATGTTTTCGACCTAGGGCAGGCGGAAAGGCAACGCAAAGTAGACCAACTTTTTGCATAATTTTTTCAGCATATCCTCGACTGGAAAACATTAGACAAACTTTGGGACTGTATTGGTTATTATGGGGTTACGTCATTTTTTACCAAAAACAAACATAAAATTCCAATATTCATACACTCTTCAAAATTCGATTTCGCGATAACAAAAAATGTTAAAAGGATTAATTTACGGAAGTTTGGTCGAAAAAAAACTCAGCCTTTCAACACTCTCCGTGTATATCTTGCCCGATCAATGCCGTTTCAAAGCCGTAATATGTACTTTTTATTTTGCCAGTCGATAGCTCGGGAAAAAATCGTACAGAGTTCGCTGAAAGTGAACCTGATGCGGAATGTATGCTCTTAAAAATTGCCGAATTTGATTTTTTAAACGAAAAAGAATCTAATTGCCGCACATATCCACAATCATGCACAAAAATGTCCAATTTCTGGTTTATGTTATTTCACAAACAAAAACCTTATTCAATAAAATATGAACTTTTTTTCAACCTCAATTTTTTTGAGACGACGATTCAAGCTTTAACATGCTTTGTTTTTCTCGTACTTCTACAATTATTTTCTACAGAGATAGGGCGGTTCAAAAAAGGTCTTAATTTTTGCGAAAATAAAGTGACCTTTCAATTATGGCGCTTAGTACATGTTTATAGCTATTTCGTATAAATAGGTTGCCTCAGGTCGGGGGTAACAAGATGGTATTTTGGAAAGCGGGGTGTATTGAAAAATGCTTTATATAATGTTGTTTCGTTTCAAGAGAAGAAAGATATGGAATTTCCATTTTTGGACCTTAGATCTAAGCACCATAGTTATGTAAAGGTCAACATCAACATTTAAAAATAGAATCCTTATCTTTATTATATATTTCCATTATAGCTTACTTCGGGAGTCCCACTAGAAGAGAGTATTTTTTTTGTAAAATCCGTTTTGTTACGAGGCTTGAAAGTCACCGGAACAAATGCAATTGGATAACCGCCACGCTCAAAAACTTTCAAGTTTTTGAGGTGGAATAGTACTCGATGGAAAAATACTTATTCATAGTGTTTTAAAGAGCGCTCGGAGTAAGCGATAAGAGTTCACATACGAAAATGGGGATTCAAAGGGAAAATATTAAACACGACCTCAGTTAACATGCAAAAGGGCAAATCGATATTTTCATCTTTTAGCCGCCCTCCACCGAGCGACTTTAATTTCGAACGTTTTGGGCGAGACGAAGAGCGAGAGAGAGAGGGGGAGGGTGAGTTGAGCGAGAGTGACTCGAGGGAGAAAGGGCTCTTCCTTCACCCTCTTGAGACGAAAAAGTCATAGCGCGTCTTTCTAGGATTCGTTTTCTCCTTTCGTTCTACTATTTCCGTTCCCCCTCGGCATTACAAAACGGCTGTCCCTCCTCGGTGGTCAATTCCTTTAGACTACCACCTGGTATATTTTTTACCCCTGAGAATAGGACGGTGGAACGTAAAAAAGCTTGTCGCTGTCAATCTTTTCGAGAATGTGTAACGACCGCGAGGAAATCTGTCTCTCTCTCTCTCTCTCTCTCTCTCTCTTTCTCTCTAGCTAACATCTAGCTTTTACTCTCTAACTAATCTAAAAGCTAACATCTAGCGTTTACTCTCTAACTAATCTAAAAGCTAACATCTAGCGTTTACTCTCCTCTTAGTTTATTCAGTTCAAATGAGGTAAATATATTATTTGCATCAATGATGAAACCCAGTGTTTCCAATAATGCAACCCAGAGTCTCCAAAGATGGATCCCCAGGTTTCCAATGATGAAACCCAGCTTTCCTTTACAGATGTTTAAAGTCCTATTAATAGTATTTCACAACCTCAGCACTTCTTCCGTTTCACACCAATCTCGACTGATATGATTGCAATATACCTCACTTCTAGTATTTCCTCCTCGCTGCGAATTGGCTCCGATGGCATACCCGAGCCCGGTTCGCCATCCTAAAGTCTAAATTCTCTGTGTTTCCAACGCGACGCTTAAAACAATATTTAATCTCTTGCTCAAGAATCTGCACTTCCCGCATCAATGGAAAGGAGTTTTTATTCGGCCCTCATCAAAGATAAACAATCCTCATTCACCATCTGACACACGATCAATTGATAATCTTCCAGAATTGGCTAAAATCTTCGAGCGCATTATTTATTACGCTGTTGCTAGCCGTCCGGTCATCAGACGAATAAGCGTATGTTATTCGTCCGGATAGCAGCTCCCTCCACGCTGCTTTTCGAGGAGGCGTACATATTATTGTGATTCGGATCAGCTAGTATCAGGACGAATAACATATATATATATATATATATTATATATATATATATATGTATATATGTTATTCGTCGAATAACGTGGAATAAAATATGTTATTCGTCCGGGTACTAGCTGAAATATGCTAACGATCTTTCTTATTTTCGGTTTCAGTAATGCATTCGATTCAATACCCCATTTGCGCTTACTGCTGAAATTGAGGCCTATGAGATTTTCCGCTGATATTGTACGTCCATTTTTTCATATCTAAAAGGCAGAACTCAGGCGGTGGTTGATGGTCACGGGCAGTGCTTTGTCTGGTTGCCCACTATCAGCGGTGCACTGACAGAAAAACTCTATTGATAGTAACTAACCGTGTCTATTTGATTTTATAAATTTGTATTAACTATATTTTTCATGAACTAAAATTTTGCCTTTTGCAATCCATTATTGAAGTGATTTATTTTATATATATTTATTTATGCAAATCAAAATCTTTCAAACCTCGTCTAATAAATAAATATTTTATTAAATCCTAATAAATCTGCGATTCGGTTTTATCTGTTTAAAAAAAACAATTTAGTTGAGTCCACAAAATGTAGCTATTTAATGTGTTTAATTTGCATTGTGTAGAATGTTCGTAAAGTTAACCTTTTTGCTATTTAATTAAACTAATGGTCTGTTTTTATTGCAACACACACACCAAAGGGGGGTGGGAGTAGAGAGAGAGAGAGAGAGAGAGAGAGAGCGAGAGCGGAGAGAGAGGAGATTTAGATGTATTTGTATGTATGTAGGTTATGTTTAACAAATATTACCTAATTGATATAGTTTATGTTATATAACAAATAATGAAAAGATATCATTTGATCTCTTATGCCACATCTGCGGCCAGGATGTTACAAGCACAAGTTACAGTAGCTATAGGTAGGTAGGTTCTAGAGTTGATTCCATATAGGCGAAATATTTTCTTCGAAAAAAACATATCAGAAGGCCAGGGAATAATGAATTACGATACAAAATCATTGTGGTAAAACTCTCAATTAAGTGTTTCATTTTGGATTTATGAAATATTTTATGCTTATAGTACACTTAGATTTCCAATGTATATTGTAAGCACATAAAGATTCATTTGTATCGAATTTTTATTTATTCCATTTGAATATATTTAATAATTAAAAAGAATAGCTGAAACAAATAAAAAAATATATTTGACGCAAATAAGATCGTAGTAGGCCGTGAGACAAGGAAAAACCTATTTGATTAAAATAGATTCTGTTTGCTGATGATACGGTAACACGCGTTTTGACCCGACGACAAAATATCCTCGACGAAATTTCCGCGACAAAATATCCGACGACACAATATCCGCAGGACAAAATCTCCTCATGACAAAACATCCGCAAGACAAAATATCTGCCGACATTATATCCGCTGTCGGTAATTTAATGTTGAGGAGTTTGTTTGGTGTTTTTGGTGTTGTTTGGTGTTTTGTTTGTTTTTGGTGTTTGATGTTTTGGCGCGCAGAACACTCAAGGTTTTGTGGTCGACGAGATTTAGGATTTTGTCTCGCGGATGTTTTGTCATGAGGATATTTTGTTATGAGGATATTTTGTCTTTCGGATATTTTGTCCTCGGATATTTTGTCGCGGATATTTTGTCGTCGTTTCAAATATCGCGTAGCCGATGATACCCTAATTTCTGTCTACTGTCACCAGTCAGATCTCAACAGCGCTATTGTCAAGATCTCTCATGATGCGAGCATGATTTCTGAATCGCCGAGGTAACTCGTCTCACCCTGAACATCTCGAAGTCTACGGCTCTCATTTTTTTGTAACGTGTATACTCATTATTGAAACATTAATACCTTTCTGGCGATACTAGTGGTTAGTGCTGCGCTACACTATGTAGCTGATGCGCTTAATCATGGAGTCCATTTTATGGCAAACCTTTCATGCATACGCAATGGTTTCTCTGTGTCTCAAATGGTGAACCGTGCTCTTTGATGAAGTGCTGATCCGTGCTGAAGTTCCACAAAAATTCATTGTCAACGGATCTTTGTATAAAGTTCACCTCCTCTCTAAATTGACCACACCTAGATTATTGTTACGTAGTACATCATGATCTTACTAAAGAATTAAATACCATTTTGCAGAAGCCGATAAATTGTTGCATACGTTTGATCTTTGATCTGCGTTATGACCAACATATATCACCTTATCGCCATCGCCTCAATTGGTTGTCAGTAAAAAATAAACGACAGTATTTTTGTCGGTTTAATGAAGTATCGTGTGCTGCATATCAGCAATGCCCATCCTATCTTCGAGAATTACTCCCATTTGATAACCACTCGACCAGAAGCTTCACTAGGTTTCCATCCTTTGTTATTCCCAATCACCGAACTACTGCGCTCCAGCGTTCATTTCGTCGATTGACGGCGTATTTCTGGTATTCTTTGCTTGTGATTCTCACGGCGTCTTTCTCACTCTCAATTTTAAAGATCCGGCTGCAAACTTATATACTTTGATATGTAAGTGCACCGTAATAGCTGTTACTCATTTAATGAGGCGCTGACGTTTTTAATTTATTGTTATTAACATCTTTCCTTATGTTATGATTTTGTATCTACCACCTCTTGCACCCTTTTCGTGCCCCGTGCATTGACGATGGTCCGTGAATGCCCCGTAAATTAGCAACCATATTTTTTTATAAAGTAAAACAACCATTTTTTTTGACGTTTTTTAAAAATGCCGTGGCGTATTTTTGTTATCTTTTAGGATACCCCACTGTGTAATCGATCAGAGTGTGACATGCAAAGTGATCAGGTTGCCTTTAACAACGAGATTTCATGATTTTTCCGGCCACAAGCTCGTGTGCAGTACGTAAAAGTAAAATGTGATTTTTCCCCACATAATAAGGCATCGGATGTTTGCGTATGTGGTTTAAAAGTCATAATTTTATAGCGATGTATCACGTATTTCGGTAAGTAAAAATTCGGTGGCAGAACTTTCACACAGGGGAGATCGGGGTGGGTGTTTGATTAAAGAAGAGTTTAAAAAAAATGTACGTCAAACATTTTCGAAATTGAACGTTATAAATCAGCTGTCGAGTATGATAAGCGGATTTTAAGATTTTTGTTGTCGTTCAATATTAATTTCATATCATGTCTTAAATTCCAAAAGGAGAATAGAAATACAGAAATTAAACATCCATTGGTATTTTCTTGTAATTTTTTTAATTTATTTTTATTTTTTCAAGGTAGGTATGTGTAGTGGAATATGGAGGGAAATGTAATAAGAGGGAAGACCCAATACAAGGGAATCTACAATGAAAAAACATGTATTCGCATTTTAATCCGTCATTATGAATTTTCAAAATATAACTTCAAATAAGAATTCATAAGAAAGAATAAATTTCGATTAAATTATACAGGTCGCCTTTGGTTAAATAATGTAGCGACATGGATAACTTCTAACGCATCTACAGGTCATCAGTCAAAAGTCAACTACTATTTAACGGTCCTTAGTATGCTTTGAAGCACAGGCTCACATATAGTTGAGAAAAATTAATTTGCCTCCACTCAGAGCCCAAACTCAATTCCCACACGGGTGATCCATTTCGTCTTTTCAGAACATCGATTATTCAAAACAAAACTTCGAAACTGCAAAACTGTTATCTCTGTCGCCATTACAAGAGGTGATGTGCCCCTCACTTTAAACTCGTGAAAATCAATTTTATTTCTCTATACCACAAATAAAGGCAAACGTCCAAAAACGGATAATTTTTTTGGCGAACTGAAGCTGTTATAAAGAGGTCAGAAGAAATAGAATGCCGACAGACTGAATGGTAAATTAGAAACTGCTGCACCCACGACAAGAGCCAAAAATTGGGGCAGGCCATTCACAGTCTTACTTTCGAATGCGATTCTAATGTTGGGGGTATTGTCCAGATTGCGGGGTGGGGGCGGAAGGGGGTATAATGCCTTCATAAGAGTAAGCTATAAACGCAGCAGGTTGCCGTGTCGACGTGAGATTAGTTTGGCGCGCGTTCGCATAAAGCTGAAAGCTCACAAAATCCCCCGCTAAGGGTTTATGTTACGTACAGGGAAGTAACTATTTAAATTCGAACGGCGTTCATATTCGTCTTCACTGTTATGTGCACTTCGTTACCGTCGATGACCGTCCAACTCTCGTATTTACTCGGAAAGATTCCACCAAAAAAGGGGGAAAAAAGCAAGATAGTATCACGCTTTCACATAAAAAGGTTTGGACCAACTTGGTATAAGAACGTCTACAAATACACTATCAATAAGTATAAACAAAATTGACGGTAATCATTTTTATGTAAAATAAGTCAAAATACCGTAGTTTTTATACAATTTTATTTCATTGTTTTATTGTAGCTTCCATTGTACGGATCGGAGCTAATTAACAGACGGCACAATACATCTTGCATTGTTAAAGAACGGCTGCTTTTGCGCGAGAAATCCGGGCGAATTTTTTAAATATATTTGTGGCACGTTTCCTGTGCTTCCTCAGACATCTGACCGATTGGCAGTAAAGCCGAAGCAATGATTTGCGGACCATGAATAAGTAGTTTATGGATCGATCGTGGCGTGCAGAACCATAAGTACAATTCAATAAATAATTTCGCAGTTTCCCAAGCATTATCTCTAAATCTCGGTGGAATCTTGTGATTAAACGAACGTCTACTCCAGTAATTTCAGCCGAAATTGTAGCGTTTTCGGAAAAGCGACGAGCAGTGTCGCCATCATTCGTGCTCCCAAACCCTGACTTGTCAACAATAAGGCCTACATTTTTCTTGAAAGATTCCTTAGTGGCTTTTAATCGATTCTTAACAATAATTTTTTCTTCCGCAGTTCGCGCTTGCGATTTTTAATATCTAGTTTATAAGATAAGTGCAAACAATATTCAAAGCATGAATGCAACGAAAAAATACCTAAGTTCAAATAACCATCGACAACTTCAAGCTTCAACATTTTATCGAAGTCATCAAAATCTTTTGATGTAGCTTTGCAAAGATAGCAGCGTTGAGTCGCTGCATTGTCCGCCCCTGCATTACACACTTTCCCGTCTACCATGGTCAAGGGAAGGTGATAATTTACTTTTATACATTCTCCCTTAACTATTGTCACATTCGGAAGGGATGTGAGCATAATATACTTGTTTCCCTCTATATTGCCCACGCCTAGCACAATAGCACAGCATGAGGGTAAAAAGGGGTAGTGCATGGAAAGAATAAAATCAAGAAATTGATGCGATATTTCGGTATTAACGAATAATTCGACAAGCTCATATAAATTTGACCGAGGTTTTATTACAAATGGATAATCGGATTTGAATGTGAATTAATAATGACAGAAGAGTAAAGGAATAATACAGAAAAATAACAGAGTGATGTGGCTCGCTTACATTCGGTGGTGTGCGTAGCTGTGTGTATGTCCGCTCGTTACGATGTCGGTAGACGCTCTTATGAATATGGCCCATAGCTCGTGGCCAGATGCGCTTGCTGTTGAAGTAGGTGGTTGACACGCGCACAAGATTTTCGGAACACGTAAATATAAATATACATGGACAGCGAGATCCACTTGAAGCTCTATGCGGTATTAGACCGCGAGAAACGGGTTTTACTTTTTTACGCGGACTGTGGGTCGAACTTATACGTTCAATCAATTCGAAAGAAAGACTTGTAATAAAATTTCTCGTACGTAGATCGGAATTAAGACACGGTAAAAGGACTTGAATCGAAATTAGTTGAGGGAAGACTGAGCTCTGAATTCGATGACGATTTCTAGAAGACTGGGATTGAACTTGATGAAGATTGTCGAGAGACTGGGATTGAACTTGATAAAGATTGTCGGAAGACCGGGATTGAGACTCGATAGAGGAACTTCATGTGATGGTAGTCGACGGGAGACTGCCTTCTTCAATCATCCTCTGGACCTTCTTGCTCCAGATTCCGTTTTTGGTAGAGTAGGGAAAGACGGGGACTTTGGGTTTTTAATGTTTCTTTACCCAATCAGGGAGGTGATGTGGGAGTCTGTTCCTTGCGTCCCGTGGACCAGGCGAGCATAATATTAATTGTCTATTAGCCAATCAGGGCGAGGGACATAGAAGTCTTACCTCTGCGGGTTTTCCGTGGCGAAACACGCGGAGTTGGATTTGTTTATGTAAAGTCTGAGGCCTCGGCGCCGAGTCGCCTCACGATAACGTAGCGACTAGTCGCGTCGCGGGCCTGGCATGTGCATTCGAATTTCGTCGCGCTCTCGATTTTATGGTCGGGTCGAGTGGAGTTTTCCGGAGCCCCTGATCTATCTTTCGTTCCCATACGGGTAAAAATCGAAACAACGTTAGAATCTGTTGGCGGATGATCTTCGAGTCATCTGGCTCGCAGATACGTATTTTTTTGTTTAACGACTTCTCGGAGAAATCGGTCCTAGAACCGTGTACTCGTCAAAGTCGACTGAATATGGAAGGGTCGTGGGGAAAGTTCAGCGACTACGTCGCAAGATGTGATACTATGTCTGAAAATGGAACAAGATTTTTAACTTTATATTGTACATTTGAATTTCGACTTTCGTTGTATTCGCCGTTTCTTTCAGAGATTCTATTTTAATTGGTCTACAGTATCACGGAGATGAAGGGCACAGGGTTTTGCCAGACAACATATTTTTCGTTTCATTCATTTATACTTGAAAGTTGCAGTGGAACTAATGACGTAAAGAAAATAGTCGCGTCTGTAAATGTGCCATCATCACTGGTGAATGTTTCCCTTATCTTCACTTTGACATGAAGTTCTATCATAACCCCACTTACAAATAAGAGTCATATTAGCCAAATCAATGTTTGATATATTTTGTAATGGCAATTTCTTGCGCTAAAACGATTCGTTTCACTGTAAGGTCTAATAATGCTTGGAGTTCTATGGCTGCTCGTTTCTCTGTGTATCTAATTGTTTTTATCGGTGGATAACAAGAATTTTTACCTTCTCGAAGTACGTTATACGACGGGAAAGCTCGACTATTAACTAATTTGCAACCTGCTCTTACCACGAAATATTGATTTTTCGAAAAAGTACCTTCTACAAAAACCGACAACGCTACTTCAAGCGTCATTGTGCTTTCTCTAACGGTGTTCGAAGACGGCAGCTAAGAGGATGCTTTGAAGACTCCCCATTGTAACGTTCTTCAATACCTGCGCAGCGTGAACCTTACCGCTTGCACAGAAGCTCATCTGCGTAGCAAAAATGAGTTCCTCTGAACTATATTCTTCGGGCAGTTTTTTTCGTTTTTCGCCGCTTTGATCTGCCACTACCATCCGAAAAACTTGTAGACGGTCGACCACCGATCGCTCTTGACTCCGAAGTACTTTGAGAAGATCCGTCCTGAGATAAGATTAATTGAATGCTCAACCATTCCGCATTCTTTTCGAATAACCTTTCTTCCTTCCGGGAGGCCTTTTTCCACACATCACGTAGTTTGTAGAATATATTAGAGAACTTTTTTTTACTTCGTCAGTCATAAAGCATGCATGGCCCGATTGGCACGAGACGTGCGCTTCAAGAATGAGAGCTGGATCGTCCACAGTTTGGGAAGCAAGAGTATTCTTAATTATGCGGAATATCTCTTTCCTTGTCAATTGCTGTGCTTCTCTAAGGTATGCAGTTCCTAAAATCAGTGAATAATATGGGATTACATCCCTCGGAGCCGAAACTAGCCCGTGAATAGAATCAACAGCGAGCGAAAACAAAAGATCTCACTATACTGTGACACTACTATATTGTGACATATTTTACTATATTTTATTCAATGTACACAATAATTTATTGAAGAGATATGTTTGTTCATCCTTCACAAATAACTAATAATGAAAGAAGTTAAGAAATAATATCTAAATCAGCGACTCCGAAAACCCCCGTACACCAAAATACCACGTCGAAATTTGCACGGCTTCAGAAAAAAAACCATATCTCCGTTCCCGAAAAAATGCCCAAGTTCATCGACCACGCTTTTTTCAATTCAATAAAATTCAGAAGCATTTCAATAAAAAATATTCCAAAGAACGAGCGAGGACGAGCGATAAAGTTATGTCTGCCTGAAAGTGTACTTTTCGTTTTCGTTTTCTCAAAAAGATACCTCAATTCAAAACGAATAACTTTTTTCATAACAACAATTTTGCAATTATGTAAATTGTATTCCATTCTACATACCTTCACGAAGAGTACACTTACACTTTACACTTTACATTACATTTACACTTTTACACTTTTACACTTACACTTAGTACATTTTACACTTTTCCAATTGCACTGTTTTTTATGATTATATTGTGGTTTTTCTGTAGCGTATGGCGCGCGTCAAATTCGGTAGTTCGATGAGGCTAGTGTAACGGTCACATTCGAACTGATCCTGCAGGGACAAGACATATACCTGTTTGGGGGCCCTCGATACTCCCACTTCACATTCTGCAACAACAAAAAAACCCGAAATAAAACCTTGGTCCTTGAGGTTTTGGCCAGCTTTCTGGGATTCTGTCCCACTGTGCGTCGTCTGTTAGGCGCATTATCTAGAGAGGAGGGGCTAACAAGCGAAGAAACGTAGGGGAGTTCAAAGTATCGGGGGTACGTGTTCCGATACGCATAACTTTGCGAAGAATAGAGATCGCAATAAGTGGCAAGTGCATCTCAAAACTTCATATCATCGCGCTGTTTTAGTGGAGCCGAGACGGCCAGTAAGAGTTGTCGCTTGAAGAAACAACTGACCCCCGGCACTTTGAAACCCGGCCTTCCTTACACATTTTTATTGTTGCACGAAGTAACTATTTTGATTTAATTCATTTATTCCGATAATATGGCACTTATAATAAACTTTTAATTAAAAAAAATAACATTGCTTGAATACACAGCTATGCTACTGAACTATAAAATATGTAATATCTATGCTTTGGATAATATTTCGAAGAAGATAACAGTATTCCGGATGTTTTCTGGTTAATCTGCTTAATAAATGAGTAACTTTTTCAATTATCGTACACTTGTGTTAGAAGTACAGTCACGACAAGAAGCTTAATTAAGGCCGCACTACGCTTCTTATGAAGTCGATCACAACATTAATTATTGCGTTCGATTTAGTATCACGAGGCTTCCCTTCGACTAGCTCTGACAACAATTTAATTACTTCTTCATTGCCTTGAATAACGTGAATGATAATCAAAGTATTAAATGTTATTTTTGCGTATCCCATTTTTCTCTTTTGCCAGCAGAAATAACTCCTCCTAGTGGTGCTAGAGCCTTTTCCGTATGTTACGTGCCTTGCCTGACGCCTCTTCCATGTCTAAAACCGTCCGTAGGTACCATCGGAAATGTTGAAGTGCTTCACAAGCATCTGAAGAACTTCAACATCACGTATTGCGTCGTGCGCACCATTATGAAGTATTTCTTATTCTTCTGTATCGAGTTGGCTCTGGCTGCACCAATCTCCCCTATTATATGTCCGTAAAGCCCTTGACGAGTAGCTTAAAATCTTGGACCATGGATACGCTCTTGATGGCATGAATTAAACGAAGACCATCGAACGAGCAATTATGCGCAACGAGTACACATGATTTTTGTATTGTCAACCAAAGTCGTTGCAATTCTCTCAGTACTATTTGGAGTGCAACCGATGTAACCCTTACGCCGTGTAAAACCAAATCTCCATCAACGCTGGCCAAACCATTTTCTGCCGAACCAGCAAACGTAATTCTTCTGGTGGGATTTACATCTTGATCAAACGATCACTTTTCGTATCTCACACCAATCTGCAGAATATCTGCGTTTCGAGAAACTCCCGAATGTTCGTGATCGAAATATACGACGGCATGTATTAACGTTTCATCGGTAATGGTGAAATCAAAATAGTCGGCTTCTTTTACCTGATTCATACATGAAGCCTTCCTTGTCTTCTTTTTTGTTCCTCAGCATGGATCGAATTTTTTTAAAAGTTTTCGTCGACTTAAGTACCGTTGCTTTTGCTGTTGCAGCCTTTTTTATTTTTCGATCTGCAATCGATTGAAAAAAGCTTTTGTATGCATCCCAGGTAAATGCCCAAGACTTTAAGAGACATTTAAAAAGACGAATGCTCTTTGATTTTTATTGCCAACTACATCGGCAAAGCGGACAGACTATGCATGGCTTGTGACGTTTGGTTGACGTTTTCTGAGCCATGGCAGCATTCAGACTCTCGTTTGCCTGCCTTGACGCTCCATGACAAAATTTAGTAGCACTGTTGGCTGATTCGTCAACTAGGTTTGAAATTTGCTGAAAAAGTGGTGCGCTGGAAAATCCACCTAACGGAAAATGATGCCTTATTGAAACAATTCTCACAATTTTCATAATGTAAACTTTAATGTCAGATTTTCTTTATAAATCAATTACAAGAATTTTCGGAATGAAGCATGATTGACACAGCCGTTTTCTAAAATAGATAGTGGTCGATGAAGGTTATTTTCCAAAGCATGCACTTCAATCTCTATTACTTGATGCTGGAAAAAGTTTAATGGAATTTGAATGTCATCGTTGACAACTCTCGTAATTTTGTAATGTTAATTTTCATAGCACTCGGGGATGCGTTTGAAGAACTCCATTTGTCTGACTCAGGATAGAAACTGATGGGGAAATACACGTATATGTCTCAAGTGCATGATAAATATAATTATGGGTTTTGCTTCCTAGGCCTCAAAAAATGTGATGTTTGAAAATTGCTATCAATGAACACAATCTTCCATATTAACGGTATTTTGATCACCACGTAAAGAGGAAATCAATATCAGCATTGAACTTAATGTTTTTTGCAGTGGTAAGATATTTTGTCTAGAATTTTAAAACGAGTGCTTAAGGATTTTGAGTCCCTATGAAACATATTGATGATAATTGTTCAATAAATAGCTTCTTAATCGTCATTAAATTTTTACACGACCTCCTGAATACTTCGTGTAAAAACATATAAAATTTTCAGAATTCTATCATCATTAATTCAACCTCCTTAAGGGTTGAAATAAAAAATAATTAGAAAATTCTGAAAATTTGGTATGTTTTTGTATGAAGTATTTAAGAGGTCGTGTTAAAATTTCACGACGATTAGGAAGCTCGTTATTAAAAAATTACCATTTTGCTAAGAACAATTAAAAAAAATGTTTTTTTTTAAATCGATCAATAAACTTCGTTTTGTTTCCGTTGCTTTCAGTATATTGTAGATATTCCAAAATTGAGAAGTCAAAAAAAAACTTATTACAAAGTTACATCAGTTTCCATAAGACAACATTTAATTTGTGAATGTTAATTTTTCAATAACGAGCTTGTACTTCATACAAAAACATACCAAATTTTCAGAATTTTATTATCATTTGCGATGTGGGACTCAACATCCTTAACATACATAAGCCACATGCCACAAAAAAATAGAGAGCTCTCCAAATACAGATCATTTGGATGTAACTGTTTTGAATTTTAAATCCGCCGAAAGATATATAATTTATTTTGAATTTATACTTGATAAGTGAAAGGACTTGCGAGTAATTATGACTTGTCGAAAAAATATTTTGAAAACGTTAAAAGTTTTCTAAATAAGATGTACGGAAATAAAGACAATTACAGTGTTAGACACTAAATGCAAGTAAAGCAATAAAATTAATTTTTATTTAAATTAGTCATTACAAAGATATTGTTAAAATCTGGAAATAACGAATTCTAAATAGCATTAACTCGTAGGCGCCACCTGGAATAAGATTGTGGTTATAGTTTTCTTTGTCCTGAATGTACCCGAATCATTCTCCACAATTTTCATGGTGATCGAAAACGTGCGGTATTTGGCGAATTGTTAGTGCCATATCTACACGATCGTGTTCATTCTGTACCATCTGTGCGTTAAACAAATTTGAAAGGAATCACAGCATACAGCGCATCCTTGCTGCGCTCTTATATACTAAATATAATAAGGTTGAAGTTTGCATCGTTCGAACGCACCAAAAATTGATATTTGTCAATGCCTTTTATTTATTTTGGCACCCTTTCCTTACGAATATCCTCCAACCATTTTTTAAGATATTTATTTAGCAATCTACAATATAAATCTTAAAAAAAGCGTTTGTACAAAAATAAAAATATGGAAACTAAAATGTAAACAAGGCTTTCGTTGCTTTCCAACGATGCAAACTTGAACAGCATTAAATGTGAGGTTTTCCTATTTTCTGTTAATTCATGAATCTTACAGAGTGTTTTGTACAGATTCCAAGTTTGACAGTGTTAAGGTCTTTTCAAGCAACGCAGCATCCAAACAACTTTTCTTTGCCACCTCCTCCATCGCTGATCGAGCAAGTTGCTCGTGCTGTTCGTATAGATGGTCATGAAGTTATGGGATATTTATGCCATGCGAAAACTTTATTGAGTTGACTAGAACCCATGCCAGCTTCAAGCGTGCCAACAACCGCCCTTGAATTGTTATCGTACAACTTACACCTTTTATCCGCATCGACGGCCGATTCGCTTGTCGGAACTTTATCAGGAGGAGGCACTTTTGACACCGCACGCTAAAAATCGAGCTTAGTCGAATTTGTTTTACAGATTGAATATTCTCTAGCGAGAGGGGCTCGTGACATTCCTCGTACTTCAATTTTTTTGAATATTCGAATATTTTCTGAAATTACAATCTTCTGGCCGTGATACATTGGGAGCAAGTACATCTTACGTAATGTCTAGCCGGCCAGAATATTGACAGGTCCTGTGTAGTCCTGTCAAAGTGGAGCCTGTGTATAAGAACCGTGCAAAGCTGTTTTGCTTGTTACCCCATAAAAGATATCCATAATTGATTAGGATGAAACTAATAGCGCTGTTGTCATTTTATTCACCATTAAAAGGATTCGCTGCATCAATGATAACCAATGAGGATAAGAATGCTTATCATAAATACCACGATTACAATATCTAATTATTTGAGCATAAAGAATAATCAAATTATTTAATAAGGCAAAATAATAAAACAGGTAGTTCGTAGTTATTGAACGCGATCTCGCCTTGTTAGGAAATATCAATCTTCTGGCCGGGAAGACATTACCTGAATATATTTCGCCAATAATCCGCCAGATGGCTTCAAGCGAAGCGCTTCTTGTAATCAAGGTACCATCGTACGAGGATAAAAGTTCGACCTGTTGTATTACATACAGAAGTGCTATGCTTACAGTCTTCACTTACGCTTATGATATTTTGAAGTAACTCTCTGCACTCGAGGACTTTTTCGCTCGGATAGTCGTGAGCGAGAGTCACCTCTCAAGTGCAAAGGAATAACAAGTATCAGTGACACCAAATACTATTTATTTTACTCGGGTAAATCGGCAAAAGCCCTCCCAGTACTTGATCATTTCCCTGTCTCGTTTCTAATCAGTTCGTGAAAAAAGGAACTGCGGACCGGGGCCTGGCCCAAGACCTGTTACATGGCGGACCTGATCTACGCCGGAAGGCCTGACCATGGCCTGATATTATCTGGGGAAGACGGATAATGCGCGAAAAGAAGAATTACAAGAGGCGGAAACACTGCTGGCGTAAAACATTTTGCAGTATCGCCAACCTGAGAAAAACAACGAGTGGCATGATAGAGGGAGCACGAATAATTCTTAGAACCGCAAGATTCAATAAGTACCACCTAATGCTATCTATTTTACACGGGTATATCGTCAAAAGCCTTTCCATTATCCTAAATATTATTTCCCTGCCCGTTCGCCGGTTTATTTTCCACGCAGGGCCCCGACAATACACCATTACCTTTCTCGTTATTTCTTGGCCTTTTCCCGGTCCCTCAACTCGACAGTTCCCGGTTATTTCCCGATCTATTTCGTATGACCTTCAAGGTCATTTCCGACCAGTTCCTGATCAGTTCCCGAAAAAAAGAGCGGTGGATCGGAGTCGGGCCGAACATTCGTTACATGGCGAACCAGATCCACGCTCGAAAACCTGGTCATGTCCTGATATTACCTGAAGAAGGCGGATAAGCGGCCATACTTTTTGGGACTTAAATGTCTACAGCCGAGGTCCCGTTATGATTCGCTTGCCGCATCTCTAACTTCTCGCAGCTGTCTGTTTTTGCAATCTCTGTCAGATTGCCTATAACAGTGATAACTAAATCGATCTATAATTGAGGTTTCGATCAAAGCCTCGACTCATTTTTGCACGAGACTTGTTACAACTTCAGATACGGATTACATTTTGTTAACGGTTGTACTCGAATCAGAATCCTGGCTGCACGGTGATAGGGATTACCATTAATAATCATAAAATCAGGCATAATTATTTTTGGAATGCTCGGCACGTTTCCAATATTTATGAATATTTGGTTACCTTCCGTAGAATTCTTGACTTCGGTGAGAGTATGTGCATATATATATATTAGCATAATTAATGCATGGATGCACCTGTGCGAAGTATATATAAAAATTCGGTGATCCGCAAAAACCCAATAGAAAATAGTCTCGGGTGGAGAAAAAGTATAATTAATGCGTCCGGTAAATTATTCCAACACGCGATTCTTTCGAGTGTTCTGATGGTGTATGCCGGTTTGCATTTCCAATGTAACCGGAATGCAAAAATAATGTATTCCAGAACGGGTTCTGAACAAGACCGTCAAGCTTTTGTCAGTGTGAGCTTACCCCCTGCTGCCGCTTCCTGCGTATTTAATATTGATCCAAGCTATTATTGCGAAATACCTCAGTTAGTATTTTACATTATTTGGAGGTATCCGCAAATAAAATTGATCACCTTTTCTACATCGTTATTCGCATTTATCCGCATAATTAATCGTTTATGCATATTTCATATGCATACCATTATTTATAAATAAGCGCAATCATCCAAGCTTGATTAATATAGAAACACAAATTATACATGAATTACATGCAGCATCATTAAATACCAATACCTGATATTGAAGAAAATAATTGAAACCCTTCCAGAATTAACAAAAAAATATGCTATGCAAGGTATCAATATACATATATATTATACTGCGACGTCTCGTTCTCGATGATTACTAGTAGTAGCGTCAGCTATGCTCTTTTTCACAACTTTTAGATTTTCAAATTTTCCTCTTCTGGTCTGCATCGCGTTGACTGTGTATGCCGTTGCCTTGGAGCTGCATGTGTTTTTCTCCATATCGTTTTGTTGTGCTCAACGAATTCACACAAGAAAAAAGAAAAAAAATACCGTCGGGAGAAAAATAGTGAAAAGTTTATCCCAACACGTAATAATGGGAAAGGATAGGAAGAGAAAGTACTCCCGATCCCCGTCAAGAGAACGAACGAAAGGAAACGCGAATACCGAGACGGAGTTGCAAAAAATGCAAAAGCAGTTGGACAGCCTCGGAAAATTACTCAACGGCTTCCTGTCTCAAGGACAAGCAGAGAATAAGGCAGACAAACCTTCGATAGAAGAAAGTTCAGGTAAAAGATTCGACACATACGGAAGACAGTGGGCAAGTTCCACACGAATTTTGCCCTCCCCCCATGAGGGAAATTAAACAAACAAATATAAATTTAAATATAACTGTATTTTTCCATACGAAAAATCAGTTGGCAAGCTCCACACGAGCTTCGCAACCCAATAAGGGAAAACAAACAATAAGTTCAATAAGCTCAATAAGAGCGTACGGCCGTTATTTGGTAAAAAAAAACAAAAAAAAGAGAGAAAACTCATATTTCAGAAAATAACACACACCCGCTAGTCACTGACGATATCAGAGAGGACGAACAGATTACCGAGAAAGATCCCAACGAAATAACCATAGACAAAGAGATTTTGAATCTCTTGGGAGATGACTCCAACGCGATGGAGGACGAGACTTCGAAGTTACACCCAGAAATCGTTAATCGTTGGCAATCTTGGATGAAAGAAGGGATATCTGAGGAGAATCGTAAAAGCCTGATGAAAAAGTACCCTCGCAAAGGAAACTTATATGCCGAACCGCCCAAAATAAATTTGGAAGTAAGCGCCGCCATTACGGAAGTGGCAAAGAAACGAGACGAACATTTCGTTCAAACGCAAGAATGCGTAGGTACAGCAATTGTATCATTGGGTGCAGCTGTGTCTCTGTTAATTGACGACTCCGCAGAAGAGGTGGATCAAATGAAACTCATTGAGCTTCTGTTCGATCACGCCGATGATGAAGAGAAACGTTAAGCCAATAGTAGAGGCAACTCATTCAGATGAGTGGCTCTATGGACAAAAATTTGCTGAACAAATAAAAGACGTTAAAACGATCGAAGCAGTCTGTCAGAGCATCAAAGCTCCGGACAAGAAAACCTTTCACCGATCTCAACCCCAGGGAAACTGGAGAGGCCCGTCTGCCCAATACAGACAGACGGGCGGATATCACCCAAAACAATTGGTTCGCTTCAAGCCGAAAATACCGTATCGTCCAACCCAGTCGAATCGAGAAAAGAATCGACCAACAAAGGAGACACCGAAAAAATAGAAGAGGTAAAGAACATAGCAGGAAGGCTAAGCTTGTTTACCAAAGAATGGGAAGACATTACAACCGATCATTTTATCCAAAATTGCGTAAGGGGATATAAAGTTCCGTTCGAAACAACCCCACATCAATTCAAGCCGCCGAAAGAACAAAATTGGAAAGCGGGAGAAGTAAAATTGCTAGAGAGAGAAATTAAAAAATTATTAAAGAAAAATGCGATTGAAAAATGCGAGTACTGTGACGGACAGTTTGTATCTCCAATTTTTCTGGTACCAAAAGCTGATGGTTCAAATCGCTTCATACTAAATTTGAAAAGTTTGAATAAATTCATCAAAGCCCCACATTTTAAAATGGAAGACATTAGATCGGCAAAACAACTAGTAACACCGAACGCATTTATGGCCCCTTTCGACCTTAAAGACGCATACTTCCTTATATCAGTATATAAAAATGACCAAAAATACTTACGATTTACCTTTAAAAAACAAACGTATGAATTCAGATGCTTACCCTTCGGGCTTTCCATAAGCCCATACGTGTTCACAAAAATAATGAAACCAGCAATGAATGAACTAAGATGTAGGGGTTTCTTATCAACAATATACCTGGATGATATATTGTTTATAGGAAAAACCTTGCAGAGCTGTCAGGAAAATGCACAGGAGTCAAAAAATCTATTAGAGAAACTCGGGTTCATAATAAATACCAAGAAAAGCTCATTAACCCCATCACAAAAATGTAAATTTTTAGGGTTTATAATTAACTCAACGGACTATACATTAGAATTAACGGACAAGAAAAAACGACAAATCAAACTTTGTTAAATAAACTAAAACCCGGGACGAATTGTAAAATTAGAGTTTTTGCACATTTACTGGGGGTCCTGAAAGCAGCTTGTCCAGCTGTCGCATACGGCACTGTACATTGCAAGAAACTGGAGAGAGAAAAATTCCTAGCATTAATAGCGAATAATGGAAATTATGAGGCACGTATGTGCATAAGTAGAAAGCTAAAAGAAGACTTAGGATGGTGGAAAATAAACAGCCAAGTTGGAATAAATCCGATACGAACGTCAAATTACAAAATTGAGATTTTTTCAGATGCCTCTTTAACAGGATGGGGTGCTCACTGCAATGAACAATCGATAAATGGCTGGTGGAGTAACGATGAAAAGAAATATCACATAAATTATTTAGAGCTTTTAGCCGCTTTCTTTGCCCTTAAAAGTTTTGCGAAAGAGTTACAGGACTGTGAGATTTTGCTAAGGATAGACAATACTACGGCAATAGCGTACGTAAACAAAACTGGGGGAGTTCAATACCCCATCCTGAATGATCTCCCACATCGGATCTGGGCGTGGTGTGAAAAAAGAAAAATTTGGATCTATGCCTTGTATATTGCATCAAAGGAAAATATTTATGCAGACACGGCCTCACGGATTACTAATGTAGATACAGAATGGGAACAGTCCAAAAAAGCTTTTAAAACAGTGTCTAACAAATTCGGACCATTTAGTATTGATCTATTTGCCACGGACGCGAATAAGAAAGTAATGAAATTTTGTTCGAGATTTCCTAATCCCAATGTATTTAGAGTTGATGCCTTCACAGTATCGTGGGAAAAAGAAAACGCATATGCATTCCCCCCATTTGCGTTAATTTTACGGATACTTAAGAAAATAATCGAAGATAAAGCCGAATGCGTTGTAGTAGTGCCACATTGGCCGACTCAATCGTGATACCCTCTGTTTATTTCACTGCTCAGGATGCCTGTTATTATTTTTAAGCCAAGTAATACTTTGTTATTGTCTCCTTGCAGAGAGCAGTGCCATCTGCTAGCACGAACACTTTCCCTGGCGGTCGGGAAATTGACCGGCAAGCTTTTTTAAAAAAGGGTCTCACTGCACAGTCCACAGATATAATCGTGAACTCACTCGCAAAAACTACACTTAAACAATACGAATGTTCACTCAAAAAGTGGTGGAATTTTACCTGTGAGAAGAAGTACGATCCATTCAACACCGATAGAGTTAGAATGATAGAATTTTTAACGAAGCGTTTCGAGGAAGGAGCGGAATACGGCACGCTAAATTCAGACAGAGCAGCAATAACGTTGTTAACCTCTGCGAATTTGTCAGACGATCAAATGGTAAATCGATTTATGCGTGGTGTTTTCAAACAAAGGCCGGCAAAGGCGAAATATGCAACTACATGGGATATCGACCCGGTTCTCGATTATATAGAAAATTCATCTAAGAGTACATTCAAATTAAAAGATCTCTCAGAGAAAACAATTTTACTATTGCTATTGACTACAGCACATCGCTTACAAACAATGGCTTCAATCGACATCGGCGAGATTATAGTAACAGAGAAAGGAATCGAGATAAGAATCCCAAAATTAATAAAAACTTCTAAGCCTGGAAAATATCAGCCCAATTTAGTATTACGCTTCTTCAAAGAAAGAAAAGCGATATGTGCGGCGATAACAGTACTGGAATATGTAGAGAAAACAAAAGATGTCAGAGGAACACACTCAAATTTATTTATTTCAAACATTAAGCCGTATAAGCCGGTTACAGCTCAGACTTTATCCCACTGGGTCAAATCTATTTTAGAAAAAGCTGGAATCAACACGAACATTTTTTCAGCTTACAGCGCGAAACACGCTACTATCTCTCGAGCGATAAAAAAGGCCGTTAACATTGACACGATAAAGCGTGTAGCAGGATGGTCCGAGAAATCAAAAAATTTGTCAAATTTTACAATCGGCCACTGCAAAATGAAACCGAAACTTTCGCCCTATCCGTTCTTAGCGCGTAAGCGAGTTATGTTAAATAAATAAATAATAATAATAATAAAAGGAAACATAAGTAAACCTTATATTAATAAATGAAATATTTTTTATTTTTATTTCTAACCTAGACGCTAAAAGTCTACCAGTAATAATCGAGAACGAGATGTCGCAGTATAATTGCACGATCAAACGAGCCCGCCGAAGGCAGGCGAGGTTCCATCGTGATTATACGAAGACGTCTCGTTCGAAGATGATTACCTCCCTCCCAATGGCAATACCCCATAGATCCCGTAATCATCTTCAGAATGGAGTGTTGAAAAAAAAAAAAAAGAAAAACAGTAAAGAAGAACTCTGAAACATATGAAGAAAAACACATGCGGCTTCAAGGCAACGGCATACACAGCCAACGCGATGCAGACCAGAAGAGGAAAATTTGAAAATCTAAAAGTTGTGAAAAAGAGCATAGCTGACGCTACTACTAGTAATCATCTTCGAACGAGACGTCTTCGTATAATCACGATCGAACCTCGCCCGCCTTCGGCGGGCTCGTTTGATCGTGCATTTATAATTGCAAATAAAGTTTGCCTTGAGCTTTTCACTATCACTTTTATTTTGAAAGCCTGAATCAGCATACTTATTATCCGATTGCATCTTGTTACCAATGACGCCTCTTCCCCGTTAATACCCGCAAATAAATGGCGATTAAAATTGCAGCGCTGATAACTTACGTCCGTGTGTTTTACGAGCTGCCTCCCCTCGTGGTCATGTAAAGTGCTCTCTCCGCGAGTCGACGATTACGCTGCTCTTACTATGTCACCCCTTTAGGTTGGTTACATGCGTTCATGAGTTCTCTCTCTCTCGCACACACCGACACACACACACACACACACACACACACACACACACACACACACACACACACACACACACACACACACACACACACACACACACACACACACACACACACACACACACACACACACACACACACACACACACACACACACATCTATCTATATCAGCGGCAGCTTCTCGATACCAAATACGTAAAGAAATCTTTTAATATTTATATCCCAACGAGCACGCTTCGAAACAAATTTTCTAGAACACTTCCATTATATCTATAATTCCGACTCAAGTGTTTTAATGTGCCTACGTTAGTTGAGATTGCAGGAGAGACTTTATAGAATGTAAATTGTATTTACATTTGATGTACATCCGTCATCATAGGTTTTCTTAAATTGTCCAGAGGATTTATTCAGGCCTATATTTGTTAGGAGGTTCAAGATGAAGAATTCGACGATGGGTTTCCGTCTGTTTTTGTCTGTATGTACGTCAGTGTGTGAGAGGGAAATGCACGGCGAAAGCCACACAGCCAGTCTCGCGCTGTGTTTTCCTGACTGTGCCTCTTTCTCGCTGTGTGTCCCTGGTTGTGTTTCTCTCGCTGTGTGTCTTTTTTCCTCTTTGCGTCCCCATCTACTTCCGACTTAACGCCAATCAGTTCAATAACTAATAAGATATTTTCATCATCATCGTTACATTACTGTATTCGTGGATAATTCATATTGCTTCGTAGTTTAGCTGCCTCTCATGTGGATGACTGAAGAAATATTTTGCATCAATTTCGTTGATGATCTAAAACATAATTTTCATTAATTATCAATTTTTATTTTAGGTAATTGAAAATAATGTTTCACCATAATCAATTGTTTTGCTACTTGGCAGTACGTTCCGGTGCGATTACCCATTTTTTTCGTGAGTACAACTTTCTTCAATTACCTATTACTCAAGTAATCGAAAATATCGTTTCGAACAAAAAAGTCCTTATAATTAGCCATTTCGTTATCAGCTATTCCCTGGTAACTGAAATTGTGGTTTGGAAAATGACCAGTTTTTCGTTAAACTGGAAATAATAGAAAAATCTTTACTCGCAAAATTATTAGTGTCTAATGAAAATATCATTTATATACCACAAATCTGTTGTTTTCGCCTTTTCACGCGTGTGAACGGCACCTAAAAGAGCTCTTTTAGGGCCTAGGCCTTAAAAAATTGAGCGTGCGCCTTTCTTGGGCTCACGCTCATCGAATACCGTTGTGGAACAGCTGTCAGTTATTAGATGCTGTCGTCAGTCCTTCGGTCGCGGAATTACGTACGTTGACGCGTTATTCACAGGAAGAAACGTAACCTTATTTTCACGTGACACCGCGACAAACTTGTATCGGGATGACTAACATATATTTATTTGTCCCGAAATTATCTTTGCGAATAGTACATTTAAATATTATGATATATAAACGGTGAATGCCTTGTTATAAATTATTAATAAGATAATGTATTAAAATGTGCTGACACATTTCAATATTACGTTTGCTGTCTACGGGGCGTGGGGGCTACACCCCCGCATCCCCGAACGCGATACAGTTTCCGTATGTACACGGAGAGAATTCACCACAAAAAAGTAATTTTTGTGGTGAATTTCACGGTAAAAATTACCGTGATATATTTTAATGTGGTGACAAGTGAGAAAAACATAATAATTCGTATGCGTGAAGT
The DNA here is from genome assembly GCA_951751655.1 of Ophion costatus. Lineage (NCBI taxonomy): Eukaryota > Metazoa > Arthropoda > Insecta > Hymenoptera > Ichneumonidae > Ophion > Ophion costatus. The sequence goes on from OX632360.1 coordinate 36,168,155, forward strand.
TTTTTTCAACTCACGTTACAGAAAATTTCAAATACGTAGTTCAAATTTTACTATACAAGAAGGGTAAAAATTGGAGACAGTAAAATTTAGCATGTATGTTCGAAAATTTACCTACTGTCGGTTAAAAATTACCAACCGCGCCGTACGTTATTTTTACGGTGCTGCACAGTAAAATTTACCTGCGTCAACCTCGGAAGAAAAATTCCCTATAAGTGAGTCAGAGATGTGTGCGGCCGTGTAGATGACAAGATAGCTTTGAGGATTCAGCTTCGATCCGGCCAGTGAAGGTTATTCCAAAGTCAACAGTGGAATTAGAAGATGTTTACGTTTCGGCCCTCTGGTTCGGGTCCTCGTCAGAAATTTTATTTTTCTGTATATAATATGATACACATTTTGTCATAATAATGTTTGTTTTGTCATAATAATGTAAAAACATTATTATGACAAAATGTGTATCATATTATATACAGAAAAATAAAATTTCTGAAGAGGACCCGAACCAGAGGGCCGAAACGTAAACATCTTCTAATTCCACTGTTGACTTTGGAATAACCTTCACTGGCCGGATCGAAGCCGAATCCTCAAATACAATTCCCTATAAGGCTGGTAAAATTTAAATTCTTCGATTGAAGAAATCCTTAGTAAAATGTATTTTTTCTTCAAAAACTGGTGCTATAATAATCATAATAATAACCGAAATAACAATAACCATAATAATAATAATGAATATTATTTACTATTAAAAAATTGGTACAAATTAATGCTGTTTGTTTTTTGTTGGGAACATTTTTTTCTTCCATATAAATTGGTATAGTCAACAAACGGATAAGGAGACAAATTTAATCATCAGAATTTATTTTTCGTTTAATACTAACATTTATTTATAATACATTTTGTACCATCGTAGGCTCGAGTGATGTGACTAATTTGCGCACATATTACTTCGTCATCATTTAACACGATCGCTACGTGTCACTATCTCGCAGCGAGACACTGCATGCGACTGAGGCTTCAGGCTAAACTGAACCGGCGATGTACGCAGTTTAGACGAAATTTTTTTGGGAAGTCCCATCGTGCCATAAAGAAATCGCGCTCCCCTACTTACCCCCACCGCCATACCATTCTGAAGTGAAAGGAATGAAGGGGAATTTTTACAATGCAGTGCCTCAAAATTCCCGTACCGTACCGCACGATAATTTTAACCAAGCGCGCACGACAATTTTTACCGAGAGCACAATACATTTTCCTGTAACATTCATTAAATTTTATAATAAATCTTAAAATAACTTTTATAAAGACGATACTTTTTTATAGACATTTCTGAAAGGCATAAAATACTAAAATGCACAGTAAAATTTCGCTGATATTATATATTTTTCAAATTTAAGTTTTGCGTATTTTGTTACACATCGAAATTTACTAGAAAATCTGGTAAAATTTTCTATCTGAAGAAGAAATTTTATTTTATTTTCGTGAAAATCTGTGTTCTACCCAACAATAATAAGCGAAGTTTCAGGGTTGTCATCTGGTTACCGTTACTGCAGGGTAATTTTTAACATTTAATTCTCTCCGTGTAGGACACCTTCTGCACGTGTTTGCAGCTATATGCATTATGTACAATATAAAAACTCGGAAAACATAGTTTTGTTATATAAATAGTCGTCTGCACCATGGAGATGGGGCTTTTACGCCTCGCGCGATGATTTCAGTGCTCGTGATACAGTAGCTTCAGTGATACAGAAAAGAAACATACCGATCCATTTAAAAAAATGGCGTTGACCTTCAAAAGTCCGAAGTACCTCCACCTGCAAAAAAACTATTATCGCTATCAGATAGCCCCTTTCGTACTGTGCAATTTCATTTCACCAAATATTTCTGTGAGCCTTATAGTTTCGAAGATATCCAACACGGAGAAAAATACGGCCTCAAATTATAACACTCGTTGCCAGAATCCTAATATTCAGTGCTAGCAAATATAGCAGTTTACTGCCAGTTCGGAAATTCTAAGACTTTTTGTTATAGAAGTGTAAAAATGATTCTTACACCGTATAGTAAAAATAATGCGTGCATATTACATTTGAAACTATTCTCGCATAGGCGTGAGTCCTATACGCTGTATAGTAAAAATAATCCGTGCTTTGTAAAATACCAACCTTTATTACACGCTATATTTTCATATGGATTTTACTATACGTATAGCATGAATCTTCGTGTATGTATAGATTTCACTATACGCATAGCATTAATCTTCGGCGTATAGCGAAAAATATTACGAAGTTGATTAGTAAAATGTGACTCTTTATACCGTGTACTTTTTGTACAATACTGGAAATTAATTGTTCCAATCACGTAGGCAAAATATTTTTTGAATACTACGAAAAATCACAATATGTCGAATAAAATGTATTATTTGTATCAGTTTACGTGCCATATCGTAGGTTAAAATTTAAATTTCTTCATTATTACTATACCATAATTACAATTTTTATTTTCCATTCAATACTTTCTGGTATTGAATGATATTTTTTTTTAGAAGCATAGTATTAATTCTTAACTCCGAGGCCCCTGTTTTTCCGTAAAGGTGCTAATAGTTATTGATCCAACCTGTATATATATATATATATATATATATATATATATATATATATATATATATATTTAAGATTCTGTGTACAGAGAAATGGCACGAATTTGAGAGCACAGCTACTATTAGGTTTCGGTTCACTCCTGCTTGTCAAAACGGAATCGAAATGAAATAACACTTTCTGTATTTCTTAAAATGAAAGTTCTAGTGGTACGTTTAGAAAATACGGTTTTCTTCCTACCAATCTAGTATAGTAAGGTATAACGCACCGGGTGAATGCCTACAAGACGGCTATAAATGTTGAGTACTGTAATCGGGCCGTGGCGGACTAGTGAAGTGTACACGGAGTCATTAAAAAACCAAGAAGTTATAGCCACAAACTAGTGGTTATAAGAGCCTATGGAATATGGGCCACCGGTAAGCCACCGGGACACGGCCTGTGTTTGTTAACGATCACTCTCATATTCGAAGAGTTTGCATTGACCCAGGGCTTTTCAGTTCAAGTGTGTACATATGGTTAAATATGCGAAGTATTTTAGTCTAATTCACAGGCACTTGAAGATTCACACCTCTAGTTTAGCAACAAGGAGAAACTACAAGAGACGGCAAGAGAAATACGCGCCTCAACCGTTTTATTCGCCCGAAATACGCTGTTTATGCTTGAACATCTAGTACTATACACCACGATTGTTATTAGATAGCATGTTGTTCCAAGCCCATATCGAAATAGCCAAATCAGTGGTCGTGTTGCCTTATTGAGAATAGTTATGTGGAGATATTTCGCCGGCAAGAAAAGTTGATTGTCGACTGAAAGTCTCTAATGTTTACCATTCCTATTGACCCAAAATTATACAAAGGTCAAGTGCGCAAGGATAAAAAGTGCACAATCCACCCAGTTGTTACGTCATCGATAGACGGAAATGATTGCCACATCGATGAGGAAACACTGCTCCGGCTACAAAAGACATCGATCTTAAAAAATCACAACATTCACTGTTGAATGTTGTGAATTATCACGTGCTCTTAGATGAAGGGTAGCCAGAAGAAGTTGATAAAAAATAAGCTGTGATCCCCTTCGGATATGATAGTTCGCCTCGATCCGATATGTTCCAAATGTATATATGTGTACACCCCGCATAGAAATTTTGATAAGGCCCAAATTAGGGCCCGTTCAGGTTGCCTGACTGTCCTGGCAGGGCACTAATAAGGCAGCCTGAAAGGGCCCTCCTAGGAAATGTAACGTTGTGTCACATATGGGCCTGACCAGGTTGCCTGATGAGGTCCCTATCGGGTTGCGCGATCAGGCCCTCATCGGGTTGCCGAATCGGGCCCTTATCGGCTTTCCTGTCAGGCTTCCTAGTCAGACCCTTGTCGGGTTGCCTAACCGCAGGCGTTTATAATATTGCCTGATTAGGCTATTATCTCCCTGGCGCAGTCAGAGCACATATGGATCAATTTTAAATCCTAGTAAATATTTTGAACATATTTTTTTTATTAAAACTAGTAACAAAAAAATTAAATTGAAAAATGAAAAGTGAAATAAAATTGTTAATACTGTGTAGTTACTTTCATTCGACTAATATAGTTAGCACTTATGTCGTATTTTTATTCCTCATCGTGCGGTTGTCGTTTCAGTCCTTGGCATTGTTGATCATCTTCCCAACCGCTTGCTCAAAGACTTTTGAACGGATCGGAGCTGCGTTCTCCGCGTTCGAGAATTTTGTGATAACGGCTCCTATAAAATAAACATCGTACTATTGATGATTCTTATATACATACAGTTGAGGCCTTTATTAAGCGTTATGCATATGATTTATCCGTACCCGATCATTTTATTTAATTAAATAAAGTATATATATATATATATATATATATATATATATATATATATATATATATATATATATATATATATATAATAAATATATCTGTACATTTAACTTTTCCGTAAGAATAACATATGTTGAACACCTATAAACTTGGTTATAAGTTATACATACCTTGTTTCCACGACGACGATGACTCATCTTTACTCTGATCACCGCTCTCACATCCGTGTTGCATAAAGTTTTTTGTCGTGAGAGTCCATAACACCGTTTTTTAATAGAAATCAGAAATACATCGAAACTGAAAAACAAAGCGCGATGCTGTCGAATCGAAGTTTCCACGTCAAAAATAAAAGTTATGAGCATCGACTGCTGAGGCAGTTATAGGGCAAGCCTGTTTATGCCCTTATCAGGGAAAGCCTAGTAGGGCCTTACCTGAGCAAGCCTGCATAGGGCCTTATCAGGGGAAGCCTTAGTAGGGCCTCATTAGGGAAAGCCTTAGTAAGGCCTTATTATGGAAAGCCCTAGTAGGGCCTATCGGGGCAAGCATTGGTAGGGCCCTATCGGGGAAAGCCTTAGTAGGATCTTATCAGGGACGGCCTTAGTAGGGCCACTTCAGAACAGCCTGATTTAGGGCCTACATACTTCCGGCCCGATTAGGACCGGATCGGGATGTCCGTAATAGGTGTTACCCGTATCACTCCCCGATCGGGGCCTGATCCTTGGTCAGGCTAACCCTAAGAAATTTCTACGCAGGACATTGGTTGTTCTATTCGACAAGTAATGCTTCGTATCTTACTTCGTTGCAATCGGATATTAGTGAATTGCCTATCTATTATATCAGAATATCGTAATTGTGAAAGGGAAAAGAATTCTGTTCCGAATAAGGAAACTAAAAAGTATGTCATGCAAACGCAGTTACAAGAGAACTATTAATTTCAACCTGCTTTTTTTAAAGGGGAAGAAAAATCAACGTTCAATGTCAAGCGACCATAGTATTTTACAAAATTACATTTTTTAGCGTCGTTGCGCCGAAACATCGTACTTACTCAACGAGAAAGTTATCGGTTTAAAAAAAATCGTGGGAGTATTTTACACGCTCAATGAGTGAATACTTATTTGCCCTTTAATAGGTCTAATTAATAGGGCTAGCAAGAAAATAGGAATTAACACGCATGTAGATATTGAATCAGTTTTATTTGTACAAATATGAAATCCGTTTTATTTGTACGAATATTGAATTGGTCTTATTCGTAAGTGGAAAATTGCCATACATTTTTTCTGTTTTCTTATTCTGGACTGTAGTCACCACTCTCATTTATATAATTTTTTGCAATCATTGGATGATAGACAAGTTACCGTAGAGTATACTTAATTTGCTTTTAATATTATTTTCATTTTCCGATTCTTCTGACCTCGATAAATCCATTGATATACCGCAGCAATTTTTTTTTGTAGTTTCTCCGAATCTCTGGAAGTCCGACGAGCTCTGTAGTCACGCTGATATTCTGTACTCGTTTTACTTCTTTTTTTAGCAACGGAGGTAGATCACGCAGCAATGGCACATGGGTCTGCACGTGATATTTCATCCTCACCCAATCCTTGACGGTAATTGCAGATAGAGAAGTTTCTAGAGAAGATAGAACTGAAAAGAATGCCGAACCAATTGAAATTAAAATTAGATAATAGACAAGCGATCGAATAGTATAGATTATTAATGTTAGTTTGTATTAAAATAATGTTATTATTTCAATTGTTAATTTTTGGACTGTTATCATTTTTGTTGTTGTTTTTTCCGATGGTTTCTTGCCGAATTTTTCTTTTTTAACCTTCCTTACCTGCGAAGAACCTGTGGAGGCCATCGGAGGCCTTCGGAAGACCTGCGAAGGCCTTCAGATTAAAATAACATCATTATGTTAAGCTAACGCTGATCTATAGTGAAAATTAGTATCAGGCTTTACTAGCAATAAGAGTATATCTACTTACATTCGCTGTAGGGCTTGGGTTTCTTCCATTTGTTTTTTGAAATTGTGATTTTTTTTTATGAATGTATAATTAATTGTAAGATTAAGAACACACACCTTCATTGAAGGTAAAGTTTGTTGATGACCCATCCGTTCAGCGATCATCCGCCATGTTTAACCACATTTTCAATTTTCTCAATGTTTTTCATTTACACTATGTATTAGACCACTATTGTTTTTGTCAACACAACAGCACATAAACTTAGAAATAATTAGTAAAATGATAACACTCTAGATGCAAAGTATCTATATAAAATATATATATAAAATTAAGAGACCCGAAATGAATTCTCGAATTCGACACGAGACACGATGACGCAGTATGAACTCGCACATAGCTGTGGACTCACACATACAACGGATCGAACGGCGTGCATGCGCGCTGCTGTCCTCTACGTTCTAATGTATATTATGGATGGCCTCTCTCTCTCTCTCTCTCTCTTTTTTTATTCCTCTATTCTCTTGTCCAGTTTAACACACGCGAGTCATAACGCCTATACGTTGTCGCATAAGAAGTATTCACTTAAAAAATTTTCGTTGGGTTTAAAAGGCTAACGAATGAAGTAGCGAGATGGTAATAGTTGTAATGGCCCTCATGCAATTACATGGTAAGAAATCATGAATAGTATAAGCGACTTGTCTCCATAACGACAATCCGGAAATGTTTACTCATTGCGAGTGGGTCGGTTAATTACTATATTGATAAGTTAGGCGGAATCAAGCGCCGCTAGTGAACTCGTATCTAAGTCTTCCTGACGACGGCAATGCAATTCTCAACGTACGACATCGCATGTACCTATGTTCGCGCGTACATTAAGATGTGCGTTGATGTACATCTTAAGCCGTATTGCGCTGAAATCGCCTTTTTTATTCTGCTACAGCAGGCTTGCAGTAGCTAAAAACAATGGTTTAAGTGGGCATATGAAATCGACCATTTGGAAACAAAGCAAGTTATATTATGCTACGGAGAAGGGGTGAGAAAAATTGGTCACGCAAGTGAAGAAAAAGAACGAAGAGCTTTAGGAAAAGAGAAAAGGAGCAGAACGAGGGTATAACAAGACATTGAGTGGTGATAAAAGAACCACTCTCCGACCATATACAAGTGGGAAGGTAGGGGTAGTTTTGTGACGACGCTATAAGAGGCTCGACGAGCTCTATCTACGGAGTAATGCCATATCTGCTTAACTAAATAAATGAAGACCGCGCATTACGTGCTTCGCGTCGAGAACTCATCTAGGGGCACATGGTCTCTACATGCCTCTTGTGCACGACGCCGACATACCGTATTCTTGCCACTCTCTCGCGGAAAAAGTTGAGAGACCAACCAGCGCAAAATCATAATTGCATGACCACGAAGTTTTACGCTCGAGAAAATATCGTCTGACCGATTCATGTTTATCACGTACTTGCATCAACGACAATCGAGAGTGCCCTTGTAGAAATATGACCGGACATTCCCCACCTCATGTTGGGACAGGGTCAGTCATGCGTCGTCTGATTCACCTAACAGGGTTCTTTCATAGAACAGACCGGGGAGACCACAAAATCATCTTTTACGACTTACACTCTGTATTGGAAAATTAAAATATTCTGGCCCGGATACATTCCGAGCAAGTGCCTACGCTTTCGCCCACTGTATACCCAGCCAGAACATTGACATTTCCTTGAAAGTGGAACCTGACTTTAAGAACTGGGTGAAGCTACTTTGCTTTTTACCCCATCGAATATATTTATAAGTGATTAGGATGAAACTCATCTATTGTAATTCTATTCACCATTCTAAGCATAATCTACAAGAATGAAAATGCTTATCATAAATACGAGTATTACAATAAGTACTGATTTTAACATATCGAATAACCAAATTATTTAATGAAGGAAAAAGTAAAGTTGAAATGAAGGAAAAAGTAAAGTAAGGTTCACGATTTTCAAAACCGAGGTCACCCTGTCAGGAAATATCAATTTTATGGCCAGGAAGACATTATACATTATAATTATTGCTTGAGAATGTATTCCCCCAACATTCTGCCGGATGGCCTCAAGTAAAGCGTTTCATGTAACCAAGGTACCATCGTACAACGATAAGGCTTCGGCCCATTATTCTACCCCGTACAGAAGTGCTATGCTTAGGGCGTCCACTTACGCTCAAGATTTTGTGATACTTGTGAAATAACAAGTATCAGTACCACCTATTACTATCTATTTTACTAGCGTATATCGCCAAAAGCTCTTTTAGTACCTGATAAGTTTCCTGTCCAGTCTCCGCTTTACTTCTTAATGCAGAGCCCTGTCCGTACACCATCACTTTCCTCACAATTTCTAGTCGATTTTGTGATGTTTTTCCTCGTCAGTTCCCGTTTATTTCTCGATCTATTCTCTATGACATTTCTGGCCATTTGCCACTTCTTTCCCGACCAGTTTGTGACTAGTTCCCGAAAAAGGGCACGGTGAATCGGGGCCTGGGGTGAATCGAAGGCAGATAAGGGATAGTACTTTTTCTCGATGCAATTTTTTATACGCGTAACGTACAGTCAGTGCGCTGTTGTGGCAATTCCCGTGTACTGAAAAGACTTTTGCGATCTACTCGAGTAAGATAGATAGTATTAGGGCGTATTCTGATACTTATCATTTTACACTCGAGTGGTGCCTCTCGCTCACCACTCACTATCCAAGCGAAAAAGGCCTCGAGTACAAAGGCATTTCATGAGTATCGCATAATGATAAGCGTAAGTGCACGCTGTAAGCATTATACTTCGGTACGTTCTACATTATTATTTATTCTAAAGGTCTTTTTATTTCATATTATCTTTCTTGTATAGAAAATAGGTACATTTTGTTTGGCCCTTGGTGACTATTCCTGTTAACAATCTTAAATTCCCTGTTTTTTTGTGTGTTGTGTAGTTGTTTTTCAGTTCAATTTTCTTGACGCGTCATTTTGTTGTTTCTGTTTTTCGAGTAATAATTTGAAAAACGTATTAGTCGCTTCTACGTGGTACAACGCACAGGACGAATTTTGATCCTCGGATGATGGTATCTTGCTTGAGCGAAGCGCTCCGCTCGTAGCCACCTGGCGAATTGTTGGCAAAATACATTCAGTCTTCCTGGCCAGAACATTGATATTTCCTCACATTGCAAGAAGGCGTTCTAAAACCGGGATTCGATTGTATTCATGGTATTTATGACAAGCATTCTTATCCTCGTCGATTATCATTGATTAAAGGAATGCTTCCCAAGAAAATATTTACAACTGGTCCAATATTAGCCCAATACTACGCCAACTCTCTTGTATGGTCGGCCCTTCCCTGGCATAAATGTCGGTTTATTAATGGATCATTGTCGAAATGATAACCTCGGGCCAAGACTGGCTACCGAAATCGTACCGACACTGGACTCAATACCGGGCCGATACTAGTGCCAAGGTTGGCCCAAGTTACAGCCAAGACTATGCCAACATTGGTGTCAAGAGCGGCCCGACGCTTGTGCCAACGTTGGCCCAAGTTAACGCCACTATCGTACCAACGTTGGTCCAGTCCATAACCAATAGTGATACGATAATGCCCCGAGTCTCGACCGATATTGAGTATATTATGGCCGTTTTTTGTCCAATATATGTGGTAATGCGTAGTAATAAATATTTTGTTAAAACAACAAAAATATAATTTATTATTAATTCAAGTAAGTACAGAGATGGTAATTTATTATATATTATAATTATACTTATTATATCAAACTTATTTCGCAAATAATATATTAATGAACAATTGAAAATGTGAACATTTTTTCGCCAACATAATATCTATATTGAAACGTTTCGCGATTTTATGCGAAAGCTTTATTTTCGTTTTCGGTTGTTCGTTCTTATGGATGTCCGGGAAAACGAGGATACGAGGCAGATTGATTGCCGGTGGAAATTTTAGGGGTTCCCGTAGCCTCCTGGAGGGCGATGTACGATTTCAGTGCCAGGAATGATGAAGCGGATTTAAGGTGGATTTTTAGGAGATGCCTCAGTGGTTTTTGAGGGTCTCAGAGACGCCTATTGTAATCCGTCATCATTGGCATTTGATATTTCGGATTTTTGAGTTTTGTTTTGGGTGATGCAACAATGAATTTTGTTAGTGGTTTATTCCGTGAGTTTACTGGGATTTGATCGGTTATAGCGACGTTTACGAGGGTCAGGGAAGGTCGGCGAGAAAGGCTGCCTTGGTGGGAGTGACGAGGATAAGGTGATTCTCGCGATGTGTAGCGCGCGTGCGGTTCCACGGCCGCGCTCTCTCTTCTTTTTCTCTCGCTCTCTCTCTCGTACTCGCACAGACCGCGAGCGTCGTCGGAACGCGTTACACCGTTTTCGTGACTGCCTCTGTAAGAAGAAGGCGAGTACACATGGAATATGATTCGTGTCGTTTGTATGGCGGTCTATTCCGATGGCACTAGTTGCCAAATGCAACGAAGCGCACGGTTGCCACACCGTGTCGCTCACGCGCTAGAGAGGCTAGCGTTATTAGTAATGCACGTACTCGAAGAGGATATGTGCTCTTCGAGTGTGCATAGCGGGGCCGTCCGGAAGGGACGGCTGACCTCCTCGGTGCCAGACGAGGAGGACGAAAAACCAGAGAAGCTGGTTGGAGGAGTTCCCTCTCGTGCAGCGAAGAGCGATCGGCACTTCCCGGACTGCACACTCCGAGTGTACAGGCGTCGGATGAGTGGCCAGGCGATCGTTCGTCCTAGCGACAATTGATCGGGCGTTTTATCTATTTATCCTATCTACCAATCACCACGACGACTCTATTCCCGAGGTAGGACTTCCAGCGCAATGCTGGGGCTTCCCAAGGAAATAGAGTATTTAACCCGAAGCTAAGATTGTCCTAGGATGGGGACCAGGGCGACGGCAGCAAGGTTTCCATCCGATGATCCGAGGTTTCGGATGATGTTGACTCCACGTAAGATTTTGATTGAATTTGCGACAGAGTGCCGCTCTGACTCGTGCACGCCCTTATACAGCCCCAGGCCCGTTAGGAGAAATTCCATTTCTCTTGCGGATCCGGAGGACTAGGTAGGGAATCACGCCGCCGAGGAACACTCCGATGGTGGGGTGACAGCGTTGGTAATTTCCAGGACGTTCGCATACCATAGCCATTTCGAGGGGTAAGATATACCCGATTATTCCTCTCTAGGATATTAGGCGCGTACTCGGTGTGAGGAGGCGTCGCGATGAATCTTGGTCGCACTCTCGGTATGATAGGAGTGGTCAAAGCACAGGAAGCGCGATATGTACTGCTAAAGGCGGGGACTCTTGCGAGTCCGCGGTGGTCTTGCTCCTCGCGATGGGCGGAGCCTCTTGCGAGGTGTCGCGGGCTCGCCCCAATTCTTAGCGCAAGTGACCTGCCCGGGCCGGCGACATGGCCGGTCGCTGCGAACGCTGGCCAGAATACGCAAGTATCGCGTAAACGAATGGATACTATCGTATTCTGTGTGACGGTGGCTTGGCTGTACAGCCGAACCGTTCCAATATATAGAATAAATGTTCGCAAATAAAATATTCGCGATGAACGAAAAACTGAAAGTATGCACGTTTTTTTCGGCAATTAGATATGAATAGTAAACGAAACACTGGCAAAGCGATATGGATTCATGAGAGATCGGAAGTAAATCACGCTATATTATTATTCAAACCCATGTTTCTTTTGGTGCGATCCCCTTCTCTGTCAGCAGCTCGGGTCAACCATCGGCTCAAAATTGGAATTACATCCAATGGATCCGTGTATCCCTCGAATTTCTCGAGTATCAAAGCTAAAACATAAAAAAAAAGAGTAGCTTTTCAATTTTCTATATCACTTCAACAGTCGTATACATCCTAGGGTGTTTAATACAAAACCGACATTTTTTTTCATCCACTATGCAGTAATTCCAGGAAGGTGAAATAATACGCCTGGTAAATATGAGTTCTTAATATTAATATTTAGAGGACCCTATTCGGAATTTTCTATTCCCCATACTAATAAAATGAAAAAAATGCTTGCTACTTTTCAATGTTATAACTCGTCAAACGGCAAATGCGTAACAGTGCCCATGGCAAATTTTGGTAGGAAATCAAACGGTATATAAAAAAAGGTCTTTGTTATTTTACCAGGTGTATTTTTTCGCCTTACTGCAACTACTGAATAAAGGACTTAAAGATGTCGTTTTATTTAAATCACCGTAAAAAATACATTTTGGGTCTTATACCTCTTATTATGCGAAAAGTCACGGTTGCACTGAAGTTGCGTTTCTCATTCATATTTTTAGATTTTCTTCCTCAGATGGTGTAGTGCAACTCTACCGGTTTTCCAATGACTGTCTGAAAATTTTCAGCTATGTACTCTTTCACTGTCGATAATCCAATAATTTGCCGACTGAGGATTCGCTTCTGCAACAAAAAACATAACATTTCATATAATCGTAGCAAACTATGAAATACAATTTTTTGCGATTTGGTTTTTTTTTTATTTCGATTAAAATGAAGTTAACAGGATTTTTTTCTTAACTTTATTTAGTATTACAAGTTTCGTCATAAGAAATTTGCGGGAAAATATCGCGAATAATGGATAATAGGACATTCAAACTTGATCTTCGTTGTATTCGAGCAAACATACGATTCCTCACGATTTTTTCACTTTTTATTTTGATTCTAATTTTTAAATGGTGTATTTTTGAAAATTAGTATTATATATTCTGCAATGGAAAAATAAATTCGAAAAAATGTGGCGATTTATTTTTGGTAAGAAATTGACATGTTATTTTCGAATAAAAATATGGTTTGTTACGTACCAAAGCATTTTGTTTTTCGGGGTCGCCTTCGAGGAGTGCTTCGAATTCCAAAAACGTTTCCAAGTTGCGAATCGGTAATTCCACTTGCAGAGTTTCGCTTGGGTCGCTCTCCTGAAGATTTCGATTTTCCAAATCTTGTAGAATGGCCAGTTTTAAACTCGCAGTCTTCGTTTCGACATCGTATAAAATGCTTCTTTTGGCCGCTTCAACTTTTCGCGATAATTTAATTTCGAATTTCTCGAATTTGTCCTGTATGAAGTGTTTCAATTCATCTGCAAAGTTAAATAAAATCAATTAGGCATATATCGGCTTATCTTCCCTTTTTATTATATATTTCTTTATACGATAATTTTCATTGCATTTCATTTCACGTTTCCAAATTTACCGATATCGTTATTTAGTACCAGAGGTTGAATTGTCAATAACGCAGAGTTTCCGAAATCGTTTTCAACCAAATGAGGCATCACGTCGTCTAGTAATATCAAAATGTGCCAGGTTCGGTAAAGCCGACCGCGTGATTGAGTCTTTGTCTCCCTATGGCGCGCACGAGGGTCGCTGGCCCGTGTGGCGCGACGTTCGGACCACTGAACCGCCGCCATAGCGCGCATTATCAAAATCTGTCTCAACATGTATACACATTATATGAAAAATGTTCACGAATAATGTTTAAGAATGCAACGAAGTCAATACGTAGCAAACATTTTCTACTACTAATTTAATACATTTATGCACCATCTCATCCATGGATACAGTAGATTCGTGTGAAAATAAACGGATTTTGTAAATGCCAAATTTACCTGATATATGAGGCTTTGAGAAAACATCAAGTTTTTCTTTCACAATTTTACCACTGACACTTAAGTTCCTAAGGCTGTCTTCTGGATGATTCCTTGTTCGAAAGATATTATTTATTGGAATTATTTCACCATTTTTCAATAGTACGATGTTATCCGGTGGCCTTTGTTTGGGTTTGTGGGATTTTATTAAAGTGCCCCTTATATTAATTTCAGTGATATTTTCTCCGTCAGAAATTTCTCCATAAATTGTTTCCTGTTGAAGAATAATTGCTTCAGGTAAGGCGTCGAGTTCTGTCAAACGATTCAATACTTGGGCCAAAGGATTTTGGGAGTACAGACAATTTTTTTAAATTTCCCAAGTAATTTTCCGCCCAAAATGCTGATATCTCGGTCAATGGCAATTCAAATTCTTTAACATCTGCCAGGTGAATCAAATTGTGAACATTGAGGACTTGAGAATTGGAGCCATATAAGGAAGACATGAGAAAAAAAAATTCCTGAGCAAAGTATTCGCATAATCTGCCCAAATGACAGCAACTTTCGGGTTGCAAGGAATTCTACACGTTATTATCAGCAATAGAAAATGTCCATATAAATCACTTGGAAACACGTTCGGAAACACGACAACACCGGAATATAACAAGACAAAGCGACACTGAGTCGCTTTCCCTCGTAATAGGTCATCCACATCAAACACTTTCCGTTGAAAATCACATGTGATTGTCGGTTTCAGTGAACCCATTAATCGTTTGGAAACAGCGACTTTGGATTTTTTTATACGTTGTGGGCTTTTTCGCAGTACCCATTTTTCGAGAAGTAATTTCATTACACCAAGATACAGCCGATGCATTGAATCTAACGGTACAGATCTAATGATGTCGAATTTTGGCAATCAAAGTAGTGGAGATGTTATTTCAGGCGTATGGTGGACTACATCTTGCTTTTCGCGAAATGTTTTTTTCCAACGTTCTGCACAATTTAATTGCGGATACACACGTTTCTTTCCCACTGTCATCCCTTGGTCGGTACACCTTTCACACGCACTAAATCCAGTATAACTTGTGATGCATTTTAGAAAAGCATGTGCTGGCGTGTCGAATATCAAAGCTGTTATACGAAAAGAATATTTTTTATTGCCGATGGTAATACCATTTTTAATTAAAATTCTCGCTTCAGCAACAAATTCGTCTAAAAAATCTGTTACAGATTGTGGCTTTGCATCACCCATGTACATCGCCATAATATATACGGACTCATGTCACAATTAACATGATGATTTTTCGTTAAGATGAGCCAGAATTGCTGAGGCGAACTATGGTAAATTTGAACACCGTCAATATTTATAAAAACTTGAATTTTTTCATCGTTGTATATGTCGCACGATATTCTTTTTTTTAGTTGCGCCTACCTACATATGCGTATTTTCCCGCGGTGCCTTTTTTACTCGTCATTGATATTATGTTTTTGCACTTTGCATTGCCTAATAAAAAATGTGCACTTTGTGGCAAGTCACTATATCCTTCGGAACGTAACATTTTTAGCAAGTCCGTAAGAACGTTGTGCCGCAGAGTATTTGCATGGGAAAGTGCAAATCTTTTTAATTTATCCTTCAACGAAGGTAATTCTTCATACCGGTTCGTGGCACTAGCTTCAAAGTCACTATTATCGTCGCTGGTATCTTGTTCACTCGTGTTACAACCCGGCTGGAAATTCAGTTATGGCGCTAATCACGCTCGGATGAGGTTGCCTGACTGCCGTTATATGGCGCTAGTATGGCAACCTGATCACGGCGTGAACAAAAATGTAACGCTGTTCCTGATAACGGCGGGATCTGGCAGCCTGATTACGTCCGAATCTGGCAGCCTGATTAGGCCACCATCTTGGCGCCTTACGATGGCGTGTATATGGCTGCCTGATCGGATGTATTATAGGAAATATACAGAACGAATAACAAAACTTTTTTTGTTTATTGAATATTTAACACCAAGTTACATCTGAACAGTTTGACAACAAAACATATATTTCTGAACTTATTGACAGTGTCGTTGGTTGTTTGTTTCTTTAATCTTATTTTTATTAATTGTTATTATTCTTATATTTATTATTTCTATATATTTATTATTTCTATATTTATTATTTTTATATTTTTGTTTATATATTTATTTCTCTCTCTTTTTTTATCTCTTTTTTTGTCGTTCTGAGCGGTGCCCGTCCCAGTCCTTCGCGTTGTTCAGCACCTTGCCGACAGCTTGCTGGATTTGTTTGACTGTCGCGCACTTCCTTCGTTGTTGGATTTTGACAGTATGATGTCTGAGATATGCAAACATTTGAAATCCATATTATACATGTTGCAAGAGAAATATTATGTAAATAGTGCAATATATACTAGTATTATAAATACTAAATAACCTTGTAACCATATGAAAAAAACTGTTTTGTCGAAAACTGGTTTGGTCCCCACTTCGCTGACATGGAGAACTTCTTCGCTGGGGTTGAGATTCTTTCCGCTGACATGGGGATCTTCTTCGCTGCCATTAGAACCCTCTCCGCTGACATGGAGATCTTCTACGCTAGGGATGAGATTCTCTCTGCTGACATGTGGATCTTCTTTGCTGCCATTAGAACCTTCTCCGCTGACATAGAGATCTTCTTCGCTGGGGTTTAGATTCTCTTCGCTGCCATTAGAACCCTCTCCGCTAGCATGGAGATCTTCGCTGGTGTTTGAATCCTCTCTGCTGACATTAGGTTTTTGTTTGCTGGTAGCTTTATCAAGACTATCCGGATCTTGAATTTTATCATTCGGGCCTCTTTCTGTAAATATTCAAGGTTTTCGTAAACAAAACAACGTATATCATTCTCATTTTTTTAATTATATTTTATATTGATATTATTCTATTTTTTTAATTATATTTTATATTGATATTATTCTATTTTTTAATTTTTTTAAAATATTTTTTATATTTTATATTTGATTTCTATATTTTTCAAATTATATTTTATATTGATATCATTCTATACCCAAGTGTATAAAAATTCTTAAAGTTTGTAAAAGTCGAAAAAAATAAGGTTATACATACCTGGCACTTGTACCGATGATCGGGACTTGTCAACTGTTTTCTCCAAACGACATCTCGTAACACGCAGCCGTGTCAAATACCGCTTCCGCTCTTTGCGATTCATAACGTTTTCACTTTATGTGCTGCTTTTTATATATCGTGAAAACTTCCAAGTTTTAATCCAAACACGATGTATACAATGACACACGTGCAAGCATATAGCTTTTAAAAGAAGGACTAGCGCCACCACTTTAGCGCTAGCCTGAGCACTGCCATGCATGGGCCTCCTAATAGAGCCATGTTAGGGCACTGATAAGGCAAACCACATTATGGCCATTTTCACGTTTGCCATAAGTTTGCCTGATCTGTGGCTGCCTGTTCACGGTAGGCTCACGGACGAATCAAAATTCCCATAATACGGATAGCCACATAACTCCCTCATCACGGCCTGATCATAAATCTGGCTAGCCTGAACAAATTTCCAGCCAGGAATGTTTTAGTTGTTCATTTTCATTCCGTTCATTTTCGTCATTTTTATCGTCTTCATGTTCATTCACTTCCTTCACATACTCAAGAGTATCATCACATTCCGCTTTTTTATTATTATCGGGAATTTTTCTATCAATCAAACATGACTCTTTCGATTCATTACACATTTTTCGTGCTTCACTGACAGTGTATTCCAGCATCATTTTTTCCTCGCTTTTTTCACTTTATCATATCACTTTTCCTTATTCATATTGAGAATACGGTAGGTGTATAAAGGAAAAAATTATTATTGCGTGGAAAGGCGACGTTGGACTCTACACTGTTTGTTCGCGGTCTGCATCGATATGACACTGCGAATGGTAGCTCGCGAGCAGTTTATAAGATACGTAACGGGGAGTGGTACCGGCCCGTGATCGGCTCGAGCTCTCTACGCCAACAATTGGCTCTTCGTCGTTAGTCGATACTGTCCTGGCATTGGCATATTGCCGTATGCCCAGATTAGATTAGGGCCAACATTGATTGCCAACAATCGGTTAGCCTGTACTGGGCCAGACATCGGCCGTGTTGTTCGTGTCGGCAATTTTTCCATGGCTTGTAATGGTGAATAAAATTACAGCAGATGTATTAGTTTCATCGTAATCAATTATGAATATATTTGATAGGGTGAAAATCAAAGTAGCTTTACACATATCTCAAAGGCCGGCTCCAGTTTTCAGGACGTATCAATTTTCTGGCCGGGTAGACATCACGCGAAGAGGTACTCGCTCACAATGTATCCCGGCCAGAAGATTGTAATTTCCGAACATAGAGGGTAAGTCTTAAAAACGATTTCGCGATTGTCCGGTTTGTTCCATGGGAGGGCCCGGTCAGGTAAACAGACAAGGCAAGTCTGGTCAGGGCCCTACACAAAGAAGGAATGCCCGGTCACATTTGTGCATGGATTTCACTATATAGATTCATGACTATACATTTCTTAACACCCGTGGGTTAGTCGAATCGAATAAAGACATTCGGCTATGTCGCATAAATAGAACCTACGTCCTTTTGAAGGTCGATTAACATTTTCATCAACAGCAGCGATAAGCGAAGTGCCTAGATTCCCCTCACGTAGGCACGTGATGCAGTTCCCGCGCGCGACGCGGACAAATAAGCGCAGGCTCTCTCGTATTTCTCGTACAGCTGACATTCCATTCGTACGTTTCCCGCCAAGGTAGCAATGTTTACGAAATAGGGCTTATACCGGGTGAGACAACAACTATTAGCAGTATAAATATTTTCTAATCCTTCAGACTTCGGAACAAACATTTTCTACTTTTCCATCGAGTGGGCGAAAGGCGCTTTGAAGATTTCCGGATTTTATCCTGACATCGATTGAAAAAACGGTGCAAACACTTACTCTTATAAAGCGTCTTTACTTTTAATGCACGCTTTCAATCTGATATGCATTGATTGTATTGTCTTATTAACCACGTCAGTCGGTGTTAACGAATGATGCTGCATTAGCGCAATCGTATTTCACATGAAATGAATAATAAGGACATCCGATGTACGAGATTTTCCGCAACTTGTGCCGCGATGAGCAGCCCAGAGTGTCCAAGTCGACAATATTCGTTGCAGGAATCTTGAACCGTTATAGCCACAGGGACTTTTCGAATTCCTTTATGTAGATCGTAGGACCTCCCTGCAAGATAGCTTCAACTATCCGTCTAGCTACCTCGTGTGGTATACCATTGCGATTCCATCGTTTTCCATCAAAATTCGTTCCTACTATTGATTTGTCGTCTTATACTTGGTAAGTAGAGCATCGCATGTAGATGGTGTTTTCACACAGAGCGTCCGCGACTTATTGTCAGATAACGTTACATCTCAGAAAGTACGAATTATAAAATAATTCACATAAACCTTGTTTCGTTTCAAGAGCGACAAACGATGGAAATGTCATTTTCACCTTGAGGTTGACCGCCAAAGCCATATGAAAGTCGACTTCAGAATATTCCATTGAAAAGCCATTTTTTCTTCTTCTTTGTTTTGAAGTTTTTGTGGTCTAATAGGGCTGTAATAAGGCGTTCAATTGTGGTGTAATACGGCGCCACGGTCACCAATTTTCTTGCAATCCTGTAAGTTTGTTAATATTGATTTAGAAAGATGTTTCCTCTTTTCCTAGAAAATATGTCAGAATCCATCGAGTAATGAAGAAATAATATTTATTGTCGAAAAGATATCAGCTTTTTAATGTAAGATTAATTTTTTATTTCGTATGCCAGGTCCGAATAGTACCACCGTAAAGCCATTTTTTTGGAATTATGTAACCCCTTTGCAAACCCCCTCCCCGCCCTGTTCAATTTGGGTACGATACACAGTACCGTTCTGAAAAAAAATTGCGAAACTCAACGTATTTCATCGGTTAATCACATTACGCTTATGGAAACCTTCAGATAATTTTCCAGTAGACTTTTTAGATTTGCTAAAAAATGTTACTACGCATCTGAAAAAATAGGAACGTTTTGATTAGCTATCGGACTAAACCTTGGCATAATGAAAATGAGGATTCACAGTACCGTTATAACATAATTGATGTTTTTAGTCGCTAATTTGTGCGACAATTAAGCACCCAAACTTTTGGGCTGTATAAACATCGCAACTTCATAGACAGCACAATTGCTACCTACCTTGATCACATTCAGTAATTATGCCCGGGAACGTCAAACTACTTGGTCGAGATAATTAGGAAGGAATATTATTTGTTCTTATGCTCTTGAATTAGTAATTATTTCTTTATATCAATTCGAGATCTACGTTTAGAAAAAAAACGTTTCTAGACATTTCTGGGAAAAGATAATGTGCGGCGGATTTTTTTTAACATAAAAGACATTTTCAGAATATCGCCCAATTATAAAAGATTTCTATTTCTTTCAAATTATAGACAGGTTCAGTAGACACTTTTCCTTTCCAGCGAAATAGTTTTTTAATTGGACCGATATTCATTGCTGACAGCTTCTCGGGGGGGATTTCGAGGTTATGAAAGGGGCGCGTATGTCTCTAACTTCACGACACTCCTGCCAATTTAAGGATTATCATACACCATGCTTTACGGCGTTGCCTATTCATCTCGCGTTAATAAAGGGAGAATAAATGGTAGAAAATAATTAAACAAAGTAATAAAAACATTCCATGTAATCATCGAATGGTTAAAAACCCGTATTTTGTAAAGGGGTGTAAGCAAATTATCAAAAAATGTACGTTAATATGACGATTATTTTATAGCTAATAGTTAGTGACAGTCAGTTGGCCCCACGCGTAGGGCGCTCCGCTCGTACTTTACCATTGATAGCTGATCCCATAACAAACTTAAGGCAGTACTGCGTCTAGAGCGTTGTCGTTGAGGTGAAATTTAGGGAGGAATAGCTCATAAACTTTTCGCGTTTTCTTTATGAAAGGTTTCACACACGTTTATCGATCTATCAAGAATATGTACAAAAAAAATATTTTGAATGGATTATCATGTACTATTGTACGTTTGTTTGCAAAAGCGGACAAGAAACGCCCCCAAATGGCGATTAGTGTTGTGGACGTTATATGAATGTGAGAAGAAATCAAACGCATTCTTAATCTGCATTAGTGTTGTGATGTTTGGTACCAGACTCAGCAAAAAATGTACAAAATACTGGTATGTTAAAATTTGGTTGTCAATTTTTTTTTTCTATTTTTCTGACCGCTCTACAAATTGTATTTTTTCAAATATGTCGACTTAATTCTGCAAGCAACGTTAAAAAACAGTCCGCTGAAGGCGTGTGCCAAATCTGAATTCAATCGGCTAATTGGTTATCGAGAGATCGTGGTTGCCAATTCGAAAAACATAGATTCGAGTAAATTTGCTGCATTTCGATCGTGCTCCCCGAACGTATGCGTTATAACTTCTATAACTCGGCTAATCTTATGCGTATCATTAAACTATTTTCCCAGACGTATTCAAAAAGGTCGGTAGAATAACAAAACAAAAAGGAAAAAGGTTTTTTTTTCAAATTTATGAACAAAAATACTGCGTTGGAATAACCATTATAAGAAGATAAAATCTTTTTTTTCGCAATTGACCAATCTTTTTCAATTGAGTTTCATTTTCGCTTTCGGAAGTTTGAGAATTGTTTACGATATAATATCCGAAGACATTAAGAAAACATATTTGTATCTGCAACACACACACACGCGCACACACATACACACGCGCGCGCGCGCACGCGCACACACACACAAAGGGTCTTTGGTTTCAAATGAAACGGTAAATATGTCCTCAACAGCTCACCTAATCGAAACAGATAAAGATAAAAGTTGTAGTAAAAAAGTTGTGGTTTAATCAGCATCGTTGTAGGTAGAAGCGTCAAGGTCATTACAACCAAAAATATTTTACAGGCATCCCTACATTTTCGAGTACACATACTTATAGATGCCTGGAAGACAAATTTACCGATCAGTTTGCGAGTTTTCTAGTTCGAAAATCGCTACAGTTTTGAGACGACAAAGGTGCATTGTTTTCATTAGCCTCACCGCCATGCATAGAGGTTGCAGTCTCGGATGTAGATACCATGTATGCAAGCGTGTCTGTCGGTGTGTGCACAGCTCTTATCTATGTGCGGCTGAAGGCGTGGATCCCGGTTCTTCAATAGTGTGATATTTTTTCACTTCAAACCTCGTTCCAATCGTGTCTACACATGCATAGCGATGCGTGAATGCAAACCAGAGGAATCGCGTGTACTATATCTAAACAATAAAGTTCGTTGATTCAGGACACGGTGATCAATCGCCTGATGCCCAAAATATTCGACCCTGCAGTCCGGAGAAATGTGCACTCGCCTCTCAAAATTGTTTTACTGTATTAATAACAGTATCACGAAGAGTGCTTTGGTAGACATTGATGACGAGATTCATTATGTCCACTCGTGTGAATCGCACTGTTAGAAAGTCCTATGACAAAATTGTGAAGTGAGATCAGGAAACCAAAAAAACCGCGTAAATTAATCGTGACGCTGAAGTTATCAATTTGAAGACACCAGGGTTGGGTGGGTTCTGCCTTCTACTACAGAATGTGAGAGTATGTTATCGAGCTGGAACCACATCCTTCGCCTGGAATGCAAGTCAGTTCCTTTCAGCAGCGGCGGCAATTAATTTTGGATAAGAACCAAAAAGGCCCCCTCCCCCATACCATGCCGCATGTTAAAATGGCACTGATGCTGGTGATCAACGTCACGTATCCATCGTCCATGTGCCATCGATCAATAGTACGAATTGTAGACCCCATTGTTACGAAGAGATGCTTCACTGTTAAAAAGACCGTAATAAAGATGAAATCGGCTGGTCGATCCATTTAAATCTGCCGAATAGCTGACTAATGAAATACACTCTCATATTCTTTATTAACTTTATTTAAAGCCTGCATATACGCGTGATATGAAACGGGTGGTATCGACTGGCTCGGAGAATTCGCCACAGTTAATTGGGCATCTCCTAACTGCCACTCATTCTGTCGAAGATTCAGATGAGGTTCATTGTGTATCATACATAATACAACAAAAGTACGAACTTCATGTTGATGCGCAGCAATGCAGTTTCGCCACTCTCTATCGCGAGCTTTGTGGGCAATCGTAAATGTGCTTTCTTTCGCTGAACAGGAAAATAACTTAGTTGATTTCGGTTCCGAAAACATCGTCGATAGAATTTAACAGTTTTGTGGTAATTACGGCGACATTTTCCAGAGATTGAAAAAGAAATCCTCAGACCGAGATACCTCTGTAATCACAAATACGAAAGAGTACGTAGGATGTCGGGATAATCGACGTCGCCAGGATGCATTGCGCCTTCTTTTCTGCACAGTTCGATAGAGAAATCGAGAAGCGTGCTCATAGCGATTTTCACTACGATTAATGCATGCTTGGTACCTGACTCACACTGAATGCATGTGTCTGCTCATGATAGTAGTGTGTATCGATAAACAGGCTGCAATTATGCGTTATTTTATATCGTGCAGAATTAGTATATCTAGAGGTGGTGGCTGAAATAGTCCAGGTATCGAGAGGCCCACAATATGAAGTTTTCTTGCATATTGGCAATCGCTTGAATATAGGCAATGATTAATTCTTAGATTAGGGAGGGAAGGCCTAAAAATATGAATTTGTTTCAAATCAATTTACCAAAAAATATCGAATAATCATACAACCAATCAAATAATATAATACTTTACAATAATCGGGATGGAAAGCCAAATATGGAACTTTCTTGCATGGAGCATAGATAAAAAGAAATTCATCAACTCAGGTACTGGGTAGGCAGAAATATGAATATTTCATACATTGCTCCGAAGGCAATGTATGATATCTCCAAAGTATTGAGGATCCGAAAAATGCGATTTCATCTCGTGTCGACGGCAACGACTGAAAAATGTCTGTTGATATTGAGAAGTCAAATTCATGGATTTGTTCGTTCGATTACCGACAAAAAAAATGAATAGTTTTAGTTATCGTGAGGCCACAAATACGGATTTATCGTGCATCGAACTTCTGCAACGAAAAATTCTTACGGCTTCAGCTATTAAAAGACCATAAATGTGTATTTGTCGTCAGTGAATCAGATGAAAATCGTTCATTTTTTATCACTTAAGCTTATTTTGAGAAAATCAAATAACACTTTGCGCTAAAAGAACAGAAAGCAAAAAAGATGGAATTCTCCTGTATTGAACGGAGGTAACGAAAAGTGTATATTTTCATGTACTGAAAGTCAGAAATATGAATTATTCATTGCTGGACGACAACTAAAAAGTATATCCGTAAAATCTATGAATTTGTTAGCTCCAATGCCAACAATAAGAGGCCACAAGTATGCATATTTCTTGCATCCAACTTAGGCAATATAAAATTCTGAGCCCTCGGTATAGAAACGGCAAAAACCTGAATTTCTTTTGAATCAATCAGAGCAAAAACATACATGTTCAGGTACTGCGAATCTGAAATTCGTTCGCAGACGATGAAAATGAAACGACCAATCGAACTTACCAAGCTGATGTCCGATCGTAATTATATGAAGGTTCTCGTTCGAAAACATTACATCGTATTGCCCTCTGCTCTTACACGTTGGTGGCACGAATTTTTAGAAATTAAACAAAAATCGACCCCTTCCATTACCCAATGCTGCGGCCGTTTGACTTCCCACCCCATAATGTTTAAAGTAACTTTGGTGAAGAGCAAAAGTAATAAACGCATGTTTCCTTAAATCGTAATGGATTGGCGAACAATAAAAGGCGAAGGATATGATTCGTTGTTAGAATGGGATGTCATCATTTCGAACGACACTCTTCACATAATTACGATCGAACTTCACCTAGGTAAGTCCGCTTGATCGTTAAATTATATTACGAGTCTATTTCTCGAGATTACATTGTATATGTTTATAGACTCACAACTCTTTTCAGAGGAGCCATGGTTTCATTATTTTTTTATGAGTCTCACGGCAATAAAACTTAGTACATGTGAAATCTGTTAACTTTAACGAGAGAAAGATAAACGCGCAATATTTCAGTTTACAGAACCTTATTCGAGCTTTCACAATACTCAAAAATTGAGAATGCAAAATATTTCCTGTCCGGCTTAATGAGCCGGTTATGATGTTTCCCAAATATCTGTGTCTGCGAAGTTGAAGAATGTAAAACAACAATATTATGTCGCGGAAGTTAGGGGAAGGGGGCCCAAAGCGGGCACCCTAAGGGAAATTTAAAAAAACCGTTATAAAATATCATAATGAAACTTTTTTTTGCTATCGGGTGCTAAATTTATCGTAGGGTAGGCTGGGGTCGATTGAAACACAGATGAAATGAAACAAGTTATATAACTCGAAGACGGTTAGTGACAGCAACGCGGCCCCGAGGAAGGAAGGAACTGCTTTCCGTGTCGGAATCTGTCGCTCAATGCGCGTCGCCCCGTGAGCTCGTCGGATATTTTTCTGTGGGTGCATCGCTTTTTTTGACATAAAAAGTAATTTTTTCACTGTTAATATCTTGCGTATTGCTCCAAAACTATTGTTTCTTCTTTAGCGTTGTTTACAATCATCATTACGATGTATATCCTAGTTGAGTTTATTGTGGTCAGTACCTACCTACAACATCAAGGTTTTTTGCTGTTTGATAAATTATTTCAAGCGAGGGTGTTGGGGCAGTTGAAACAAACAGTTCGGGGTCAATTGAAACGTGGTTCTATCGATCCCGGACAAGCATTTCAGACACAAGCAAGTTTTCCGAATCTTCTTTTATTTTTTAGATGACAAGAAATCGTCCGCAAAGTTATGTTGAAAAACCTTAACATACCTTCAGTGATACTCAAACCGAAATGAAAAGCGATAAAACCAATTATTTTGATTGAAAGAATATTTAATTGACAACAAACATACTTTATTAATTCATACACGTAATTAACAATACCTGGGTTAAGTAGAAACATTAATTCAATCAGCTGAAAACACCTATTTCAATTAACCCCAGGAACTGATTTGATTGACCCCGACACAGGGTCAAGGGAAACGTTCTCCGGGGCTTTCTAAATAGCTTCTACCTAAGTTAAGGGCATAAGAGAAGTTAAATATATGATGCTATCATATAGCCAGATGATCTAGCTATAATTAAAGCCCATTACTAAACAGATAGGGTATAACATGAAGTCACACTAATCGATTTTCCGAAAAACGTTTCAATTGACTCCAGCTTACCCTACTTTAATAGTACATTCACACATTTCCAGTAAATCTTCAAAATACAAAGAATGAAATCAATTTAAGAACTTTAACGAATGCCCGCTTTGCCTAGGTGGGGGTGGCCTAAGCCGGCACGCGAGGCGAGCATCCTGTTTTTCCCTGAGATTGGGCATAAATATGAATATAATAGGGAATCATAGGGGAAAAAAACTATGAATGTACCCCACATATTTTATGGAACACAAATCATAATTATTATCGTAAACCAATACGATTTTTACCTTTTTTTCTTAACAGTCAGTGAATATTATTTTCCTTTGTGTTTCTTCTTAACATTCTAATTTTCTAATATTTTTTCACATTCTAATATGTTTAAGATTTTTTTACATTTTTAACATTCAGTAAACATATTTTCACATATTATGGCACGTGCCCGCTTTGCCCTTTTGCGCCATTTGACGTTTTCATCAAACTGAACCAAAAAATTATTTGAATACAGTCGAACCTCGATCTAACGAATCTCTAAGGCAACTCATTATATCGAGTTCTCCTTATCATGAGGTTTTGTTATATCAAGATCACGTCCCTTAAAAAGTTCTTTAAAAAATATATTAGTACTATAAATATAGGGATATTTTTTGAAGAAAGGAACGTTGTATTCAGAGAAATTTTACAAGTAATTAGCAATTAGAGCACAATGTATGTCATTATGTTGGTTCATCAAGATTTTAGGTGTCTATCAGAAGGGAATGGACAATCCTTCGTGATGTCGAAGATTCGTTATATCGAGATTCGACCGTACATTTAAGTAAATATGACTTCAAAAAAGTGAAAGAGGCATAAAACAATGGTCACATTTAGTATTAGTCCATTTTACTCACGAATAGACAAAACACGATGTACAAAGCTTGATTTGTTTTTCGAAACCCGTGAAATTTTGTTTTTTTTTTGTCATACGAGCCGCGCGGTCGGTTACGTTGAGCTTCACGACTGCGCCAGGTAGGGCGAGACTGGGGCAACGTCCCCACGTCGCGAAACCGCGCTAAGTTTAAAAACGTTAGTAGTATGCAGGATGCTCGCTTTAGGCCCGCTTTGGGACCCCCTGGCCCTATTTATGCGGATGGTAGTAGCGAACAATTCTATGACTTCTCGAGCTTTTTCTCCTTAACCATACACATCATTTCTCGTTTATTTTCGTGGTTTATGCGTTGTTTTTTTTCTATAATGGTGATATCGATTTTTTGTTATAATATGATTTATAGACAAAAATAAAATATTTTTATTAAAATGTTTTCGAAGGTTTAACATTTTTGTGTACAACACCTCTCGTGCACCTGCATAATCATTTCAATTTTATAAATCATTTCATTTTTCATGTTCAATTGATTAGAGGAAAGAATACGATGAAATCATTTTGTAAATTGAAACAAATCATAATTATTTTTAAGGTAAATCATAATTTTTCATAAGGTAAAACAAACGACAATATTTCCAAGACGATTTTGTATAACTTGGCGTACTGTTTTCACTTTATTTTTTAAAAATATACTGCATACAGCGAACAGCCCACCGCATACTCCTAGCAGCCGACCGCAAGTCTGTACATCGGTCTACGATCTAATGTCCACACTACAAGATGTACATTTTTGTAACTTCGTTTCTAAAATGATCATACCTCAGCATCGGGTGAACGGGCTTTATTGCAAACATGCCCTTCAAAGAGTATGCGTCCGCATAATATTTCAAAAAGTATCACTCACTTAATTGCCCCAGTTTCGAGACACGAGTATAAGGAGATTCCATATTCGGAATATTTGGAAAATGAATTTGTATTTGATTTAACATGCTTTTTCGTATATATTATTTTTTGTTGTTCACAGTCGTTGATGGTTAAAAAAAAACCATAAACAATGCATTGCGTTACTACTATTTCGGCGTGTGAGATGAAGTTTGATTACGAGATATGCAATTCCGAATTCTTTCGGAAGGTACTTAGACAACCACAAGGAATAGTCCACAAATTTCGAAGTGCATGTCGTTTCGCAGACTCGATGATATACTCGCTCAAAGTAGATATGACTTACGGGAGAACCCTCACGTACTGTGCCATACGTTGAACACGGAGCGTACTACCCGGTACGACCTGGCGGATTGTTGGCGAGATGCATTCGAATGTCTTTCCGGCCAGACCACTGATATTTCCTGACAAGGCAACCTCAATTTAAAAAGAACCATGGAACTCCTGCATTACTTTTTGCCCTCATTAAAAAAATCACTTCTTCATTGAGCTAAAAATAATACTTATCGTTCTGATACAGATACTTATGATAAACGTTTTTCTTTTCGGAGATTATCGTTAACGAAAAAATGCTTATAATATTGGCAATATTGGGCAAAAAACAAAGCAGCTATGATTTACTTTTTGCCGCTATGGATAGTTTTTACAGTCAGTATCTTTTTTTTAGGAAATATCAAGGTTCGTACCCGGTAAAAATGGTGAGAAAGTAATATCAAGTGTAAGCCGTAAAAAACCATTTTGTTGTATTCCCGGTCTATTCTAATGGTATTGAAGTTTGCATCGTTGGAATGCAACGAAAATATGTTACTTGCGTATTCCCGAATTTTTTTAAGCGCATCAGGTCTACAAATGTCGCCGAA
Organism: Ophion costatus; assembly: GCA_951751655.1. Classification (NCBI taxonomy): domain Eukaryota; kingdom Metazoa; phylum Arthropoda; class Insecta; order Hymenoptera; family Ichneumonidae; genus Ophion; species Ophion costatus. The sequence goes on from OX632360.1 coordinate 36,197,120, forward strand.
ACATTTTTGAGAATCCTTGAAACTTACAAACAAAAGTTGCAAAAAAAGATTTTAGGAAATCTAAAAAATAATGAAACAAAAAAAAACGAGATAAATTTTCGTTTATTCCAACGGTGCAAACTTCAACAGCATTATATTCCATTGAAGATTCCGGCCAAGTAAATCTTATTAGGCATCCCACATGCCCGGTCTCATTTCTGCACGGGTTGTCCGCAATTGTGTTGCAAATAATCTTTCTCTCTCACCTGGCATATAAGTGAGCTCGCAGGGGTGTTGAGAGTTGATCGACATTGGAAGTATATCGACATTTTATTACGCAAATTGGACTTGGAACTTTTCCATGAGAGTTAAAAAAGACTAGGATCAGATACAATATGTTATTACTTAATTATATCAAACGGACGTTGATTTAAAAAAAGCAATGAAAATAAAGACTCAACAGTATTACAATCAACTAGGTAACCGTTAATTTGTACGAACATCCTAGTTCATTAAAATAAAAAAAATTAAATGGACCCATTTAATCTATACGACTATATATTTTTTCAACTAATACCAAATACTCGAACAATTAGGAACAAACACTTTTTGCATTGCTCAATGACGTTAAATAGATCTGGATTAAAATAAATAAGTCTATGTAAAATAAATCTATGCAATAATGGAATCGAAGACATTTTTTATTTTACGAAAATGTCGGTTCGTTCCAATAAAAAAGGATTAAATCATCGAATCTATTGAGTCCAGACAACCTTAATCATTAGTCGGAAGGACGAAGTAGAGCCTAAAATACGTCTAAATATCTTGTTCAACTGTTCTCCCAAAAATAGAAGCCCAACGTGTGGTACAATGAACGTACTACTTATTAGCCTATTTTGAGTAGTAAATAGTACACAGTAGAGGATCTCAAGATATTATAAGCGTCGATTCGTCGGGTACTCTTTTCACGTTTATTCTTTGATAAATATGTACATTAAAGAACTATAGGGAAGATCAATGGAGTATTCCGAAACATAGGGTTACGAATCTAAATAAGAGGATTTCATACATTTCAGTTCGAGCTAAGCTGCATTTTTCGGTGGATCACTTTGTGGCTAATAGACGCGATCATTTTTAAATATAATATCTATTATCCACAGTAAATTCAAGCTGTTCTCAATTCTCGAAATGGCCAGCATCCGAAGTTGAAGTATTAAATGTACGAGTCTATTCGTAAATTTTAATGTTCAAATAAATATAATCCGGACTATGTAGAATACGCGCTAAAACTTTAGAACGATCAGCTCGATAGGTTTTTTAATCACCTGTGCCAGAACCACTTCGCGTAAGACGCAATTGAAGTTTTGTGCATTTGATTCATATAGGAAAAAAAACTTATATTACTATCAATCAGCGATACGAATTCGACATAAAATCCCTTCGGCTCCGACGTAGTTTTCACTTTCAGCAGATTTATTATTTCTTAAAATCCCCGTCACCCGTTAATTCAATTTTGTTTTCAATACTTCGACGGTGGATTTTTCATCGGTTTGCATTAGAAGAATTTTGGTTTTCCTTTCATTCAGATCGGTGGACTGCTTGCTGGTGAAACTGCAAAATCATCCCTCAACATGCCCTTTTTTAAGGAGGCATCGAGGGGTGATTTCCCCCCTTAAAATTGTTTTTCGGCCGAAAGAGAAAAGTACGTGTCTAATAGTTTTGAATGCATTATCACATGTATGAGTTTCAACAAAATTGAAGGCGGACACTTAAGTGATATTCCTTGTTAGTGTATAAAGAGTACGCGGCGGGTTCGCCAGTGAGGTCGACATTTTTATTTAATAACTTGGCGTTAAGACGTCGGCGCGTCGCTTGATTGCTGCCTGCTTTTTTACTGTACTTTTGTATTCTTAATTAAGCCATGATAAAACAGGGGTACGTGTAGGTAATTTATTATCTTTATAAATATTAATACATCAAATTCTCCGTCTTTCTCTCATCACCTCAGTCCCAGTCACTCGCAACTATTATATACGCACTTTAATGTGAAACTGCTGGCGTTAATTGGCAGCTGCACTCTGCTTCGACAGCAACTGAAACTCTCAACTTCTTTCAACTAATATCTTTGAGCAGCCGCAAAACTGGTATCTCAAATTAATTGCTGCGAACCATGAGTTATCTTACAAATTTTCCAATCGTTGATTTTCTCCAACTAGAGGTGTACCATAATTATAGGCGGCTATAAAATTCTCATTGTACTTTTGGGTGAATTTTCGAAGTGTTAAAATCAACACTATCACTTTTACAAAATGTTTAATAATCGAAATATTATCTTGATTAAAATTCAATTCACGGGTTATGGTAGTTCACAGCTTCACGTACGTGGACATAGCTAGATACGAAATGTCAAGTGATGAACCATTGCCCGTTCACGATTTCTCTTTGCCAACGTGGATAACATTCGTAGGAGAAAGAATCGTGACTGGACAAATCGAGATTTCATCTCCGGAGAATAATTCAAGGGAACCGTGAGACGACGTGGACTTGTGCAGGGTGGGAATTACGTCGAAGGGGTTGTACAATTGGATGATACGCTTAATCGATCCTGAGGGAAGGAGCGAGAAAGAGGATTCGTGTCTGTAGCTCGTGATTAACGATACCGTGTACAAAACCGGAGAGATATTACATCGGAGAAACATTGGGCATAACCCCCAAGAGGGAGATCGACTAAATCAACCCTCTTCGTTTCGTCGTGATTCCCACGAGAGAAACATATAGACAGGGAAAGAGAGAGAGAGAGACAGAGAGGGGGCAGGGGTAGAGAAAGAGAGAAGCATAAATTGACTTTGTTCTTTGTGAAACTTTTTTTGCCGTTCGTTTGTCGCATCGAGACAGGGAATATCGAATTAACGATAGAGCCAAACATTATTGGAACATGCATATATCCCTTGGAATATCGATTGCTTGAGAACGAATATCGATGATAAAAACCTACCCTCGGCTGGTCATGTTGGCGAATAGCTACCTTGTTATCCAAGTGTAAAAGACTCAATAATCAAACACGGTAAAGGAATTACTTTTACAAAACTTTGGAGGAAATCTGGCGAGAAAAAACGACGAAGCTATCAAATCCTTAATACTTCTTCGCACCTCAAATATTGCATCAAATTGTATGCAGCGATATCCTCCTCCTCGGCAGGATAACTCAGGAGCATTTAACGAACGACCTAAAAATCTATCGATATCGAATAAATGTAAAACCAAAATGCCCTTTCGTTCCTCTGAAAAGTTATCTGACGGCAATGAGAAGGGTTGGACTTTATTTCATTGTCAGTGACGCACCATTTGATTACCCCAAAATTCATGACTATATTACATCGGTTGGTTTCATTTCTTAATATTAAGACTCATTTAGAAAATAAAAAAGGTGTATTAGTAATATGAAATAAACTCGAAATATCCCTTTTCTCCCGGGCTTTCATTTCAACCGGTGACACAAGGTTCGATAACAAGGAAAACATGGAGAGAATTTGATTTGATCATAATTACTGTACCATGTAATAATCATATAATTGAGGAATAATGTCACTCTAGTACCCGAAAAAATAGCACAATTCTGATAACTTTTCTATTGCACCGAAATTATATTGTGGAAAAAGTTGTATATGCGAATGTTCATGCAACGTATTGGCTACTTACGCTTTCAGCCATGGGCGCCAACAATTTCAACCAGGCGGGCATTTCTCATGCTGCGGGAACCCACGACATAAGCACTTGAAACAATTTCGCCTTAATGAAACTTATTGCACCCTATTTCTGAGACTCTAAGAAATGATTTAAGCCAAACGATTATTTCAACATTTTTCTTAAATTCCACACTTAAGGATGTTGAGTCCCATGAAACATGTTAATGTTAATTGTTCAATAAATAGCTTCTTAATCGTCATGAAATTTTTACCCGACCTCCTGAATACTTCATGTAAAAACATACCAAATTTTCAGAATTCTATCATTACTTCAACCTCCTTAGGGGTTGAAATAAAAATTATAAGAAAATTCAGAAAATTTGGTATGTTTTTGTATGAAGTATTTAAGAAGTCGTGTTAAAATTTCACGACGATTAGGGAGCTCGTTATTAAAAAATTAACATTATGTTAAAAACAATTTTTAAAAGAAATTAAAAAAAAATTCATCAATAAACTTCGTTTTGTTTCCGTTGCTTTCAGTATATTGTAGATATTACAAAACTGAGAGGTCGAAAAAAAATGATTGCAAAGTAACAGCATTTTCCATAAGATAACATTTAATTTGTGAATGTTAATTGTTCAATAACGAGCTTCCTAATTGTCGGGAAATTTTTACACGAACTCTGAAATACTTCATACAAAAACGTACCAAATTTTCAGAATTTTATTATCATTTGCGATTCGGGATTCAACATCCTTAAAGGCATTGATCCTTCATTACTACATTCCACAAGAAATACATATTGAAAATGAACATCTCGCTGAAATTCCCAGGTATTTATGAAACTGGTTATTTGAAACAGAAGCAAGAAAGAACCCTATACATTTGAAAGTTAAGAAACACACGTGACCACAATCGAAAAATATTGCATCCTCACAACAATGAAAATGAAAAAAAACGACTTCCCCATAAATTCTGTGCCATTGAAAACAAGACTACATATTTATCTTATACCTAGTATGAATAGAAAGAGAGACAATTTCAGCACTGAGCACGTGTGACCATATTTTTCCTTTTATGCGAGGACGGGAGATAAGGAGAGTAGGAGAGAGCTAAAGGGATTGAGACGACAGAGAACATTTATCCTGCCTATCTATATGATGGTATATCCGCTACCTGGAGCCAAAGTACGTCTTCTAGTGAAAACTCTTTTTCCTATCTCGGAACTTGTATATGGAGTCAGTAAAGATAGGTGCCAAAAGATGCGAGGGGGTAGTAAGAGGGGTCGTGTAGAACACGCCGCAGGTCATGTACATACTTACCTTTTCTTTCCTTTCGGTACACTTCATGCTTCACATACGTATCTATGGTGGTACAGACTCCTCGTGTGCTCCACTTACACACGCGTAGACTGATGCAGTATGTTAATACAATTATGAGTATATATGAGTGTCGATCGTAGCCTGTGGGGTATACCTAACTGGGGTAGACCTAACTGGGGTAGACCTAATTGACCATAAACTTTTTTTTTCGTCTAAATGACATATATTTTTCAATGTAGCCTCTCTTTCAATTTGTGCCTCTCGAAAATAGTTTTTGTGTAAAACAAACAAATGTTTGAATAAAAAATCGTCAAATAATAGCATCTGTAGCAGTATTTAAAAATTGCGTCCCAAATAGCCATTTTCCAAATTGGCGAAACCTAAGAAGTAACACGAGGCGAAATCTCGAGAGTATGGTAGACGAGGAATCAACTCGTATTTCAGCTCGTGCAATTATGCCATTTCGCAGCGTGTCTCGAAATGACCTGACATTTACATTTATTAATGAAATGTATTATTTATTGGAAAAGTACGAATATTTTTATTTTAATGCGTTCATGCAAACTTTGAAACTGCGAAAGAGCAAACTTTCAAGCGTTTGCTCTTTTGACAAAATTTCCAATTACATTTGGGCATAGTCGCGGGGTAGTTTCATTATCGGTGCGTCCAATATCTTCCTTGAGCTCTGAAATGGTCTGTGGATCATTGGCTTACACTTTTTCTTCCCGAAAACCGCAAAGAAAGAAGGAATTAATATCATCGCGGCGCGACATAGCACGACCATGAAACTTCCTCTGCAATAACTGCAATGTTTCGCCCTGCATTTGTAGTTAATTTTCACAATTTATATGCGTTGCTCGACCGTGTAATTCTCCATGACTAAACCTAAATATTTCCTGATGCTAGTTGTCGAAGATTTGTACTCTATATTCGCTACAAAAAAAACGTCAGGTCATTTTTTAACGGTTAACATTTTTTAATTTTAAACATTTTAAAACATCAGATCATTTTGAGACACCCCGTAGTTACCGATTTGTGTGATGATGAATTTTTCATGGAAGAGGATTTTCTTTTTGCCGTCCATATGAAATGTCCGTAACTTCTTCTCTCTCTCAGAGTTAATCGACGTTTGATAGCGGCTCGAGATAGACTTTGATCGATTGATAGGTTCATCGCGTCCTAGCAATGACACTTTGGGGCAAATTGGGTAGACATCTGTGCACCTTCGTTCGCCGTTGCTAGCATAACATAATATAATATAAATCTCAGATACTGTAACAAAAAAAACTAAAATCATAACAATAAACAAAATAAAATAAAAGTCACAACAATCGAGCCAGGATTTTCTACAAAATCATAATCAAGCATACACGTGGAAAACCAAACAAAATTATATACTTCAAGCGTCGTTTCATAAGCTTCAACAAACATCGTGCCAAAGCGTAGACACTTTTGTAAGGGAATTATATGAATCTATGCTGATACCGTCATTACACCAAAAAGTCTCAGAAATACTATCCCAAAACCAGAAATGGATTTGTACAAATTGATATCTGTAGACACCGATTTATTTCAGAATTTCATATTTTGAATATGCATAAATGTTTCTTTTGTATACTGCTATTATTCGATGCAACAAATCTCATCGAAAATATTTTGTCAACATCTTTCCCGGTTTGTCTAAATTTGGAAAAGTGTTGCCAAGTATTCGCGGAGTACGTTTGCTGTGTATTGGGAACATATGTGCAAATTGATTCAACCCATCCCGGTATGGCGTCAGAGAACTAATTTTTAAAAATCGCGCTGACACGAAACTGACATTCATTTAATTCCGGCGAGTAACGATTTTTTTATTGTCTTGACGTCAGTTTATTGTCATACATATCAGTTTATTGTTATATATATATATATATATATATATATATCTTTTTTAAATTCATTTATTTATTGACGTCTTAATTAATCCTGAGTTCCAACGTATACCCTTGCGGGCCTTTCCGTATTACCCTTCCCAATTGAACTGTTTTGTATCACTGCCTACCCGTTCGTTGCGTCCACAGTCGTCTTAAAGGATAACACCACTCTAGGATTTTATAAAAATTGTTTTTTTCTCAAAATATACTTTCGGGGTCATAAAAACAATTTGCAATTGGTCTGGTGGCGGTTTTTAAAAATAGTTTGAACTATCGATCAATTGTAAGACGAGCCTACTTACGGCAGTGCCATATATATGTCACCGATAACCCATCTGGTCACGTGGACTAAAGCGCGTACGATGAACTACATCTAACAAATATGAAGAATCCGCAGCTTCTGCAAAAAAATCCCTTTGCATTAATTTATTTGATGTTTCCTCTTCAGTTTACAGAAATGTCTTTCTTTCATTAATATGGCCATAGATGATTGATCGTTCCTTTGAGAAATCCTGAAGAAGACTGTTTTTAAACATTAAAGATCCGTTCAATAAATTTTTATTACGAAACTTCCCTTAAGAAGTAACACGACTGTAAAATTTTCGACAAATCTTTTTTTTTTTAATTGGCCCAATTGATGCTTTGAACCATCTAGAGTAAGGGAAGAAAAGTTTGGTACTTGTACATTAAAAGTCCGCAGGCCCGTGTGGGTCTGTGGTAGCAGTGGCCGCGCCGTGTGCGAGCCGTCGACCGTTTTTTCTCGGAACACAATATTTCTAAACGGCACGTGGCATAACCCCAACAATTTTCATTATTGTCTTTAAAATAACATTCTGGAAAGGAATACGCATAGGAATTTCCATGAGTTAACTATAACATTAGTTATTTTTTCATTCGAAAATTGAGGCTTTACTTCAAATCCTTGCCAATTACACAAAAAATCATATATCAAAAATCCCCTACGTATTTCTCTAGTTATACTCACGTAAATTAAGAGAATTAATTTTCTTTTCCAAATTCAAATTTGCGTCAGTTATACTGCGTGCCGCAGAGCATCTCAAATTCAGCATGCCTCGCGAACATAGCCCCAGCCTCATCATCGTGGAATTAGCTACCGTTAATATTTTTAGCTGACATGTCCACCGCGCTAATTGAAAATAAAATTTTAACTCGATTCGCTATTGTTAATATAAAACAGTGTTAAATTTGGTATATTGCACTCTAGTTTTTCTCGAAGACCATGTAGCGGTAATAATGGAATTTTCGAAACTGAGTTTCCATCAGATGTATCTACCTCAATAACATTTGTATCTTTTAACATTATTCGTTGAACAGTCGACCGCTCTTGAGAATTTTTGTTTACAGACCACGTACGGCATATTATTTTTAGAAAAAGTCTGCGCATATCAAATGAAAGAGATATTACAATCGTGTGATAAAGCTCCTGATCGTAAAAATTTCACAACGAATCTGCAATATGCGAATTGTACGTGTCCGCTTTTATACATACAACTATACACATCCGCACATAAAAACCGGCATGTACGTATATATATGTGCATACGTGAAAATAGAGGATCATCGCGTTAGCAGACGAAATTTAATCCGGCGCCAGCTGGAATATTTAGTAGACTCTTAGTATAAATGGGCTGCCTGAGGGAAACCGAAATGCTATTTCTTCTCGACGTAGCAGGGTCCAGAAAGTAACGCAAACGCGCACGTGCGAACACATACGCACGCGCGCACGCACGCACACTAAACATAGTCACACACACACACACACACACACACACACACACACACACACACACACACACACACACACACACACACACACACACACACACACACACACACACACACACACACACACACACACACACACACACACACACACACACACACACACACACACACACACACACACACACACGCCCACGCACACTCGCACACACGCACACACACACACACACACACACACACACACACACACACACACGCACGCACACACACACACACACACACACACACACACACACACACACACACACACACACACACACACACACACACACACATCTACCTATATATATATATACACATACATGAGTACAAAGAAGGATGGAGTCAGTACGAGGCGGTGGAATAGAGGCGTGGGGGCAGTGCTTCCAAATATCGGCATGCTAGATTGAGTTGGCCATGAGGCTGGTGTGGCTTGACAATCTCCAATCTTAAGCGTAAACATTATTACCGGCTAGATTGAAGCATGTGATATAGCTTTTAATCTTTCTCCTCTTTCTTCTTCCTATTTCTGCGCTTTTCGCGCTGTGCACGCCCAATTTGCTGCAACTACCCGGGCTAGGCCAGCAGCCAAGGATTGGTATCGCATTCACGTCGAGCGTGGTGAAGGGGATCGCAATAGGAAACCGTGTAATAGAAACAACAAATCCGTTGTTTCACTGTGAGAAATCGTCGCTCGCAATCAAATTTCGCCCTGGCATTGGCCCCTCCCCCCGCCCCCACACGCGGAGAGTTGTCTGCCCGCCAAATAAAAAAGCAATATAAAATCTCCTATGGTTTTTTTTCTTTCACTCGCTTACACACCCTCTCCTATACTACTCCGTCCCGTGTCCACCTATTCCATGGTCTGGTTGATCAGGTTGACCAGACGTCTATTATTTTTGCCTCCAGGTGCATTTTCTACTCAAATTGAGGAATCCAACTGTCGCAAAAGTGATCGGTTTTAGGAGTCGCGGTACAATCGCCATTTTCCTGTATTGTGCATAAATACACAAGTAATCATTTGACAAAACTTCAAATGACGGCGCGGAGCAACGTGTCAATTTTTGTGTGGGTAAATCGTTTCATTTTCCATTTTACGGCAAATTCAATACCTAGGTATTGATAACGCTAAAATGGGGATCGAAGATCTTTCTATATACCTTGTTGCAAATGTTTTGGTTATCAATTTGCGAGCTTTTGAGAATACGTAAAAGAAACACCATGGCTGAAAGCTTCCCTAGGTGAGGCGTGTTTTATACAGGAATATGGAGAAAACGTGGTATTATAAAAAACGAGACGTTGATTAAATATAAAGGATATCGTTCGCAAGGGAACTCTACTAGTTTCTATCCGTCAATAGCAGGGGGAGAGGGAGATTCGTTGCTTCAACAATAATCAATACAAGCCTGATAAGAAGAGTCATTTTAACGCGGGTTCGATGCCGTCACTTAATAGAATTTCAGCGAATCCGTCTTCTCGCAATTGTGAATAATTTACTATACGTACTTATTATTTTATCAGTACGCGATTTAAGATTTCGTTCACGATGAGGATGAAGCCATGTATTAATTTTCATAATACAGCGACAATATTAGCACCAGTTATTTGTCGTTTTGAGTTTTGTTATGCCATTGAAAATGTTCCTACCATTTGACATACAAGAGGAAGGGAATATTCCCATACGCCATGTATTACGATTCCAAAAGGTCCCTTTGCAAATGAAATAAATTGGGAGGGAGAGGAAGGGAATAGAAAATGTTCGAAACGTGATTAACCCTTGGTCCACGTTTGTTTTCGCTCTCGCGGTGAATCCAATTTTCTCGTTCATCAATACCGGCATGTCGATGCGTGGTTTAGAATGAAAGAACATTGCCTGCACGTAGTTTTGCTGGTCCGGTTGGTGAATAAACTATTCCGTGGCTCGATCGTATTTGAGTGCCGAAGGCGAACACGGGGCGCGTGATAGTGCAGAGGAGTGTAGTAGGGGAGGTGGGGTGGTTGCAAACTTTATTCGAGTGCGAACGTCAGGTCCCTTGGCCGAGTTCCCAAATTTAAGCGCGACGCAATTCCATTACGTGTCGGAGGGTATGGCCACGAATAGAGCAGTTTTTCACACGCTATGCGGCCTCACAGGACTTTGATCAACAAAGTGTACTCAGAGTGCTGTAGCGAGAGAGAAAGCCAGCCGGAAAGCGATAGAGTTTTGGAATGGCAAGACAGAGAGAGAGGGAGAGAGGGAGAGAGAGAGAGAGAGAGAGAGAGAGAGAGAGAGAGAGAGAAAGCGAGAGAGAGAGAGACGAAATGAACGGCACAAGCCTCGAGAGCTTTTTCGTTGTGTGCTAGTGTTAAATGGAATACTGCCAGTTTTCGCGCGCGCGAATTACCTGCTCGCTGAATCGTTTGTCCCTCTACCATTGTGCAGGCGAAAGAACAACGCGTTTACTGATCTTAAACAATTCACGAGCAGTTTTCTCCCCATCCGCACCTTCGTCATTTTTGCCCAGCCCTTTTTCTCGCCCGTTCATGTTCAAGGGAACAGATAATTCTTCCGGAGTCGCTGCTTTGCCCCCCTCTTCTGTAAGTAGGTTTTCTGGCTACAGAGGCAGAAGACCGCGAGGGGGGAAGAAAGTGAAGAGCGCACAACGAGGACATATGGATTTTAATTATGCATCCCGAAGGGAAATATATAGGTACATAAGTACACACGTAACTCGTAAACGCGTCTCCATCACCGTGAACGAAAATTCATCTGCGGCTATTCTTCATAATACAATTACTACTACTACCTACTATGCATCGTCCTGACCCCGAAAGCGCGCTCTTTACCACTTCGAGAGTGAAAAACTGCATCACCGTGGAATACTTGAAGGGGGCGAAAGCACCGTTTAACGCCCGGGCAAAACCGCAAAACACACTTACCTCTTCGTGACAAAATGGGTGTCCTAATATAAACTTATTGCCAACCTCTATACCCAGGGGTTCGCTCGCTAAAATCAGATTCTGGAAAATGCCCTTGCAACTCGATCAATTTTGCCACGAGCAAGAGGCGAAGAAAGAGCGAAAGAGAGCAAGGTGGTTGATTGATAGAATTTACCATCCACCCGTCGAACTTTCAGGCAAATAAACATACGATATAATTCATATAATCATAAACGACCGGAGTTATAAACAATACAAAATAATAATACTAATTATAATAAGATACAATTATATACATACGACGAACAGAGTACCAAACGGAAGCGTGCTAGATAGAAATGATTATAAGCATACAATTTAAAGATGATGAAGAAGTAGAAATAAAAATGTCAATTTAGCAGGATGAACAAAATCGTTCACATATCAACTTAGCTTTGTATAAAGTAAGGTAACAGCAATAAAAATAACAATAAAATAACAATAAAAATTGAAACGCAAGCCTAAGCAAACCTTAGCGAACCGGCCGGAGTCAATCTTAGCCAGAGAAAAAAACCAACGCCGACCAATGCAATCGAAGTAAAAAATCGAATCTAATAAAGATCAAGATCAAATTGGAATTGGAATCAAATAAAAATATATAGCACGCAGTCGGAAACAAAACTCAAAATTGAAATCCAAAAGCAAAATCCAAAAATGAGAATCAAAGACAAAGGTCGGAATCGCACTACACAACCTTCAACCATAGCCGAATGAGACGAAGAGAAACGAGATTTAGCTAGAGAGAGACAAATCACAGCAGGTTCCCCACAAACAATTGACGTGTCCCTTAGGTAAACGTCGAGTCATTTGGTGGGGACGAGATCACCTTCGAACCTCACCTCGATACGCGGCTGCCCATCAGCGATTCTGGCATAGATTAAGGCGGAGTAAGGTATTTAAATGTTTTTTGCATTAACATTTTTTTCAAATGAATGCATAATATCTCAAGAATATTGTGTCAACTTTCTATATACTCCGGATTCACTGTCACTCGCTCAGTTTTCAATATTTTACAATCAAAATTTAGGAAAATATTGTTCAAATGTTGAATTACTATATGGAAATTGACTGAATAAACGAACACTATCTGTATCGCCAAAAAATCTTGAACACATGCCGTTTTCAACGAATTAACCTTACCCCGCCCTTAAGCTGCTGCAACTAAGGCCTTAGCTTCAACGCACTATAGTTATTTGTAACTATCCGAAGGAAGCAACCCATGTGCGGGTCTACGACGTTCCGAGTACGGCCGACGTTTGGCTGTATCGTGGCAACACGTCGGCTGCCAACGGTCGACGGCCTATGATGAGCCAGCGTTGGCGAAACGTACTAGCCATGGTTGGCTATCAGGCGGCGACGGCTCGGCAGTCGACGATCGAAAGGCGACTATTGCGCAGAGTTGCCGAAACCGTTATTCGATCGTCGCTCCGACGGTACGCTTGATAGTTGGCGCAACGCTGGTCACCACGGTTCATCCGACGCTGGCTAGTCGTCGCCCGGGTGTAGTTGGCCATGTGTGCAGACCCAGAATACAGCCAACCCTTGGCAGTAAGACGGCGTCGAATAAACAGCCGACGGTCGGGACGCGACTATGGCTTAGAGTTGGCGAAAGTGTTGTTCGAACGTCGCGCCGACGTTACGATCAGTACTTCGCGCAACGTTGGCTACCACGTTTAATCCGACACTGGGTAATCGTCGCACGGGTGTAGGTGACCATTTTTTGTAGACCTAGAGCTCGACCGATGCTTGACCGTAAACAAAGTCCAGTAGACCGTTGGTACCCGACCTTCCACCGTTCGAATTTTCTTTTGAGCTTGCCTGAACAGTATTGTGTAGCGCGCAACCTAAACGGTGTGGATATTCCACAGTGGAATTAATTTAACCAATGGCGGATAAAAATAGGTCTTCGTATAATTGCGTAAAAAAGTTTCGTCGTCTCCATAAAGAGGAAAACGAAGTTAACGCTTCTGCCCACCAATCAACTTCTAACAGCTACACGGAGAGAATTTTTAAGTAATTTTTACTGCGAAATCACAGTAACTCGGTGACAAATGTGCAATTCTTCAGGTTTTTAGGAAATAAATTATAAATTTTCATGGAAATGAATCAAAATTTACTTTTGCGTAACAGAAATTAAAAATATTTTCCAGAATGTTTACTGAAATTAATAGTAAAATTTCATGAAATGTAAAGATTACGACAATAAGTTAAAAAAGTGCTAATATAAATGAAATTTTTCAGTGGAACATTGAGAAATTTTCGTGTTTTCCATAAAAATTTAAAAAAGGAAGCCGAAATTTTCCGTGCGTCCACCGGAATTTTACGTTCTTTATAGTAAAATCAGTTAGGGCTACGTCGCCTGACCGTACGCGTGAGCTCTGTGTGCGAGCGTGCGTATACGTGAACGCAAGCTGTGAGAGTGGGCTTATGTATGACGCAGTATGACGAGTACGAACGAAGCCGACCCGCGTTGCTCAGCAACAGCGGTACCGCGCATGCGCATTATAGTACGAAACATGGGCCAAGAAAGCCTCGTGGTCTCGTGCAGTCTAACGTGTTCTACGCAGTTGTACGCAAGAAAACAAAGAAACGTGAAAAGAAACTTCGATAAAGGACGTCTACAATGGTACGGAAAGATGATATGCTAAAATAAGTAGCAATCAAGAACACAAATGTTCAGAAATACAGTATATAGAGTATTTATTTAATCATAGGGAATTCATTTTTCGCTAGGGATTTTAGAAATTTCAAGTTTGTCCAGGTTATTTTTACTGTAGAAACTTGGAAGTTTTGAGGCAGCCCATTGTTAAAATTCTACACGAGAATGTGTCAGAATTTTTACTGAAAGAAATGTAAAAAATTATGCTACTTGCTTAAATTTTTACATGAATGAAAGCAAAATATTAAAAGCTAGTGTCAATATTCGACTATGTGCACATTTGTCACCGGTTTCAAATTTTTAATGTAATTTTTAGGGAGATTTCACCGTAAAAAATACTTAAAAATTCTCTCCGTGTATATTTCGGGAGCAGACACGATTGATAGTTCCTTTGGGCCTTCTTCACATTTTTGTTACCATTCTAGCGTTTATAACGTTGTAGGACTGAATATATTAATAACGTTGTAAGACTGAATATATTTATGAAGTTGTAAGACTGAATATATTTATGAAGTTGTAAGACTGAATATATTGATGAAGTTATAAGACTGAATATATTTATAACCTAAGCCAGACATCAATACGTCAATCACTGACAATAAATTTCTATTAATGCTATGTCTTTTTTCTTTTAAATAGTCAATCTGCTATTCCTTTAAACACCCTCTCGTAAATGTAGTGCCATCGTCGCAAACGACGTAGGGTCGATTGCGCAAACGACGTAGGTTCGATGCCGCAATGGATGTAGGGTCGACGCGGTGATCGACGTAGGATCGATACCGCAGTCAGCGCAGGGCCGACGCAACAATCGGCTTAGGGCCGACGTTGCAATCGACGAAGGGCCAACATCGATTAAATATTGTGGCGCAACGTTTGGGAGGATCGTCGGGCCGACGTTATCATTTGGACGTTTATTGGACCCCTAAACGACGTTGGCGAACAGAGTCGGGCCGACGTCCTAACGCCGGCAAGCGTCGTTGCGCCAACGTAGGCGCGACTTTAAAATCCTACCTGGGAACACGTTAAGAAAAATGCTTCGTCGCAACGTGCAGCCATCCAACACCTCGCACTATTTCAGG